>CM076582.1:819432587-820032587 GCA_034641835.2 Pinus albicaulis | reverse complement strand
TCCTGGCCTTTGTAATTCGAAACATGCACTGCAAATAATACACCCTTTCCTGCAACTGCACTTATCATGCATAGTCCTCACCATTCTGACTAAGTAGGCTTCGGCTTTCCCTGCAATATTGTTTTCTCTCCATCCTCATCCAAGCACCCAATGGCCTTCTCATAACAATCTACCTTACTCTTGTGAATAAAAAACCAATCCATACACAAAATCATATCATATGAACCCAAAGGAAGCACATTTAGATGTGTTTATTTAGGCATACCATTCACCTCAAATGCACAAGCTCTCACCCAATGATGAACTCTTTTTTTGGTCCCTATAGCCAACTGGACAAACCAATATTTTGATGCACTTATTTATTCAAACCACACTTATCCACCAAGTCAGAACTAGCATAACTATAATTAGATCATGTATCAATCATAATGGAAACAATATTATCATAGAGCTTACCTTCCATCACAATAATGGATGGATGGTGGTCCACCTCCCTATTATCTAGTGTTGCATAAATACAAGGAATTCTATGTACAACATCCCCACCTGTTTGTGCCTCCTGAGCACTGTTGATCTAAGGCCTGTCACCATGATACAATTAAAAATACTTCTTTAGTTGATCCTTGCCACAAATCAAACAGTGCAATGGTTCTTTTCCACTACCTTTGTTTTGCTGCTATCCAGGCTGAGATCCATGTCCCTTATTATCTGCACTAAAATTCTTGTAAGGAGAAACATTTTCTTTCTCACTTGCATCATAACGTCTTTATTTCCTCGGAGGCCATTTTCCCTTAGCCTTCTCTTTACATTTCCAATAATGTTTGGGTTCATACTTACCATTCGATGGCTCATAACAATATTTCAACTTGCCTATGTCTTCCTCTAGTGACCGAGGCTCATCATACTCAATCCAATCCTTGAATGCTATTGGAAATCCACTAATGAACTGTTGGACATTAATTTCTAATGTTTGAGGTAAATCACATACCTCAACAACTCAAAAAAATTAGTTGTGTACTCTTCATCTGTCATATAACCGATCTTTAACTCATATAAATATGTAGCCTTTCCATCATAATACCACTTGGACAAGTCCTTCTTTCTCAAAATTCTCTTAAACTTACGCAAACTAAACTCCTCTATCCTTATACCTCTTACATGCTTAAAATAGTATCACTAGATATTTTCCTTTCCCTTGAGACTGGAAATAGCTATATGGGAATATTATTTATATAATCATGCAGTTTGAACAAATTTTTCATCCCAAGAAACCATGCTTCTACATCTTCTAGTTTCTTCAACTTTCCATCAAATGTAGGAGTTTTGGATTTATTAAACTCATCTAGAAATTAATGCTTCTCCCTCCTCCTATAAGGTTGATGGAAATGATGAACATGATGTATTTCAGAACTATATCTAGAATAGAACCCATAACCATTACCTCTCATATCATGTGTACCCATCCATATTCCACCTTTGATTCTTTCATCCCTATCCAACATGTATCCTAATTGAGACCTACTACCATATGCCCCATTATTCCTTCCCTCCTATCCATAATTGATCCTTGGTTGTCCCTATCTATGAAAATATAATATTCTCTAAAGGATGACATCATTAAACTCAAATTATTTTTCCTCGGTTCTGGCAAGCCTTTTCTGTGACTCAATTATCCAGTCATTATTTGCCTTGTAACTTCTAATTTATGCCTTCATACTTCTCAAGGTATCTTCTATGTCAAGAGAGTACTCTTCTACTTTCTCCTCAACTGATCTATAAGGAGAGTAATGTGAAACATAATCCACCATTTTTCTTGTCATCTCTCATATTCTTCTTCCTACAAAAATGCCATGTTATATAACCAAATATAAAAATAATTAAAATCATACCATAGTGAAGTTCAATGAACGCTATCTCGTCTACACAAATTAGTTCTGATTAGAGCAATATACATGGACTTATATAATGAAACCAACATATAAACCTATCGACATCATGCATGATAACTCAAACTATAAATGCATGCGTACAATTGATATGTATGCATAGCAACCTTATCTAGCCCATCTAGTCCAAGTACCTGAACCTAGAAGAACTTATACCAATCGATAAGCTTCCCTCCCACATTTACGCACTCGTACAAGATCTCGAGGGTGAATGTGAGATGAGTGCTACTATGACATGACATGACCTCCAATTCTAGTTTTGGAAGTGGGACTGACAAACTGACAACTTTACTAACATCCCTAATAGACCATAGAAAACTCAAAAGGTTTCAACCCACCCTAGGTGGTCAATCCTTGAGCTACAACCATTTCAACTGACCTAACACCCTAGTCAGATGCACAACAAGGAAAGAGTGTGGTTATATAAATAAAAATGCATGCATAAGAATGATTCCATGTGGTTATGCCCTAAATTCCTCTGTTTTGTGCTGGTTGTTCCGAGATATGAGCCACTCTTATAGCATAGCATCCAGAGCACTCCCCAACACTTCTTGTAACTTACCATAATCATATCTCACACGAATAAAATGTTAAACAAATGGTAAACATGTGAGCTACATGTCATGAGTTAATATTTGATCTAAAATCTTCGAAATTCATCCGAGAATCACCAGGAAGATATAATCCATTCTCATGTAGCTACAAAAACACTTTTTAGCCAATGCATTCATAAAAATTCAAATACTTATGAGATCATGAACAAGATCCATATCTACAGCACATCATAGAATCATGCTTATAACCAACATATAACTAGAATATTAACCATGGCAAAGTAGCCATGAAATCCACATAATAACAAGTACACGATCTCATAAATCACAATAGGGAAATAGCTCTTACAAACATATACAAAATCCAACCAAGTAAGCAACTTCCATGTACCACCAAAGCATAGATTTAGTTGAACCAAATATTTCTTTTAGCGAGTCAACAAATAAACTTCACCAATCTAAAATATTAATGAGTAAGAAACATAATACCATTAAATACATAAATAATAACCATAAACCAAATCATTATAGCATAAAAATAAGAATCATAATATTAATACAATGATATGGACAAAACAATAGTAAATTTATATATTCAGTGAAGGAAGATTAAAACCATAGAGGGTTGAAACAACACCTCCTCCAACTCCTAGTTCTTCGACCTCTCTCTCTCAAATTATATCTTGGCATCATAATAGTGCATGAGTTTTAATCCTAATTACAATGGCCTATTAATCAATATCTATGCAATGGAAGGATCTAAGTTTTACCAATTCATTCACCAATTCACTCTGGGAAAAATACAAGGGATGGAAAATGTTTCCTCCACTTTACTACTTTCTCCGGGTCTATTAGTCTTGGTTAGGATAGGAAACTTCCATTGATGATTTTAAGGTGATACTTTCCATCATTTTAGAGTCAATTTCAAGTAAAATATGAGAGAAAAATGCATTTACTCATGATTTTTTCTCATTGGATCATGAAAGTCAGGTAACACACCTCTCATTAAGATACATAATCTTCATGCCTGTTCTAACATATGTTTTTGGTTTGTGGTCATCATTTACATACTTTTTAGAAGACTTATGGTGTGTGTTACAGTGGAAAAAAATAATGAAATAAGGGTTAATTCCAGTCATGAGAGGATGAAGGGGCATTCCATTGTATAATATATTCCCCCTAAAGTGTGAGGTAAGAGAAGAAGATTATGGCCAAAATAATGTAAATCATAGTTGGAGAGACATAGTTTCATAGTTTCAGAATGCGAGGTCTAAGAAAACACAAATATGTCATATATATATAATAATAAAATTTTGAGTTGGTAATCCCCATGTTCAATAGCTAAATTGGAATGATATCTAATGGATATATTACAAATCGTCCACTTATAAGCATAATGTGGATAGATTTCATAATGGAACTAGTGTAGTAAGCTATGTCTAGAAAGAAATAGTTGCAACTTGGGAGAGGAAATAAGGCTGAGTAATGAAAGCCTCTACCCAAGGTATTCATATCCATCACATAATAGCATAATTATACACATGTGAATAAACTATATGATCTCGAACATGCAATGAATTGTTTGATTACTGGTCAAGGATGAAAACCATTAACATACACGAGGATGCCCATCAATAAGGATGATGGTATCTACGATGCACAATAAAATCAAGAAAGTGTGAATAAAAGAGTTGAGGTTGAAAACTTGTAGAATCATTCAATAGGGAGCCAATAATGAAAACACCTAACTACATGCATAGGAACTTGGCACTAGGCATTTTAAGCTTCAAGGTATTACAATTTTTCTTGATTAAATTCCTAGATAATGTGTTAAAGTCCATGAGAAGGAACATGTCAAAGGTAGGAAATAAGGATTCCTACATCAATTGACGTGAAACGGTAAAAAATTAGTGATTTTAAGGAAAAAGTAGAATAATAAGATGCAATGACTCATGGAAATAAGAATATGATTGAATGGTTGATAAGAGTAACAGATTGTAGAAAATTGCTTCAACAATAGAAAAGGCATGACAGCAATAAGTCCTCAAAGCTTAGACTAAATAACGCTAGGAGGAGTAACACACAAACATTCAAGGACATTAGGGTATCAAGGAAATACTCATAATAAGGTAGGGTTCTCAAAGAAGCTGAAAAAAAGGGGAACATGGTGGGAAAGGTGCCATGTTCAAAGGATGGACAATAGACTTCTGCCAAAAAAAATTTCAAATGTAGATATAGGAACCACTACTTCTTCCAAATTTTTCCCAATATTCTTAGGTTTCTCGAGCGCAAAAAGGGTAAAATCAACAGTAATTTTAAATTTAGAGACTGTAAAAAGAGCTTAAAGAAGACTCCAATGGGGTACCTTTGTCATGGTTGATGACCTAGTGTGACAAAGGTAAAATAGTATACCCCACATAGTTCCTTTTCTGTCATTAGTCCATTGAGTCTAGATAAAGTGATAAACCTATCCTCAATATATGTGCACCTCATTTCATTACAAGGATGAGGGGAAAAAATAGTATCAATATTATTAAAAAAAATTAAATAAGCAAGCAAAGAATAATCGTAGTATATTTTTTATTTTAAGGAGTGAGAATAAGATAGAAAAAAAAATTGCTCAAATATTCTTCATATGAGTTTTATGAGCCCAAATTAGGTAAATAGAGGTTTTTGAGTTTAACATGTGAGAAAAATACCATAAAAATAATGCGTGTTCTCCTTTGTGGGAGTTTAACGAGCCTGAAGAGGTAAACTTGAGGTTTTTTTGGATTGACAAGAGAGAAAAAATCCATAAAAAGGGTTCTCATCACTTGATCTCATGTTCAACCAGCATGAACTGTGGCTCTTCATAAGACCAAGAAAATATGTTAAAGAACTCTTTAAGGAGGATGTTAAAGAGAGTAATCTCCTCAGGAGAGAAGTTTTCTCCAATCTCGATTTTTCCATGACACTTGTCTTGATTGAGATCTAATTAAGAATTATTCTATAAATATTACCTTAGTTTTCTTCCATATATATTTCATGAACAATAGTGAATGGGGGAGGAAAAATTTAGGGTGATCAATAGAAATTAATTTTCAAGGATAAGTTCTGAGTCTAATTTTAAGAGATATTGAGCATGATGATGAAACTCCTTGCAAGACAAGTTTTCTAAGATCACTACATCCATGACAGGATTTTTGGATGGAAATACATCATCAAGGAAGTCAATACAGGGAGGCGCAATGGGGGAGGTTGTACCATTGGTTTGAACCAAGGAAGAAGCATACTCAAATGCCATCTGTATATATTGATAAGCTAACTCAAAAAGTGTGAGGGGAATCTGGTCCTGAAAATAATCAATGGTAGAAGGATCCCAGAGGATCCAAGTATCCGTAAGGCCATCAAAAATAATCAAGACCATTAAAATGGTGAGAGTAACCTCAGGCAGAGGAAGAGAGAAACACCCTAAAAGTGAGGAGGCCTTCAGTAGACTAGTAAGGATGCTAACAAATGTATGAGAAGATCCACCCATTGGAGGAACATTGTTGGCTGGTATGGCTTGAAACTTAGGTGTGCAGAAGGAAAATTTATCTAAAGTCACAATACTCCCTTTATGAGGGAAAGAAATAACCCTAAATATCGATGAGACCATGGATGACATTTCATAAGTCCAACTAGAACCAAGAATAATATTATAGTTGAGTGAGCGACTTTACAACTTCAATATCAATGAATATAGTTTTTCCCTCAAGAGTGATGGGGAATCTAGCTAGATATCCCTTAGGAGTGAAGGTGTGGACATAATAATATTTAAAGGAATTTGATGGCGGGGATTAAGTGGGTGGAGCCAAGGTGAATTAGTAGGAAGTATTGATCATACATGTTGAAGCACCTTCATCAATGACAGTGTAGTGGATGGCTTTTCCCTTCGCTTGAGCTTGCCATGAAATGCAATTTTATGGCAAAGATGAGGTGTCAAAGAAAACTAAACTAGAATCCTAAGGGTCAACTCTCACTATGGTGGTAAGTAAATAATTCCATTATATAGGACAACTCCACAACATGTCGAGATTGGACATGGCCTAAGGTGTTGATGCAAGATCTGCTACAATACTGTAGTTATCTGTAGTGCAAGTAGACAAATTGTACATAGTAGGACAAAGTGTCCCTTCGGTGGGAAGAATCATAGGGTATGCAATGAACCTATCAATATATAAATCATTAGGACTATTTTGTCCTATTTTAATTTTCTATATGTTGTATATATGGTAATATATCTTCTGAAAAATATAAAAAAATACATATGTGCAAAATAATTTTTTTGAATAATGATGCGCTAAAGGTCATTGGAGTACTTTATGGCAGAAAACTAGGACCCCTACCGACACATATCGTTAAAGAATAAGTGGGTTACACCATGGGGACCATGGATTCTATTGCACTTACATGATGGCACAAAATCGACATCACAAAGCACTCTGGGGTTATCAAAGAGATTACCTCCGCAAAATATTTCACCTCCAATGGTTGACTCAAATGAGTGACCCAAATTAGTTGCAAGGTCACAGCTTTGGGATTTATCCCATACTATGGAGTCCCCTCATAGTGATGACATTATGCGAGCCCATGATGTCAACAAGAGAACCGGCCATGTCACCATCCACATCACCCTTTCGTGTCATCTCACTGCTCTTTTCATCTACCTTCATTCATTTCACCTCCATACAAGGTATTTTACCACCAAGTCTTATTTTTCCTACAAAAGGGGTTTTTTTCCTCATTATGTGTCCACATGTGCTCTCAAACACACAACCTTTGTACAAGCATCCAAGTGATAAACTGCCTCATCAAAACAAGGTATTCCATATAACTATACTTGAATTTTTCAAATATGTCAAAGAAAGGTGTTTTAGCTAAGTCCTCCACCCACATTCCCTTAATAGATATTGAAATTGACATTGTATACATTGTCTGCAATGTTGACCACCCACTATTTTACCAGCATCTCATTCTCAACTAGTCTAAATTTCGAGTTTACTCTACTTTCATCAAGTTTCGAATCTTGTTAGCATTTTTCCCAGAAGCATACATGTTCCCAGAGTTCATTCACTAGTTGGTCTCTTCTATGTACCCTTAGAAGTGTTTTGTGGTGAATCAATTACAGGAAAATGTTTTCCAATTATCTGCCAAGTTAATTATGAAATATATCTATTTTCCCTCTATCGAATCATATTTGGGTTTCTCTGATGCATCCATTTCCACATATTTTCAAGAGTTTCTGGGACCTGAGTGTAATCAGATTCTATTTTACTTAATGCCCGAAAAGGAACAGTTTTCCCTGGATTTAGATAAATTCCCTCTGAGCCTCTTTACTCAAGAAATGAGACCAATTCTCCAAATTTTGGCTAAAATTCTAGGTAAAGAATATGTTGTAATGATACATAGGGAAATTTTTGGGGATGTTTTCTTTAATGATAAAACCTTCGGGTGGTTTTAGATATTCACACTTACTTGGATAATTTTGTAAATAATAAATTCACGAGGTTGTCACTTACTTGGAGTTTTAGGTTTGCATTACTAGTTGCCTATTTGTTTCTTTATAGTCACGTTGACACTTTTGTTGATGATGTAAATATTTTTGATGTGAATAAAAAATAAGAAATCAATGGTTTTCTAGACAGATTTAGTAAGGAATGATGTGGGAAATGAGGGTCTGTTTAATTTTACATCTTCTTTGCTTCTTATTGGGTACTCTATTTAGAAGGGATCACTTGTACCAGGGTTGTTTCCCAAAGCTCAGTCTTTTCTGCAATTAAGAAAGGATGTAATGTTTGGGTATTGGTTTTCTTATGAAGATCAAACCAAGGTCAGATTGTATGGAGCTGATGTAGAAACTTTCAGAATTCCTATGAGAATGTTTTCCTTGGATTTCATTAGGAAAAATGTTAATCTGGATCATAATCATTTTGTGCCTATGAAGAAGGGTCATTTATTCAAATTAACCAGGACTGTGGGCCCATTCATTTCAAATACAAGAAAATCCATTGAGGAAGCTCATAAAATGTTGAATGATATGCACTTGTTGTTATAAGTAAAATGGGCCTATGACCCATATCATGTAATTGCCAATCCTATATTGGAGAATGGGTATTCTCCTTTTTTTCATGAACCTAGACCGGAGGTAGAAAAGATGGAAAATGGTGGATATACTTCTGCATCTGTGCAAATGGAGGTGGAAACCCCACATCCTATTGAAAAGGGGCTCAAAAGAGGAAGGGAAGAATTAATTGACTTGGATAGTGATGTGGAGAATGAAGCCAAGCAAGCAAAGACATTAGAGGATAGTAGTTACTGAGTTATGCCTTGATATTCTTTGCAGTTGGGGGAAATTAAATTCCCTCATCTTTTGTTCCTGAGGGAACAAGCCATGATTAATTTTCTAATATCCAGAAGGTATTTTCACAAATTGAGGAAAGAAACAATAGGGTAAAAGAAAATATTGAATCTCAGTGAGAGTCAAAAATATCTCTTGGGCAGACTAGATTGTTGAAAACAATGTAGATGGAGAAGGATCCTATGATTATAGAATTTTCCCATCCTTTAACTAAGAATGTGACATCTTATACTTCTTTCAAAACTATTAATTTAACATTCAATGCAAAAATTATTCCTCTTATGGATAAGATCAACCTTCATATGAAAAATGGACAATTAATCTCTAATGAATTGAACTAGACCACTTCAGCTACTGCTTAATATTAAAATATGTTGGGTAAGGTAATTAATAAATTTAAATTGGAGAAAGAAAACTCTAGATATTACTCTGCAAAAAATTAAGAGTTGAATAAGATCATTGTAAATATTGGTGTTGATCCTGAAGATAAGTCTGCAGTTCAGAAATTGTTGCAGAGTGCTAAATCTGAAATTCAAACCTTGAAAAATAAGCTCAAGCTTCCCACTAGTGAACATCCAATGGCTACTGAATTAACTCAAGTTGAGATAGGAAAAGAGAAATTGTTGCAAGCTCTATTGGCTAAATATGGGAATATATCTAAGTTGAAAGAGGTAAATGACATGCTGTAGAATAAATTAGATTCTCATGCTTGTATTGTTGTTATTGCATCATATTTTGAAGATCCAGTTTCCAAATTAACTCAAGTCATGATTGAGTTAAATATGGCATAGATTTATTTTAAAAAGACTCAAAGAGAACTGGAAACTGCATGGAAGGTGATAATAGCTATAGAGAAAGAGGTAGAGAAGACAAATGACAATGCTGAGAAGTACATACATGATTACCATATTTCGTGTCAATAAATCAAATAACTAAAGGAGAAGGTGAAATGGAATATCTCCCTTATTCAGGGTCGATAAATCATATCGACTGATATTATTGAAGTTTCCAAGAATGTGTGGAATATTCTTGTTATTATTGGAGAATAAAAGATAATTGTGAGAGACTTGGAGGATGTAATTGTGACAAATAAACATAAGTCAAAAAACAAAGCTTCATATTCTAAAATATTGACTAATTTCATAAACTCTAAAGATGCATGTGAATTAAAATATTTTGGAATTGAAGATAGAACTCAGTGTGTGTTGGAGATGAATAAGAGGATTATGAGGAATTCATACATGAAAGTTGCAGAAAAAAGCTAAATGAAGTTAAAAAAGAAGTGGTGAGATTTAATATTTTATTTGATAAAAGGACCAGGGTTGGTCTTCCATCCAGTTGGGATAAGCATGGAAACCTTGTTCCTTTGGAAACCTATGGTACACTCCTTATAGAAGAAAAGAGTAAGATTGGAAATTCCCATGAGAAGACTGCTATCTGAGAAGGAGCCACCATTGTGAATTTCCTGCATAAAGGCTTCTAGTTGCTATGGATGATGAATAATTTGTTTTTAGAAAGACCTACATATTCTGCGATCACTAATTTCATAATGTCGCATTTCAAGCTTGTTAATTTCCTTAGCTCGAATGTGGACGTGTACAGAAAGTGGAAAGAGTGAATGTCTCCAGAAGAAAATGATGCAGAAGTAGGAACCTCCTCTATCCCAGAATCTCAGGTCACTGCCACTTAATGATCAAATGTTTTATTTAATCTTTGACACTGTTTTTCTGAAAAAAGTTTTAATTTTTAATTTTCATGTAATGACCGAAAGGAAGAAGTTCGAGAAGTTGTCAATTTTACAACTGTCCATTTTTTAATATTGTATTTAAGACATTTTCAAAAGAGAAAAGAGGTTACAGACTTTGGACCTTAGGAGTTTTGCATAATTTTGTACTTTACCTTCGATCAATAAAGTATTCTGAAGATTTTCCAGCATTTGATGAATGTGATGAGTTTTTTCTATTCCATCTTATATATGTTTCTTCTCTTCGAATAAAGTAACGTAGTTGTTGGTGTCTAATTTACATCTGTGAGTTAGATTAAATTTCCATAAATGTGATCCTATATTTTAATTTCATTTCTTGCAACCATTTTCTACTAAAACCAGAGATGATAGTTTCTATGATCACAACATATTGTTAATGGTTTTCCACCAGCATTTCATATTCTCTTGTTCATTCACATTTATCATCTAAAGGAACTTTTATGGGTTTTTTCTAGTGTAAAGATTAAAGGGATTTAAGATATAAATGGTTACAATAGGAATGGACAACAAAAAATTTCAATTATAAGTTATAGTAAATGTCTTGGGCACTTATTTTCTTACAAAAGGAGATTTTATCCCAAAGAAAACCAAGGAGGATGTGGGTTGGAGCTTGAAGAGGCATACAAAGAGTCGGGGAAAATATTCCCATAACCCTTGCCCCAAGTTTGTAAATTAACTAACTTACAACCATAGAGATTTGATGATAGTTCTATATAAGGAGGGGGGTGAGAACCATTGTTGCTCCATTACGGGGGTGGGGGTGGGTTCACAACAAGGTTTTGTTGTTGCTACTGTTGTTTGGAAAAGAAAGGGTTATTAAGGACAATAGGTGTCTTGGATTCCTTTTGAGAAAGGATATTGACACAATCATATAAAACATGACATTTTTAGGTTAAATGGTCCTCATTTCATATCTTGTAAGGAAACTTAAATACTTTCTCTTTATATTTATCAGATTTTGTAGTAGCATGGGATTTTTGAGTTGGGGAATTTTGACCAGATTTCTATTCTTCATAAGGAGAATATTTATTCTTATTTCTATTTTTCTTGTCGCTTTCTATTTGCGTAGATTATACATAATTAATTGTAGTGGTAGGAGGGGTAGTAGGGTGAGTCGTTTTAGTTGAAGTGGCAGGCATAGTGATGGATAAATGTGCATATTTCCCACTTAACTCGTTTTTAGTAGTTATGGTCATAGCACTAATGAGACCATTGGCATGGTGACTCGGGTTTCTAAGCGGTGGAAGAATTTTCTTTCGAGGAGTGTGAGGGATCCAATCATAAAGAGTGCATGATTGCGAATAGACAAGATCGAGATGTTGGGCATGTCTAATGACTTAGTGTTCAGTGATTTCTTGAAACATGGAAACGTCCTTCCTGAGGGCATGTAAAAGTGATTTGCAAAACCAATCGGCAAGTAGGTAGTCCGAAATGGGCGCTTTTACTAAACCTTGTAGTATTATCCATTCGTCGATATGATTGAAGGTATGGTTGGAAGTATTGTGCCACAAAGTTTTTATTAATTTTGTCTCGATTTCATAATGGATTGGAAACTCAAAATATTTAACAAATTCCATGGAAAGGATGTTAAAGTTGCTAACTGCGATACATGTCAACTCAATGCAGCACTTGACATAATTATAAGTCTAGGTACGAGGGAAGATCCTCATCCAGATACTATCATCAATCATAGAATTGGAAACACACTAGATATGGTATGTAGTGATAGGTGTTGTGTAATATTCCAAAATGGAAAAGACAAGAATATAGAAACAAAATGAATGGAAACTAAAACAATGATCAAGTAAACTAAATACAACATGAAAATAGACAGAATAGCTGAGCCATTTTATTAATATGGAGGTGGATAAATAGGTACAACAGTGCTCAAAATATGAGGCACTCAAGCCAAAAAAGTAGGCTAGAATGACCCTAAAGCCCTTTCCTCAAAGGCACTGCTGGACTGCTGGACTGCTGGAGGCTATACTGCATTGTCCCTGCTGCAAGTGTTGGGAGTGTGACTATTGGCTAAAAATAAAATTTTAGATATGGCAGTTCTCGAGCTCATATAATGCTGAAATTTCAAATCTGGGCTCCACAATGAATACCAAAGATAGCCTAGAAAGGATCTCCAGATCTGACAATCTTGGAAAATCACCGTCTTAGGGCCTGCAACATATAACTGATGGGTGTGTAGATCTACTACGTGAAATAGAGATAAATATTTTTTCAAATAGACACAATCATCTTAATTCATAAAGGGTTGATCCCTCGTCTAGATCTCTAAGCTAGAAGCTTGAGATCTAGCTCCTCCATCCTCCTCCACTGGATGTAATTGTTGAATACACAAAAACTGGAATAAAATGTGCTGCCACAGAGGCTAAATCTATAGCCTGATGCTAGATGTTTCCATAAATCTTAAGAATGATGGAAATAGGCTTATCAAGGTTAAATGATGATCCCTCATAGGATTTCCATCTGAGATATTGGAAATTTCCTTCCTCCTTCAGATCTACAAGACTGGACTGCAAAATTCCTGGGGGAGCTACTGTTACATGAAGGTATAAAATGATGGCATGAATTATGGATATCAATATGCTACTCCTGGAAGACTGATCTTGAAGTACAAGTTGAAAGGATGAATCCTCCACTGGTTTCCTAGCTAAAATGTTAGAAAAAATCTCCTCCTCTCAAACCCTCAAGCAGGAATGCATAATTCCTAAGACTGAATTTGATGTAGAAAGGGGTTTAATTTTGCACCAATGAATGATTATTTATGATAGCTCAAAGAAACCTTCCCAGATTATGCACTCGAAGTCCCCCATGGGTAAGGGTGGAATTTCTGCTCGGAAACACTCGTGTGCAAAAAGCACTCCAGACTTAGCTAAACAACTCAAGCATGCATAAAAATGTCACATGACAAATCCAGATCTAAAATTAAAATCTAAAGGATGCCTTCTATTGCTACCTTCATCTTCGTTTTATTCTTTGTAATCCTTCCCTAGCCTTGGCCCACCCCATAACTGCGTTGCACATGTGGCCACTAGCCTCCATGAAGACTGCGTTGTCTTTCCATGATCTCCATCATCTATGAATTTAATTCCCACTCTCTCCATCATGTGTGCATTATATCCACCACTTCCTCCATTATTTCATCATTAGTTCTCTATGGTGTTACTTGTATTGTACTATGACATTAGTTTGACTCCTCCACTATCTCCATGATCTTATCATTAATGTTGCATGATCTCAACTCTTCCTTCATTAAGAAGCTACTCCAACACTCCATAATGTAGATATAATATCTAATTATCCACATACAGACATCAAAAGTGGATTTTATTCATCTATGGAGTTTATGGGTCCCTCCATCCTCTTATTTACTTAATTAATTAGAAAAATTAAGAACACTAATATTCCAATTAACTGATGGAAAATTGGAAATATTACAGTCCTCCCCACAAAAATGTTGCTTGTCCTAAAGAAAATGAAAATTTAGATCCTACAACAATATATCTCCCTCTAAATGGCATCCTTGTATGGAAGGCTTCCCCTTCTGCTCCAATGTGATATGCATTCCCATCTCTATATATGCCTCTCTAGAATGCCTAGAATGGCCTCCAACTAAATAGTTAGATGCCTCTACTCATCAATGAGTCCCCAAGTGGCAACCATATGATGTCCAAGGTCCTCCTCTATTCATGAGATACATAAGTTGAAGTGGTCTCCTCAAAAAGTGGAAATTCGCAACTCACAAAATATCTCTCCATCCCATGCTACATGAAGTAGATTTTATCTCTCCATGCTTCCATCCTTAGCCCTGTTGGCCTTGTTGGCTCCAAGAATCATCCAAACATGGTGAAAAATAAGTAGGGACATATGGATGGACATGTACAATGTCAAACCATACTCCCAATAGTATCCAACACAACAAAGCCTCATGCTTCCAATCGAAATCATCATTAAACTAAGTTTGAGAGCCATACTCTCTCAAGATAAGCCACTGCAACAATGCCTCTTGCTGCCACATCACATCATCATCATACCAAGTGTAGTAGCCATACTCCCTCAAGAGAAGCCACCATAACAATGCCTCTTGCTGAAATACCACCTCATCATCATACCAAACAAGGTGGCCATATTATCCAAACAGAAGCCAACACAAGAAGGCCTCTTGTTGACATCCTCCATCAACATCATGCAATGTATGGGAGAATGTCAATAAATACTCTCCCAAGATTAACCAAAGCAACAAATATTCTTGCTTCCACCTCACATCATCGTGATGCAAGTCATACAACAACAACAAACTTATTGACATGTAAAATTTCACATATGAACAATACAAGAAAGCTTCCTGCTGCCATATCATGTGAGTGCCATAAAATATCCCAAACAAATATACATCCATAGACATATGGTATTTCATGTGATGGCCAAACTCTCTCAATAATAACCATCACATACATGCCTCTTGTTGTTGCATATAATCATTAATATACATGGCATGGATCAAACAAATGTGAGATGTTGGCTAGTGACCATACTCGCCCAAGAGAAACCAACACATCCATGCTTCTTGCTGCCCTGTATCATATATTGGCAAGTGATTTGATAACCCCTTGCTTATCATCCTCATCCATCCATCCCACTCTGGATGATGAATCATGTCATTATCCAACTTGGTATCCACCCAAGGTAGAATACCAACCTCCTCCATCTGATAAGCTTTGCACTCCATGAGATGTTGAGGTGCACCTTCCTTGAGGTCTCCCCATGATATCCTCTCATCAATGGCCCAATAGAACCCATAAGGTTCCATATCTGTTGTATGTAGAAATTCTGTTTGAGCTATTAAATGCTCATCAATAAAACTCCATCCTGATAATGGAAAATGCTATCCATGACAAGATGTCTACCATTTATCATCTGTCCCTCCAGTGCTTCATGAGTGAAGTTTTCCTTGGAATGCTCCAAGAATAATGGGGCCCTCATATTATCATTTTTGCTCAGTGACAGTGCTGTTGATCTACATGATGATGAATCTGTTGTCACATGGACATACTAATGCTAACTCATATCCCGACATTGTACTGATTAGGACTAGGCTCATCCCATCCTCTAAAACTCCACTTCAACACAAAGTTTTGTGTGTAGCTCAACAATGAAAAATAGGGATGTCTATACATCTCTTCCTGGATCAAGTCAAGGGTCCTCCGCGTAATGATAGTTTTTTGCTCCAAATCAGCAATGTGTTCTAATCCTTGGTTATGAAATTTCCCTGATGCCATAATCTGACAAATCTCAAGGTGAGGTGCTGAAATAATATGAAATGGAAATGTTAGAAAACCTTGGATGAGCTGAATATCGGGAACATCTTGCACAGATAAAATGGTTCCTCCAACTGGTGCAATGGCTTCTCCAACTGCTGGTAATGGTGATGCATGCTCCTCTTCTATTGTACTAGAGCTGGTATCATCCTCCTCTTCCTCATGCATCTCCTGAATTATGCATGGGACTCCCAATGTCAAGAGCTCAAGACCATATTGCAAATATGCGAGTATTCTTCCTCCTGATACAAGTACTTCCACAGCTGGTGGTGGTGGTAGGGGCTCCTCTTCCGGAGTGATAATGATGACATCTTGCTTTGGTTCCTCATGTAATATACCATCAATTACGAGAAGTTTCCCTATGGTAATTTTCTTTGGTTTCCTTCTACCAAACTTCTTCTTCAATCTTTGGGTGAAATATGCATAAGCAATGAATTGCATGTTTCAAATGACTGAACCACCAATCCCTTGCTTCACCCTCAAGGTGCAGCATTGAAATCTCAACAACCTCTCTTTTTTCTACTAGATATAGATGAAAGAATGCATATAAATCTTTCCTCCAAGCCCTTACTGTGCTTATGGAGGATTCATCAAATGTAGGCAAGAATAATTTGCACCTCTTTCTTCTATTGTTGTTGTGGGATCTCCTTTCTTCTTTGAGTTGCAAAACTGTTGGAGAGTTAGATTCTCCTTGAGTGCTCTAGACTGTGATTTGTACTCTAACAGATATTTACTTAGAGTCTCATACCCCAAGTCTCCTCCATATTCATACCATTCAACTTCCTTATGAAAGGAAGTGGATCTATTAGAATGCTGTGGAGCTCTTTTCTTTGCCGATTGTTTATGTTGCTGATAGGAATTTCCTGGACCTTACTCATTTTGAAATCTTCTTGGAGTTTCATATTTCCTTTCTCTCCTTATTTCTTTCACCTCCTTGGAGAGATCCTCCATAGAACTGAAGAGAACTAAGGAAAAACTTAATCCCTCCATCATTGTAGATCTCTTCTTTCTGCTTCTTTTTCTGATGTCATAAGATGTATTTCCCACATGTTGAGCCAAATATCATGCTCTGATATCACTAGAATATTCGAAAATGGAAAAGACAAGAATATAGAAACATAATGAATGGAAACTGCAGCAACGATCAAGTAAAATAAATACACCATGAAAATAGAAAGAATAGCTGAGCCATTTTATTAATATGGAGGTGGATAAACAAGAACAATAGTTCTCAAAATATGAGGCACTCAAGCCAAACAAGTAAGATAGAATGACCCTGAAGCCCTTTCCTCAAAGGAACTGCTGGACTGCTGGACTGCTGGAGGATATAATGTGTTGTCTCTACTGTAAATGTGAAGACTGCAACTGCCAGCTGAAAATATAAGTGTATATTTGGTAGTTCCAGAGCTCAGATGACACCAATATTTCAGATCTTGGCTCTATGATGGATACCCAAGATAACCCAGAAAGGATTTCCATATCTGAGAATCTTGGAAAATCACAAATGTTGGGTGTGCATATATACTACATGAAATAAAGATAAATATGTCTTCAAATAGATACAATAAACGAAATGCATAGAGGGTTGATCCCTCCTCAAGATCTCCAATCTGGAAGCTTGAGATCTAGCTCCTCCTTCCTCCTCCACTAGATTCAGCTATTGAATACACAATAGCTGGAATAAACTACGTTGTCAGGGAGGCTCAAGCTATATAATAATTCTAGATTCTACAATGAATCTCAAGAATGATGGAAATAAGCTCAGTAAGGTGAGGGGATTATCCTTCATAGTATTTCTAGCTAAAATATTGGAAACTTCCTTCCTCCTTGAGATCTACAGGTCTGGACTGCATAATTCCTAGGGGAAATTCTGCTGCATGGAGGTATAAACTAATGGCCTGAATTCCAAATATAAATATGATTCTCCTGGAAGACTTATCTAGAAGCACAAGGTGAAAGGATGAATCCTCCATCGGTTTCCTAGTTGAAATGCTAGAAACAACCTCCTCTGCTCAAACCCTCAAGAAGGAATGTGTAATTTTTCAAAGTGAATGTGTTGTAGATGGGAGTTGAATGTCGCACTGATTCTTGATGATGTATGAAAGATCAAAGAAACCTTCCCAGAGTAGGAACTCGAAGTCCCCCATTGGTAAGGGTATGATTTCTGCTTAGAAACACCCGTGTGCTAAACAACACTATAGACTTAGCTAAATAGCTGAAGCATGGATAAAAATGTCACATGACAAATCCATATCTAAAATAAAAATATAAAACCTTCTTCTATTTCTACATTCATATTCCTTGTATGCTTTGTAAGCTTTCCCTAGCCTTGGCCCTCCTCATAACTCCGTTGCACATGTGGCCACTATCGTCCAAGAAGACTGTGCTATCTCTCCATGATCTCCATGATCTTTGCATTTAATTCTCATTGTCTCTATCATTTGTGCATTATATGCACCACTTCCTCCACTATTTCATCATTAGTTCTCTATGACCTTAATTTTATTGCACTATGATATTACTTTGACTTCCTCCACTATCTCCATGATCTTCTCATTAATGAACGATAATGTCCAACCTTCCTTCATTAAGAAGTTGCTCCACTACACCACAATGTTGATATACTTCTAAATTATCCACATACATACATAAAACAATGGATTTTATTCATATATGGGGTTTATGGGTCCCTCCACCCTCTTATTTATTAGAAAAATTAAGAACTCTAATATTTCAATTATCTGTTGGAAAATTGGGAATATTAAATGTTGTCGAGTCATCTCCCAACTTTCCTTCAAAAATCACAATGTCGAAAATAATTTTTTTGCGGATTTAGATGCCATAACAAGTTATTGTTGATGGGGTCATTAGTTAACTTCTACAAATTTGGGATATCGAGAGTATAAAAAAATGGAAATGTAGTAGGGACCGTCGAATTTGACTAAGGAAAATTAGGGTGAATCGAAGGACCAATAGCTCCAACCATCAACTATTTCCAAGAAGGGTACACAAGTGTTGTCAGATAGTAATTCCCTTGTGATGGAAGTGGAGTCGTATAAAGTGGTGCACCATATAGCTGCCCCAAGCCTAAGGGATGTTACCAGTAAATTGGTTACCCTAGAATAGAGGTTGCCTCTAACAGGTATTGACAATTGAGTTAGAAGGACCAAATGAGATGCAACATGCCTAGAATATGGGACACTGCTGGCCACATAAGGTAGGTTAGGTATAGGAATACCACCTTTTATGATAATGGGACTAGAATTTACACGTTAACCACTATTATGGATAAAATAAATTGAATAAAAACCTTGTTGTATCGAAGGTTATATGGGTGCAGGAATGCCCCCAACTATGAGATAAGTACCATAAAAATTACCCCCACCTTGTGGCTAAGGTGGGGTTGAAATTAGAAGAAAATTCCAATGGAAAGGATTATTCAAGGTTAGTGAACTATCTACACTAAATGGGGTGTGATTCAAGGGTCCAGAAAACAAGAAGGGTTGGTAGGAGGTAAACATTATGATCCAACACACATAGTTGGTGTAGCTAGGGTTCCTAGATTAGACATAGTGTGAATAGTGGGATAACTGAAAAATGGTGTAAAATTTGACATAGGTGGGGTATAAGATGGTGGACCAAAACCGTCCACAGGTGGGGTATAAGATGGTGGACCAAAACCATCCACCAAATACCATGACTCACCAGTAGTCATTGGTATGTTTGGAGTGGAAACTAGCGAAGGCACTATGGGAAAAGGTGTTATATGGATAAAAACATGCCTAAGAGGATTTGTAATCATAGGATTATAGGGAGGTAATATAAATTCAATGGAAAGGTCCTCAATAAAAGGGGACTCTACTTTAGCATGTAAATATTCATAATTAGAAACTCAAGATTTACTCCCTTGAGTAAAAGGATAATCCAATTCACTCGGAAATTTCTCTACAGAAAGTGGAGGAAGGCCCTGCAGTCATCAAGACTAAGGATGATGTCTAATGGAAGCCACAGTGAGTGATATACATTTTAAAAAAAAAGGTATTAAGAAATGTTCTTATATAATCTCAACAACCAAAAAAAGATAGTCCTAAAAAACAATAAAAAATCTACTATATCAATAATAAGTTAAACTTTTTCTAATAACCATAACTAGCTAGATATGGAACCTAGTATCGAAGTAATATAAGAGAAATTTGGATAAAACAATATAGTTACAATTGCCCCAAATATTCTCCCAAACCTTGATAAAAAGGGGAATAAAAAGGAGCCAAATTCTCTCGTGAAGACAAGCAGGCTCCAAAAAACCAGATATTGAGTAAGTTCATTTGTCTAGGTATTAGGGAAACCCGTCCCAGTAACCTTATCTAAGTCCCTAGGAATATGGCCACTAAGTTCACCTCAAATCACACATACCACTGGGGGGGACATATTCATAGACATTATGTTGTGTGGATAGGATATCTAATTCCCTGACTCAGCTTTGATATCCTTGACAGGATCCCTAGCACAAAAAATACCCACCAAAATATAATCAAAGGTGGGCTATCTTCTTTCACACTTCTATGTTGTATCACATTTAACTCCTTTCTTAGAGGAGCAGTCATATATGATATGAGTGCAGCAGGATTTTATATCTTTAACGACACTACTTTAGTTTTATGTCTTTGTGGAGTTGAATTTCACGGCCTAACCCAATACCCTAACGTGAGATAATGTGTGTTTCCTTAAATAAATATTTACTGATTTCTTCTATTACATAGTTTATTTTAAACGAAATTTCTTACTGTCTTTGAAAGAGTTCCAACATATGAAGTTTGTGAGACCTGACTCAAACCATGTCGAAAGAATGGTTTCCAATTGAGTTAGATGATAAATATTTTCTATAAGGAGAGATTAGTAATGTCATTTCCAAAGAAAATAATCCTAATGAAACTTATAATATTAGAAAACACATGCAAACATTCAAAACTGTAAATAACAAATTTTTTATGGTGTTGGAACCACCAACAGACAGGGGATCTTCCCGATATGAGGTCTTGATTATACTTCACATCATTTATTATAGGATTCTAATCCGGAAGTATGGGCATATTTCCTTTAGCTTAGAGATTTTCCTTGGCTTAAGAAATTAGCATGAGAGAGTAGCACACATGTGATTTGAATGAGAAAGAGAGTGTGCCTTGCGAAATTTTCAATTGTAGATGTATCAAGCTTATTTCATTACAAGGATGAGAAAGTGAGTCTCTAAAATAAATGTATAATATAGTGGATATGCACACACATAAATGAGGAAGAATCATTGGAAATCAAGAGAAATAGTTCACATAGACTCGAAATGATCATTAAAATCATCATAACACATTTCCAACTAGTTGAGCACCAAAGTCACTGAAATATTTTAATTAGTTTAGTACGTATGAAAGAAAACATAAATCACAAATATTTGAAGAGTAGTCTTAAAAAATCCACAATTCATGCATAAAAATGTATTATCAAAATGGCTTCAATTATTAAGGAAAATTTCCAAGATACATAAGTAAAATGAACACCACTAGCTCCAATAGTGGCAAATTAGAGCCAGTACTTGCTCCTAAAAAGTAGTATCTCTATCTCTCGAATGTCTTGTGGGAGAATCAGAGGTTAAAATTAATTTTCTTGAGTAATGAGGCCCCTTTTATAGCTTGAGGAATGACCTTTGAGATCCTCATGAATATTGAGTTTCTCATATGACTTTTCAACTTCTAATGAACTTTGTAATTCCATAACTCTTGAAATTCATAATGAATTTTGGAATTACATATGACTCTTGAAATTACATATGTTTTGGAAGTCTACACATGGCTTTTTCTTCCATACATGACTTTTGGTGTTATCACAAAAGAATTATCACCTAGCCATTTCTCACTTTCACTATATTAAAAACGTGAGTTTAATTTTACCATATTAAAATCGCTTTCACGCTAATAAATAATTTAGTAAACCATCTTTGTTAAGTTATTTTCAATTAAATCCAATAATAAAAATTAAATAAACCATTATTTATTTAATTTTATCCAAGAATAAATATTAATTCATTGTTTGATAATTATTCCTTGTCACAATTGACTAAATCAACTAGGAATAATTAAATAAATCATAATTTATTAATTTTTCCTTAACTCCATCATTGAACTCATTATTATATCATTGTTTGATAATTATTTCATTTCACACTCCCCTATGGGAATGTCATGCCAACAGGACAATGTTATGAAAAAAACTCCCAAAATAGAGGAAAAGAGAGATCAATGCCTTAGAAATAAGACACTTCGAGGGGGAAAGCTCCTTTACATTACATAAATGAAAAAATCTTGGATGAATCAAATGAAAATATCTCCTTTATATATATAGGGGTCCATGGGGTCATAATATAATCCTATCCAACCTAAGAATAATAATATAAGGGCACAAAAATAACAATAGTTTGCTTGTATGGGGCACAATAATAACAATATGGGGACTACAGGGGTACACCAATAACAATAAGGGGGCTACATTAACAACAATATGAGACTATACTAGTAATATAGGGACCTAACATGCCCCTCTTCTTCAAAAAATTGTTGTCCTCGATGCTTGAGTAGTTATGGATGTTTATGTATAAACTTCTCATTCTCTCATGTGGAATCTTTAGTGTGAAAGTTCTTTTACTTGATGAGATACTTTGAAATTAATAGATTTCATAGCTATTGAGTTCTTGTTTCTGTGACTGCTTCAAATTCCAATATGATTTTTCCTTCCTCATAAATTTCTTGCAATATTGTTTGAACTGGAAGATTGTCACCTATAACCTTATTTAAGCATGAAACATGGAAAAGTGGGTGTACTCGGGAAGAAGCGGGAAGCACCAATTTGTATGCCATAGTACCAGTCTTTTGCAACACCTTTTAAGGACCATAGTAATTTGCTTATAATTTATTATCCTTCTTAGCTTGCTTGAGGGAAATTTCTTTGTATGGTTGTAGCCATAAAAATATCCGTTCTCCTACATCAAAACTTCTCTCACTACGATGTTGATATGCCTATTGTTTCATTCCATTTTGTGACAAATTTATGTTATGCTTTAAGAGTTGGAGAACTTGTTGTTGATGCTTGATGTGATCTTCCACTGCATGAACCTTATAATTTTATCTTAAAGATGATGTGATGGACGGTGGATGATATCCATAAAGTGCCATAAATGGGGTCATTTTTGCTATAGTATGGAAGGAGGTATTATACCACCATTCAACCAAAGGTAACCACTTGACCCATTGTGTTTGTTTGTTAGATAAAAAACAACAAAGATATCCTTCCAAACATTTTTACTAGAAATTTTTGGAGGGAATTATTTTATTGTTTGGGTAGTCAACTAGCTCATAGCTCATCTTATCATCCTCGATTTGATGGGAAAAATAATATTGTGAACAAATGTTTGGAAGGATATCTTCATTGTTTTTTATCTAATAAAAAAAAACAATGGGTCAATTGGTTACCTCTGGTTGAATGGACGTATAAGACTTCCTTCCATACTATAGCAAAAATGACCCCATTGATGGCACTTTATGGATATCATCCACTGTCCATCACATCATCTTTAAGAGAAAATTGTAAGGTTCAAGTACTGAAAGATCACATCAAACATCAACAACAAGTTCTCCAAATCTTACAGGATAACCTAAATTTGGCACAAAATCAAATGAAACAACAACCATATCAACACCACAACGAGAGAAGTTTTGATGTAGGATATTGGGTATTTTTATAGCTACAACCATTCAAAAAAACGTCCCTCAAGCAAGCTATGAAGGATAATAAATTATTTCCAAATTACTATGGTCCTTGCAAGGTGTTGCAAAATATTGGTACTATGGCATACAAATTGGAGCTTCCTCCTTCTTCTCGAGTGCACCTAGTTTTCGATGTTTCATGCTTAAAGAAGGTTATAGGTGACAAAATTCCGGTTCAAAAAATATTTCTAGAACTTGATGAGGAAGGAAAATTCATATTGGAACTTGAAGAAGTCATAGAAACAAGAACTCGATAGCTACAAAATTGATCAATTTCAAAGTATCTCATCAAGTGGAAGAAGTTAGCCACCGAAGATTCCACATGGGAGGATGATAACTTGAGATAGAAGCATACAGAGCTACTAAAGTGTTGAGGACAACACTTTTTTGACAGAGAGGGGCATGTTAGGTCCCTATATTACTAGTGTAGTCCCTTACTGTTGTTAGTGTAGCCTACTTATTGTTATTGTTGTACCCTGTAGCCCCCATATTGTTATTATTGTGCCCTATAAAATCCACTATTTTTATTGTTGCACCCTTACATTATTATTGTTAGGTCGGTTAGGATTATATTGTGACCCCATGGACTCCTATATATACAAAGGAGGTTTTTCCAATTGTATCATCCAAGAATTGTTCATTTATGTAATGTAGAGGAGGTCGCCCCCTCGAAGTGGATTATTTCTAAGGCGTTGATATCTCTTTTCTTCTATTTTTGGAGTTGGTTTCATAACATATTTTCCAAAGGTCACCTCTTTGATATGAAATTTGGGAGCCTGCAAAAACCCTAACTTCCATAGATCCTATCTCTGAAAGTATTGCAAACCAAGATCTGATTTTTTTACACGACGTTCCTCAGGATTTCTTCTCAAATGTGTATATTTTTAGCTTTTGAATCTTCATATAAAAATAATTATATCAAAAATACCATGATGACCTATTTCAAGCAGCGAAACCCTAGAATCAAAAACTAGGATACCAATTTTTATGAGACCAGCGCCCAAAATAGAAGAAAAGAGAGAACAATGCCTTCTAAATAAGCCACTTAAATGGGGCAACGTCATTTACATTATATAAATGAAAAATTCTTGGATGAATCAAATGAAAAAACCTCCTTTCTATATATAGGAGTCCACGAGGTCACAATATTATCCTAGTAGACCTAACAATAATAATTTAAGGGAAAAAAAATAACAATAGTGGGCTTTTATGGGGCACAATAATAATAATACAGAGACTACAGGGGCTCAAAAATAACAATAAGGGGCTACACCAACAATAATAAGGGACTATACTAGTAATATAAGGACCTAACAGAAAACTGGAGGTGGTGAATGCAGAGGAGGTTGGCTGACTTCCATGCGCCACCATCGAACATTAAGAGCTCCTCACACTTGGGGTTGTGGCACCCTGGTTCATGAACAATATCACTGGTTTCCATTTATTATCAAGGGTGATGGGCTCTATATGTACATTATGCAAATTTTGAGCGATGGTGAGTGTGAGGTGGGGGAGATCACCCTGTGCCTCAGCATATGAACTCAATCCTCGGCTTGAGCCTCATGCGCAGGGTTAGAATTGGCATCGTGGGAAGGGAGGAAAGCAGGATTGGTTCAAATTTTGACCGTGGGATATCAACACCTCTGCAATTATTGTGAACAGAGCTATGAATAATGTCTCTTTTGAACTTTCGATAGTGGGAAGAGAGCCCAAGCGGGCGTGTATCTATGAAAATGCCTATACCTGCATGATGGTGTGGTTCTTTGTTCAGACGGATGAGGAAGGGGAGCAGTATTGGTTCAGGCTTGGGTGGCACTCGGGGTTATGAGTTTCCTAGTGCACACCTTCTTATTTGGTCTCGTATGTAGTAAGGTTGAGCATGGAATTGGCACCCAAGACAACTACCTGTTCTCATGGGTTGTTGGTCGTCAGTGTCTGCATCAGTGGTGTTGGTTTCCTTATTAAAAAATTTAATTAGGGTTCGGTTTCCTGTGTGGGATAGGGGATTTGCAGCCTAGCATTAGAGTGGAGCTGGGATACAGTTTGTATGCCGCGGCAACTAAGCAGAGTAAGGCGAGGTGGTATTGGGCATGGAATGCAGGATAGAAAATTGAATGGTGATCCGAGCTCAGGCTTAGAGTCTATGGAGAGTTTTCATCCATTGGATGCGATGGTGGTTTCTCCCACTCGCTCTCCCATCCAAGTGGAAGCCTTGATCACTCTGGACATGATTGCAACCCAGCTTTAGCATATTCAACTCAATCTGGATAACATGCAGGAGAAGAGGTATAAGGAGAGAAAAAAAATATTTCGTATATCCATGATATTCAACATATATAGAATGAAACTCTGGATGCTATGGAGACTCTTCGATGCAACCTGTTGTGCTCCCATGACCACCTCTGAGGACTAGAAATTCAGGTGGAACACACTGGCTATCACGTCCACAATCGTGCTGGAATCTTCGCTGCACCGCAAGTATTTCCTCTCAATCCTCCTCCATGATTTTTTTCTTTGTACTTATTTTTTACATTTTTTTATCATTAATAACCATAAGCACCGATTGCCTGGGCTCTCATAGAGGATGACTGTTTGGAAGGCCCTGGGTCTAGTTTTTTCTGAAGCCTGTGATGCCCATATGTAACCGAGTTCTGTTGTCTTATCATGGAAATTGAAAAATTATAATATAAATATTCTTTTGACCAAAAAAAATAAATTTATTTCATCTCACACTTTTCTTATTATTCGCAAAATAATTAATAAATCATATTATTTTTTAATTATTTCTAAATAAATATATTTAACCATTTTAAATATCTTTTCTCTCTACAAAAATATAATCAAGTATTCCAAGAAGTTAGGTCTCGGTCTTGGTCAATAATATTTTATTATTATGCATTTTCAAGATGAACCAAGTACTTTACTATAAATAAGATTTTTTTTCATTCATTTATCACCATGATCATTATCATCCTCACCATTATCATCAAATGTCTTTCGAGCTCCAATTTTTGAGTTGTGCATTGTTTGGGTTTTCACACATTTGAGAGAGGAATATATGAATGTTGAAGTGAAAATGAAATCAAACGACCCGTCCCATTGAGTGGGACTTAAGACCCTTTGTAAATCTCCTTTGGTATGTGTCGTTAATAAAATATTTTTCTTTCAAAGCTTTTCCAAGATTGGGTTATTACATAGAATTTATTTCTGTTGTTTTTTCTTTTAGATTTTCATACATCCATTTTTTCTGCAATTTTCCTCGCATATTTGTTGCATATCTGAACTATGAGTGTCCACAATTTTTTTTAGGGTCACTTGTCACATGTGACTAAAGTGATATTTATTTGGTAGGTACAAGTTAGGAGGAAATATAACTTCTTTACCATAAACCACGAATTATCACCCATTAAAGGAATGTTTAGGAGTTACATGGTCAACCCATAATGCATTTATCAAAGAATTGTATCAGTTACTTTGCTTAGAGAGAATGGTTTTCTTGATTATGTGAATGAGATTTTTGTTTGTAGATTCTACTAAATAATTTCCTTGTGGGTAACAATTTGATGCATGCTTCAATATGATACTGTTAGTGTAGCCCCTTTATTGTTATTTTTGTACCCTTGTAACCCCCATATTATTATTATTGTGCCCTTACATTATTATTGTCAGGTTGGCTAGGATTATATTGTGATCCCATGGAATCCTATATATAGAAGGAGGTTTTGTCATTTGTATCATCAAAGAATTGTTCATTTATGTAATGTAAAGGAGGTTTCCCCCTTGAAATCGCTTATTTATAAGGTGTTGATCTATCTTTTCTTCCATTTTTGGAGTTGGTTTCATAACATTTGGAATCAGAGCTTTGGATTCTAGGGTTTCACTGCTCCAAGCAGGTCATTATGGAATTTTGTCTATAACATTTTTTATACGAAGGTTCAGAAGCCAAAATTTGTATCACGAGAAGCCAAAATCCTGAGGAATTTCATGTAAATATCTTAGATCTTGGTTCGAAATATTTTCAGATATATGATCTATGGAAGTTAGGGATTTTCTAGGCTCCTAAATTTCATCTAAAAGAGGTGACCTTGGGAACATCGTCATAACTCTCTCTCTGAGTATCGGATTGGAATTCTGTAGAAAGTGCCCAAAGGTAAATAGAATTTGGTTTCCTGTGTCTCAATTTTAGAGCCGAAGGAGGAACTAGTGACACGTAGCATGATGTACAACTGTGCTCTATTGAACCATTCCATAATTAGGTCATTGTGGGAGATTGTGCATAACTTTTACTTGAAGCATCCAAATGACTTCAGACCTATGGAATTCGAAAGAAGATTCATAGGGCTACTATAGGACTAAATGTCAGATTTTAAAGATCCAAAATCATAAAGATAATTCAGTTTCAATATCGAGCTCGTTAAAATTAAGAAAAATGTGTGTATTTGTTTTCAAATTGCATAAGTCTTGTATGAAAAATATGTTATAAGTGATTCCAAGGGCATATTGAAGCATATATATCAGTATTGGGTTCTAAAATCCCCCCTAGAAATACTTCAACACCCATTAAGCCCTAAGAATAATCTACTATGACTCATGAAGATGAATAACTTCAACATGATATATCAAAAATACAAGAGAAAGTGCACCAAATTTCACCCTCACAAAGAGGAACAAAAAATGAAATGGAAGTTTTGAAGAAAGGTGTGGAAGCTAAGATGGAGGTTTTCAAGAAGGGCATGGAAGATAATATGGATGGTTTGAAGAAAGGTGTTGAAGCTAAGATGGATGGTTTGAAGAATCAAAAGGAAGACATGGAAGCTAAGATCAGATAAAAATCTGAAGACAACAGGGAAGACAGGAAGAATAATATAAAAGTAGAAATGAAAGTTTTGAATGAAGGTTTGACAAAGTTGATACAAGAAATGATTCCCAATGGTGAAAATATAGTTGAGGAAACTCATGATGAGAACAAAATAAAGGTTAATTGTGATTTCATAAAATATAATGTTGGATGGAAAACCCACCATATTCCAAATATCGTTATGAGGAAGTTTGATGGAAAGGATCCCGTAACATGAATAATACATATGGAGCAATATTTTTATCTCAATAATGTAAAAAACACACAAAATTTATGAATTGCAACTTTATATTTAGAACAAAATACATTTTTATGGTATCGATGGATTTTATCGCATAAAACTGTTGTCACTTGGTCAATTTTTATGGAAGAAATGATAGCACATTATCAGGATACAAAGAGAAACACCTTCTTTAGCCAATTGATAAATCTTAAACAAAAGGGTTCAGTGGTGGAGCACATTGAGGACTTCCAAAAATTGAATATAAGGGTAACAGATATTCTAGAGAAACATATGATTGATGTATTCATAGGTATGTTAAAGGATAACATCCAACATGAGGTTCCTGTTTGGGAACCTGATTCATTGGAGAAGGCATTCACGTCGGTAAGAAAAATTGAAAGTAAAATTATGGCAACAAGGAAGCCTACCATTCACATCTATAAAGATTGAAGTCTTGCTACTCCTAGACTGCCAAAACCTACAAGGTTGACACCACAACAATTGGAGGAAAAAAGAGCAAAAGGGCTTTGGTACAGTTGTGATAGAAAATACACTAAAGGTCATAAGAGTGCCGAGAAGAAATTATTTTACATAGATTGTGAAGAGGAGGAAGAAAACAAACACGGAACTTCAAAATAAGAGGATATACACCAAGAACCAACCCTAGAGAATGAAGAAATGATCTAGACCATATCTTGTAATGCATTGGTAGGAATTACCACTCCTCAAAATCTAAATATAGAAGGACATATCAAGAAGAAAAAGGTAATAATGTTTATTGATTCAGGGAGTACCCATAATTTTATTCATTATAAGGTAGTCAATGAATTGAATTATTTCTTATACCCAGCAACAGAATTTCAAGTAATGGTTGCAAATGGAGGAACTATAAATTGGTCTGGAAAATGCCATAATATTAAGCTAACCATGGGGGAATATGTATTGAATAGTCCAATTCTTTCCATTCCAATGGGAGGTGTTGATGTTGTACTAGGAGTACAATGGTTACAATCTTTGGGCACGATAACTTTTAATTTTCAAAAAAAATTCTTGATTTTTTTTTGGAAGGAAACGAAGTCAAATTACGGGGTATTGCAGGGAAGCTAGGAAATATAATAAGCTCTAATGTCATGAAAAAGCTTCTGAAGAAAGAACATCGAGGCGTAATTGCACAATTATTCTCACTAGAAGTTCCAACATCAAAATCATCTATTTCTCCAGATCTCCAAAACGTCTTGGACAATCATTCCAAGGTGTTTGAAACTGCCAAAGGACTCCCACCTATTTGTGATAATGATCATGCTATTTATTTGATTCCAGGAAGTGTTCCTCCAAACATCAGGCTCTACAGATATCCTTATGTCCAAAAGAGAAAAATTGAACGTATAATTGCATAAATTAAATTCAACCTAATTGTTGAGTCTCAAATCTGCATCTTTCCAATACACCTTTCTAGACTTTTTCCATTTACCTGGACCTCCTAAGCTATCAATATCATTGCATATTAATAATAAAAGAGCATTTAAAATGGTTTTTAACTATGTTTTGTGTCTGTTGTTTGAATTAGATTTTTGCTCATTTAGCTGCGGAATCTTGTCACTTTCCGCAGCAGCTGCAACTTTCCACAACCATTTTGTTAAAGTCTATATTGCAGGTGTCTTCAAGCAAATCGAGCCACATGGGCAAGTTGGAAATGATATGGACATGGATCGAGTCCTATTGGCTCAGTCGAATTCACCTAAGAAGGCTGTGGTCAAAGGTGGCCAAGTGGTGGTCAACCGTAGAGTCCCACAATCACAGAACTCTGTTTTTCATCATGTGAAGACTTGCGTGGCCGTTTCTAAACCACGGGAGACATATCAACACCTGTAAATGGCTCCATAAGCCGAATCCAACAGCCACTTTCCATAGATTTAATCTTCACGGCAGCCATGATGCTAGATTTCTGGACGTGGTTGTTCACGTGTCTTCTATCAGCGCAGACTTTAGGGAATTAGTTATATCACCCTCTGTTATAAATAATGCGTTCTCATACTCATAATAGTTAGTTCTTGTAATGTAATTCTGTTGTAAAGAAATTCACTAAGCCGTAACACTTTTCCATTGTTATGACTGCATTTTGAATATATGAGAAGACTCTGTTTATCAGCGTAATTCGTGGTTGATAGCTGTTGTCCGAGGTCTGTGCAAAGGGCCCCTGCACACGCTGAGGTTTTGTGTATTACTGTATAGTTTCATGCTTCCTTTATTTACGTTCATTGTGCCATAGTCATTCACGTGTATATATATTACATCTTTCATGGTATTTACGTTTCATCTTTGTCCATAATCTTTCATGCTTTACATTTTACTTCTGTCCATAATCTTTTATGCTTTATATTGTTGTTAACTGATCAGTGTTTTTGTTCCAGATTACAATAGGCAGCCCGGGAATTTGCACATCATTCTATAATGACTAATGACATGGAATCAATCTTGTCCTTCTGCTAATTTCTTTTTCTTAGTTTTTAATTCCAGCACTGTTTTATTCATTTCAGTTTTGAACATTTGCTTTACTAGTTAGATTAGATATTAAGCTGCTCATGTCATTATTAGTTACCTCCGAAAGCCATAGTGAGACTAATGGTGATGGATTGAAGTATGAGTGTGTAGTTTGATATTAGTTTATTTTTCTGCAAGTTAGATATTAAATTGCTCATGTTATTATCAGTTACCTCCGAAAGCCATAGCGAGACTAATGGTGAGGGATTGAAGTATGAGTGTGTAGTTTGATATTAGTTTATTTTTCTGCAAGTTAGATATTAAATTGCTCATGTCGTTATCAGTTACCTCCCAAAGCCATAGCAAGACTAATGGTGAGGGATTGAAGTATGAGTGTGTAATTTGATATTAGTTTATTTTTCTACAAATTAGATATCAGATTGCTCAAGTTGTTTATGATTACCTCCGAAAGCCATAGCGAGACTAATGGTGAGGGGTCAGAATATGAGTTGATGTAATTTGATTTTAGTTTTACTTTACTTGCAATATTTTCTTTGAGTACAGTTTCTTTTTTGTTTAGACAACAACAAGGGTAATGGTTTTCATGATCAATAGTTCACTGTTTGTTTAACTAGAATAGAGGCACATTTTCATTTCCTTTTAGGAACTAATTTTTTCATTGTATGTTTCAAAATCCTTTTGAAGTTTGAAGTTTGGGAAATCATTATAAAGGACATCATTGCCTTGAACAATCATAACCATACTTCTCTTTTAGAAATTCCATCTCATATTAGGAAACCAACCAAGATAAAAAGAAAAAAAACCAAAAAAGACAAAAAGTAAGAAATAGGTTATCTTGCACATATAGTGCGCCACACTTCGTCAGCTTACGAATCCTGGATTGAAAAATTAATGTAGCAATTTAGGACACACTAAATTGACCAAACAGTTTGGCGCTGTTGCCGGGAAGTGTAACTAGGTAGCCAATTTCTTAAAATATATATATATATAAAAGAAGGGAAAACTTGATAACTTCTTGAAGTATGCTCTCCTCTTGCACCTAGTGTGATTTGGAGGATCAGAAAAGAGAGTTATTGGTTCAGTAATTTCTTAAGTATGCTCTCTTCTTGCACCTAGTGTGACCTGGAATATCAGAAAGAGAATTATTAGCCCAACTTAAAAAATAATAATAAAAATGACATGCATAGAGCAAGAGATTCTAGGGGAAGGTTTATAGCTAGAGCTAAGAGTTCGATTTTCACAACTCCATCTTCTTCAAGGCATAGAAAATATTCACCACCATCTACCCCTAGCCTTAAGATTCTTGGAATTCAAGGAGCAGCTGAATTAGAGGATTCTCCTATACCACCTACTAAATCTCATTTAGAAAAGGACCCTTTCTTTACTTGTACAAGAGAGTATATTGTAATCAAAGAAGTAGAATCACCTGAAGAAGAAAAGGAAGAGACTCCCTCTCATCCTCCCTTGATAGAAGAACCAGAGGACTTTGAGGACTCTAAAGAAACTATCATGGAAAATTAAATAATAGATGGATTTAGAGGTAGAGGTAGAGGAGGAGGAAACAATGGAGACAACAATGGTGGAGGTGAAGGTAATAATGGAAGAAATAGGGAAGGAGACAACTTGTTTGGATTCCCTATAGTTGATGAGGAAACTCATACAATAATGAAAAACATCTCACCATCTGTCCTCCCTAACTTTTATGGATTGCGAAGTGAGGATCCTGAAACATTTATGTTTGAGTTTGAAGTCGTGTGCCGAACCTATGACTATATGGAAGACTCTCAAAAACTCAAACTGTTTCCTTCAACATTGAAGGGAGCCGCTTTGAAATGGTTCATGGGATTAGCCACTCAATCTATTAGGACTTGGAATGATATGAAACAAAAAAATTTGGATAGATACTTGGACTATTGTATGCCCACCAATCACAAGGATGAGGTATTCAAAATGGTGCAAAAAGAAGATGAAAATTTGGAAGATTTACTTGAAAGATTTCAATACAACTTAAAAAGAGCAAAGATGAGCAACTTAGATGAAGAAAATTTGAAAGCCCTTATATTAAAATCCATTAGAGATGAATGGATATATATTTTAAACATGATGGGGAAAGGAGACATTTCTCAACTTCCACTTCGTGACATAACAGAACTATGTGTCCATCTCTCAAGGGGAAAATCTAAAATGGGAAAAGGGCCTAGAGATCCTTCTCTTATCAGGGCAAACAAATCTGCAACTGGATCAGTAAGTAGGGCAGAGATCGGAAATATGCTTGATGAGTTTAAAACTGATATCTTAGGGAGCCTTACTGAACAACTAGACACCCTTAAAATTCAAAACAAGCAGAAAGAAGAAACTGATGCTCTAGCCATCTTTGTCCAAAATGTAGGAAGAAACATGCTTTAAGGGAATGTCCCTTGGATGCAAAAGTTGTAGAAAAATTTATGATTTTCTCAGAGAATCATGAGACCAAGGATTGTCCTTCAATTCCTGGACTCAAAGCTGTCTTTCAAGAAGACCCAAATTCAGTATAATCTCTCTGTTTTGTTGCAAGAAGACCTTGGCAGGGACAACAATATCAAGGGTTTAGCAACCCTATGAATCTTCAAACCCCACCAAATTTGAATCCTTGGCAACAACCTTGGCCCCAACATCAAAATTCATATCAGTCATGGGTACAAGGTATGCAAAATCCTTATGGGAGATTTACTCAATTTTATCAATATCCTCCATATTTTCAAAATCAACAAGCTCCACAACTTCCAAACCCAAATCCACAACTTTCATTTCCATTTCCACAAAAACAAACTTCTCAGCAGAATCCAAATCCTCAACTCATGCTTTCATACCAACAAAAGACAAATCAACTTCCAGCTTAGCCATTGCCAAATCCTAACAATAAAAATCCTCAGAATACTTACATGGTAGAAGGACAACAATTTCCTACCTATATGATTGTTCCTCTCAATGATGTACAACTCAGGTCTGATAGAGTTTTATAAAAGCCTTCTATAGATGTCCAAGAGCAAGATACCTCTGAGGAGGACTCTCTTAAAGCCAATAAGGATTCTGAGGAAACATCTCTTCAAAACTCGAACATTCAAAAAGAGAAAGAAAAGTTAACACCCACAACTCCTATATTTGAGCAACCTGCATCTTCATCCACACCTCCTTTCCCTGAAATATTACAAATTGATAAAGGGGTGGAAAAACAAATCTTGTTGCCTAACTATGATTTTCTAGATGAATTAAAGAATGTTTGTATCAAGATTCCCTTGCTACAAGCCATTAGAGAGATTCCTATTCTAGCGAAAACAATAAAGGAGTTGAGTCTCAAAAGACCAGGAAGGAAACTAAGAGATACAAGAAGAATCCACCTGGTAGGAAAAATTGCAGATATCATGATGGGAAAAATTACCATGCAGAAGTATGTAGATCCAGGTAGTCCAATTGTCAAGACACATATAAATGGGATGGAAATTCCAAATACATTGATTGACTTAGGGGCTGCTATCAACATTATGAGTAGACAGACTATGGACCAGCTAAAACTTCCTAACCTTCTTTTTACACCTACTTTACTACAACTTGCATATCAATCAATTATCAAACCAGATGGTGTATTAGAAGATATTTCAGTCTCCTTATATTCTTGGGAATATCCAGTAGATTTTATGATTTTGACTCCCAAGAGTAATCTAGGAGGACACCCACTTATCTTAGGAAGACCTTGGCTAGCCACAGTTGATGCTTTCATTAGTTGTAGATCTGGGGATATGTACATTTCTAATGGTAATTCGAGAAAAAAATTCAATTTGTATCCTCCAGCAAAAGCAATCACAGAAGTAGGAGACAATGAATGGGTTGATGATGAGGACACTATACAACCTGTCTTTACCATTTCTGAAATCTGTGAGGATAGTCAAATTCTGAACACATTAGAAAATTTTGAGACATCTTCAGAATATGACCCCACACAATTTCAGTTGGAATCTGACATAGAATATTTATCATCAAGACAAATGTCTCTTTACTCTATGGAAGATTTTGGTAGTTCTACCATTGAGATTTTTCCAGGAAAAACATTGAATATCAACAAACATTTGGAAGAGTCACAACAAAAAGAACTAATCAAAATCTTGCAAAAACATTCTACTACATTTGCATGGGAGTATACTGACATGAAAGGTATTGATCCTAAGACTTGCATCCATCATATCTATATTGAGGAAAACAGTAGACCAATCAGAGAACCTCAAAGAAGGATGAATCCAAATCTTAGGGAGATAGTGAAAGAAGAGCTCCAAAAATTAGTCAATGTAAACTTCATTTATCCAATTTCAGATAGCCGATGGGTTTCTCCTTTGGTTATAGTACCTAAAAAGAATGGTAAATGGAGGATATGCATTGATTACAGGGAATTGAACAAAGAAACTTTGAAGGATCACTTTCCTTTGCCTTTTATCGATCAGGTATTAGATACATTAGCAGGTGAAAAGTACTTTTCATTATTGGATGGTTTTAGTGGCTATAATCAAATTCAGGTAGCACCTGAAGATCAAGATAAGACCACATTCACCTGTCCATGGGGAAATTTTTCCTATCTCTTACTTCCTTTTGGGTTATGTAATGCACCCGCAACATTCCAAAGAGAAGTACTAGGAATTTTTTCTAATCTAATCCATGATTGTGTAGAGGTTTATATGGATGATTTTACAGTTTATGGTAATTCATTTGAAGAGGCATTAGAAAATTTGGAAAAGTCCTTATAAGATTTAAAGAAACAAACCTTTCATTAAGTCATGAAAAATGATTTATGATGTTTACTGAAGGTATTGTTTTGGGGCATCATATTTCAGGAGATGGGATTAAGGTTCATAAATCAAAAGTTGAAGTCATCTCCAAGTTGCCTATTCCAAATTGTCAAAGAGATGTTAGAAGTTTTCTAGGATTTACTGGTTACTATAGAAGATTTATAGAAAACTTCACTAAAATAGCATCTCCACTCTTCAAATTGCTTACAAAATACTGTGAATTCAAATGGGATCCTGATTGTCAATCAGCCTTTGAAACTTTGAAAACAAGAATATATGAAGCACCTATCTTGAGAGGACAAAATTGGAAACTCCCTTTCCATATTTCTACAGATGCTTCAGATACAACTCTAGGAGCTGTGTTGGGTCAAAAGGATTTAGTCCCTTATGCCATTTACTATACTAGTAAAAATTTGACTCCCACAGAGTTGAACTATACTGTGACTGAAAAAGAGTTTTTAGTTGTTGTTCATGCAATCAATAAGTTCAGACATTATATAACAGGATATGAAACTTTTATTCATACTGATCATTTTGCAATTAGATATCTAATGAAAAAAATTGTTACTAATGGCAGAGTGACAAGATGGCTCTTACTTTTGCAGGAATTCAATATTACTATGTTGGATAGACCAGGAAAACAAAATACAGTAGCTGATTTCTTGTCTATGATTCAGAATTTTAAAGAAGATTCTCCTGTAGAGGATAAGTTTCCTAATGAATACTTGTTTGCAGTAACTATTAAGACTCCTTGGTATGCAGATATTTCTAACTATTTGGTTACAGGGAAACTGCCTCCACATTTATTTCCAAGTGAAAAAAGAAAAATTATTCAGGAGAGTTCAAAATATTCATGGATTTCTAACGAATTATTTAAAACAGGGCCAAATCTTGTGATCAGAAGATGTGTCAAGGAAGATGAAATGCCTGATATCCTTAAGGCATGTCATGATGAACCATGCGGCGGACACTTTGCAGACAAAAGGAAAGCCTATAAAATCCTCTCTTCAGGATATTATTGGCCTTCCCTCTTCAAAGATGCAAAACAATATGTCAAAAGGTGTGACAGCTGCCAAAGAGTAGGGAAACCTACCCTTTCAAATGAAATGACATTGCAACCACAGGTACTCATCGAACCCCTTGAGAAATGGGCTTTATATTTCATAGGACCTATTAATCCACCATCTAAGCAAAAGAAGTATATATTGGTTTGTACTGATTATGTTACTAAATGGGTAGAAGCTAAAGCATTAGTGTCTGCTACTGAAAATTCAGTTGTTAATTTTCTTTATGAGGATGTAGAAATTTGCTGAATAATGATTAATTATCCACCGAGACTATCCTGATCACATATAAATTCAAATTCATATGCAACACATAATCTCTTCCACTCAGATCATCAAACATGCGGAAATAAAACAAGCGATAACACATCAAATCATCATACACATTAACACAGTATGTATGGGGAAAGATTATAGCTGAAAACCCTGCAGCTATTGTGTATATTATAATGGAGAAATCATGTAACAAACTCAGTATAATACTCCTCACAAGTACTCAGTACTTTCTCATGAAGTTACACACAAACTAGCTCAGTTTTGAACAGGTTACTGGTTCAAAACTCACCGCCAATTGCCTTGCCTCTATTGCGCAATCCAGGCCTGTCTATATAGAGATCCAAGGTTCGAATATCCTTGGCTTGATAGCGCAATCATCATGGGAAATTCCTCCAAGTGTGGTGCAAATCTCATGCACAACTGATGTCGCCACTGATAGCTAACTCCACCCTTTCATCTACCTCTTTCCCTGGTCTCCACTGAACTGATCATGCACTGTAGTGAACTGATGTGTTCTTGAGTTGAATAATGAGTTACTAATTAATGAATTAAATAATATTTAATTCACTCCACTCATAACTAATTGATTAGCTATTTAAACTAATCTCAACCAGTTCAACTAAAATAAACAGAACACAACTCCACTAGTTGTCTCATTAACTCCACCAAACTTCTGCCACTGAAGTCCTAACTGAAGTCAACCATGCATGTGCTCACCAAACCCTAGGAATAGCATAATTCCTCTGTCAGATGCATGAGCCACTTCCAAGGCTCGAACTAAAGTGCTCCAAGAGAGTAAACTGAAGTTTAGAGTCCAAATATTATTAAGGGTAAATAATATTTGACTTCCCTATTTTAAGGAGAGGCAGTCTAAAAATAGGCTTCGACCTATAGGTACAAAAAATAGAGGTCCATATATTTTTACCAACATGACCAATACTCCAAGAATAACATACTGCAATCCCCGGACCATGCTCCATATGTCTAAAAATAGACATAGTCTAAAAATATATTTTGCGCCAGAATTTGCCTGCGGGCCCACTTAGTGAAGGCGACTTCATTTCACTAAGCTCCATAATCTTGTTGCATTTTCAACACTCCCTCTCAGCAATATATGGATTATCTGCAACCCCTATCCTGCCTCTGTGGAATTCAAACTTGCTCCTGGTGAGCGCCTTCGTCAGGATGTCGGCATCCTGATCCTCCGTGGTAACATATGTAAGCATCATGATTCTCCACTGAACACAATCTCTGATATGATGGTACCTGATGTCGATGTGTTTGGACCTATCTTGAAATACTAGATTAGCCGAGAGTTTAATGCAACTTTGGTTATCACATTAAATCACTGTAGGCTCCAAATGCAACCTGAACAATTTTGCGAGGATCTTCCTCATCCAAATAGCCTCGCATGCAGCCAAGCTAGCTGCCATGTACTCGGCCTCTGCTAAACTGAGTGCCACAGATCTTTGCTTCTTGCTGTACCAGGAAAATATTGTCGACCCAATGCTGAAAAATCCTCCAGATGTGCTCTTCCGATCCGTTGGGCTCGCTGTCCAATCTGCATCAGTGAAGCCAGAAAGCTTCGCTCCATCCTCCTGTCTGTACCATAGAACATATCCCGATTGGCCTCTAATATAGCGCAATACATGCTTTCCTTCCTTCCAAAAGAGCTTGGTAGGCTTAACCATAGCTTGCGAAAGCTAGTTAATAGCATAGCATATATCGTGTCGTGTATTGACCAGATACATAAGCGACCCCACCAACTGTCGATAGACAGTGGCATCCACTACCTCTACTGAAGTAGCATCCTCCTTCCTCCAACCACCAGGAAGAGGAGTGTCAACAGGCTTGCAGCCTTGCATGTTGAACCTCTCCAGAATCTTCTGGGCATACTTTCCCGGAGAAACAAACAGTCCTCCGTTGCGCTGCCAAATCTCCAATCCCAGGAAATAATGAAGGATGCCCAAGTCCTTCATCTCAAAATCTCGTGCAAGATCCTCCTTGCATGAAAGTATCAACTGCTCATCGCCAGTAAAAATCAGATCATCTACATACAATACGATGATCAACAGCTTCCCCTCCACCATAATCTAGTACAGGTTAGGATCCGCCTCACTCTTGGAGAATCCAAGCTCGGTGAAGTAGTTGTCTATCCGAGTGTACCAAGCATGAGCTGCTTGCTTTAGCCCGTACAGTGCTCTCTTCAGTCGTAACACATGCGACTCATTGCTGAAGATCTCGAAACCTTCAGGATGCTCTATGTACACCTCCTCCTCAATAGCTCCGTTGAGGAACGTAGTCTTCACATCCATCTGATGAATGTGCCACCCCATCTGCGCTGAGAGAGCAAGGATCATCCGTATGGAAGAGTACCTTGCGACAGGTGCAAAGGTCTCCTCATAGTCAATCCCCTCGATCTGTGAGAAGCCACGGGAAAAAAATCTCGCCTTGTACTTCTCCGCACTCCCGTCAGCCACCTGCTTCACTTTGTAGATCCATCGTGAACCCACCACTGATTTCCCCACCGGTCTTGGGACAATCTCCCATGCACTGTTCCTGACGATCGAATCATATTCTTTGATCATGGCATCAACCCATGCGGGTTCCTCCACAGCTTCCTCAAAAGAGGATGGCTCCGTCACAACACATTGACTCACAAGAGCCATGTATCCAGTGTACCGATCCGGTGACTGTCTCTGTCTGTGCTGTGCTGTAGGTAGTCCTACAACCTTCTCTGCATCCCGAGCCAGTCGCTCAGCTTCTGTAGTGCGCATGCACCCTCTGATGGTTGGCGCTGCCTGGGTGGTTTCTTCCACCTCCTGAACCTCCTCTTGTGGCTGATCCACATCCGGAAGCTCCTCCTTAGGAACTAACGGCTCCTCATCTCCATGCAAGTGTAGCTCCCTCTCAAGCGAACACTGCATGGCTTTCTCCTCCTGAAATTTTATATCCCGTCGCACAACAGTCTTGCGACTGTCTGACAAATACACCCGATAGTTGTGAGGTGTATCATTGTACCCCACAAATATTCCAACCTTAGCAGTTGGATCCAGCTTCCTTCTCGCATCCTTCGTCACATGCATGTAGACAGGAGAACCAAAAATCCGCAAATGGGAAATATCAGGCCTCTTGCCAGAATAAGCCTCCTCTGGTGTAATCATGCCAAGAACCTTGTGAGGACAACGGTTCTGCACATACACTGCTGTATTGCATGCCTCAGCCCACAAGTGAAGGGGTAGGCCCTGATCATGCAACATCGCCCGTGCAGCACCCACGATCATTCTGTTCTTCCGCTCAGCCACCCCGTTCTACTGTGGGTTATGGGGTGCGATGAGCTCTCTCCAAATCCCTTCTGTGCTACATAACTCCTTGAATTCAGCCGAGATGAATTCACCACCTTTATCACTCCTTAGAGCAATCACCTTCTTCCCCGACTCCTTCTCGACCAGTGCTTTAAACTCACAGAACTTCGCGAATGTATCGCTCTTCTTCTGCATGAAGAAGATCCAGCAATTTCGAGAGAAATCATCAACAAAGATCACATAATACCTGTGCTTTGCTGTCGAAGCAACTGAGAAAGGACCACACACGTCTGTGTGAACTCTCTCAAGGATCGTCGTGGCGCGACTATCCTTCTCGTGAAAGGTGGCTTTCACATACTTCCCCAAGGTACACCCCTTGCACTGATCTGACTGCGCAAGAGTGCCCTTAGGAAGCCCAGTAGAAATCTGCTGCAGGATCTTCAAAGCTCCATGGTGAAGGTGGCCCAATCTCCTGTGCCACAGTTCGCCCTCATCATCCTAGCTCACCACTTCTCCCGCCTTGCATGCCATTGCTGCGCAGCCATCTACCTGCAACTGATAAAGGTTCTTGGTTTGAACCCCTATCTTCCGGGTCTCTCCAGTAGTCTTACTGCGCAGGAAGGCTTTTCCTTCGCTGAAGACCACATCATACCCCTTATCTTCCAACATCGCCACAGAGATCAAGTTCTTCTTCAATCCAGGTACATGCATGACATCCTTCAATACAAAGGGCTTACCAGACTCCCTTTGAAAGGATATGGTACCGATACCAGTCGCACTGTATCTACCATCATCTTCCATCTTGATGTGCACACCCAGATCTTTGTCCTCGAGATCTGAGAACAAATCCCGATCTCCCATCATATGAAATGACGCACCGCTGTCCAATAACCATACCGATCCCATCAAACTTGAAACCAAGCATGCGATCAGTGAAAAGTCAAGATCGAACTGTGAAGCCAAAGCTTCTCCATCTGCAGATCTTCCCGCTTGCTTGTTCTTCTTCTTCTTTGGACAATTGGTAGCATAATGTCCATGATCATGCAAGTGAAAAAACTTCACTTTCGCCATATCCTGCTTCTTGCCCTTTGCACCGGAATGAGAAGTTTTCTTACCCTTCCCCTTCTTTGCTTTGGCAACCAAAGCGTAGTTTTCTTCATCAGCTCCCTTTGATGAAGATCCATCTCGAGTAGTCCTCCTTATCTCCTCCTGCATGAGATCTGCCCAAAGGCACTCCCATCCCAGTAGCTTCTCCCAACCATTGACACTATCTTGATATGAGTGCCAAGCCTTCGGAAGACCAAGGAGAGTCAGGTCGACCATGTCCTCATCTTCGACAGTCACCCCCACACTTCCCAGCTCATCTCTGCACTGAGTGAACTTTGTGAGGTATTTGGCGATACTGTCGCCCTTCTCCATCTTGATGTTCCTGAGCTTATCTTTGAGCGCCAGCTTCCTTTGGTCACTCTTACTCTGGAATAGATCCATAAAATCTTTCCACATTAGAAATGGAGAAGCCTTTCCATGCAGGCTGGATACAATATGAGCCTTGACACCCTCCAACAGGATCCTTCGACATTTCGCCATCTTCTTTTGCCATGCTTCGACTTCAGCAGGATCAGTGGGCTTTTGGAAATCCGTATCTACGAACTCCTTCAGACCATTATCTTCTAATACTACCTGCATGTGATCCTTCCATGCAACATAATTCGAACTGCCTTCAAGAGCATATTCGAGTCGCAAACCGTTAAAATATATTTTCAACACCGGCACCAAGAAAAAAAAACTGCTGCAAAATTTCGAATTCCACCTCAAAGCTGAACCGCTCTAGATCTGTGAGAAAAAATTATTTCTAGCACAGAGATCGACTGCAAGGGGCGTTTACTGGATATATCACCTTTCAAAGAAAGGATGTATCCAGAGGCTACCTGGCCCGCATGCAGACTCTATCTACCGAAATAAGTTTGTAATCACTGTGATGATCAATCTCTGCTTCAATAGCTCCGATACCATGTATAAATTTGTTGAATAATGATTAATTATCCACCGAGACTATCCTAATCACATATCAATTCGAATTCATATGCAACACATAATCTCTTCCACTCAGATCATCAAACATGCGGAAATAAAACAAGCGATAACACATCAAATCATCATACACATTAACACAATATGTCTGGGGAAAGCTTATAGCTGAAAACCCCACAGCTATTATGTATATTATAATGGAGAAATCATGTAACAAACTCAGTACGATACTCCTCACAAGTACTCAGTACTTTCTCATAAAGTTACACACAAACTAGCTTGGTTTTGAACAGGTTACTGGTTCAAAACTCACCACTAATTGCCTTTCCTCTATTGCGCAATCATGGCCTGTATATATAGAGATCCAAGGTTCGAATCTCCTTGGCTTGAAAGTGCAATCATCATGGGAAATTCCTCCAAGTGTGGTGCAAATCTCATGCACAACTGATGTCGCCACTGATAGCTAACTCCACCCTTTCATCTACCTCTTTCACTGGTCTCCACTGAACTGTTCATGCACTGTAGTGAAATGATGTGTTCTTGAGTTGAATAATGAGTTACTAATTAATGAATTAAATAATATTTAATTCAATCCACTCATTACTAGTTGATTAGCTAGTTAAACTAATCTCAACCAGTTCAACTAAATTAAACCGAACACAACTCCACTAGCTGTCTCATTAACTCCACCAAACTTCTGCCACTGAAGTCCTAACTCAAGTCAACCATGCATGTGCTCACCAAAACCCTAGGAATAGCGTAATTCCTCTGTCAGATGCATGAGCCACTTCCAAGGCTTGAACTGAAGTGCTCCAAGAGAGTAAACTGAAGTTTAGAGTCCAAATATTATTAAGGGTAAATAATATTTGACTTCCCTATTTTAAAGAGAGGCCGTCTAAAAATAGAATTCGACCTATAGGTCCAAAAAATAGAGGTCCATATATTTTTACCAACATTACCAATACTCCAAGAATAACATACTGCAATCCCCGGACCATGCTCCATATGTCTAAAAATAGACATAGTCTAAAAATAGATTTTGCGCCAGAATTTGCCTGCGGGCCCACTTAGTGAAGGTGACTTCATTTCACTAAGCTCCATCATCTTGCTGTATTTTCAACAATTTTTACTTGCTTTGGTGTTCCAAGAGAAATTGTGACAGATCAGGGAAGCCGATTGACATCCAACTTGGTGGAGAAGTTGATGGAAGAATACAAAATCAAGCACGGAAAATATACTCCTTACCATCCGCAAGAAAATGGTCAAGTGGAGTCTACAAACAAAGTTCTTGAAAATATCATCACCAAAGCTGTTCATCTTCACAAAAGAGATTGGGCGGAAAGGCTTCCTGAAGCCTTCTGGGCCTATAGAACTACATGGAGAAATACAACAGGACATTCTCCCTATGAACTTGTTTATGGGAAAGAAGTCCTGCTCCCCATTGAGTTCCAAGTCAAAACCTTCAAGATAGCAGTTCAGTTGGGGATGGATCTATCAGAAGCCCAAAAGCATAGAATGGAGCAGTTGAATGAGCTAGATGAGATCAGACAAGAGGCAATTCTAAGAACTGATCTAGTTCAATATCAAAGAGCTAAATGGCATGACAAATATATCAAAGAGAAGAAGTTTCAAGAAGGATATTGGGAATTTCTATTTGAATCCATGTTTAAATATTTTAAAGGAAAATTCCAGACTCATTGGCTTGGGCCATATGAGATTGACAAGATCTTTAGCAATGGAGCGGTAAGAATCAAGACCATTGATGAATTTCAAACTCCTCTTATTGTGAATGACCACAGATTAAAGATCTATCATAAGCCACTCTCAAAAGAGGAATTTGTCAAAATGTTTCAAGATAATTCTGCAATAAGGCTAGTGAAGAAGAATCCTTCTTCTCCACTAGCCTAGCCTTTGTTCTTTTCAGTTTCAGGTAAAAAGAATAAAAATAAATAAATAAATAAAAATTAAAATTAAAAAAAAATTGTATAAGCCTGAAAACCAATCACTGATAGGCAGTTTTATACAGAAAATGTAGGGGGGAAATCAGGAGCACCTGACACCCTATATTCTCCAAAAAAAAAAAAAAATTCTCTCTCTCTTATTCCACAAGTTTTATAACAACCCACTCCATTTCATTCCACTTCATTACACTCCACTTCATTTCACTTTACTCCATTTCATCTATTTCATTTCATTTCATCAATAAAATTTTCTTTCATGACCATTTTCATTCAGACAGTTATCATCTATCCATCTCCATTCACCCAAATAATTGTTGTGTCAGTTTCCACAGCTGACACCAGTTTCCGCAGCCATAAGCATTTTCTGCAGCCACCACTCTGTTTTTCAAAAATTTACAGTCAGATGTTATTTCCACAATCATGAAATCAAATGCAGGTATGAAGACATATTATGAAGACATGGGCCATTCAAAGACATCAATGAGGAGCAACTGATTGAAGACCAATGAAAAATGGCAAGAATTCCAAGGTATGAGTAAAAATTTATTTCAAATGGCATTCAAGCACATTTTTACATAGTTATAAACCATAGCTCCATTATATGCAATGATTGCATTGATAACTTCGTAGCCATCCCACGATCTCTATACGATTCCCCCACAATCCTTGCATTCATTTCTAAACGGCCTCATAATCAAGCCTCCGGTCTTCATTAGTGTTCGACTATACGTTGATACTCCACCTGTAGTTAAGAAACGTAGTTGATTTGATTACGGCTTCTCTTAGCCGCACAAAATCCATAGCCGTTACATAAATGTGCTTGCATCTACTCTGCAGTCACCCAATTTTAAATATTGCCGGATGCATTTTACTCCTCCTACTATTCTATTGATCTCATGGCTGCATTTCCACCGTGCCCACGTAACCCTTCTCTGTTCCGCTTCACCCCATTTTGTTCCCTGTTACGCTACATTCTGTATACCCATTCTCTGATATCCGCTTACAGTCACTGGTCTCTTTCATAAACCGTGCTCATTTCCGCTAATTCAGCCATTTTACCTCCGTTGAACCGTCCTCACGCAGACAAGTTTTAAAGAGAAGAAAGAAGGATTGGTCAGTTGTTGAGAATAGAACCAGAAGGACCCAAATTTATGGAAGGGTATCCGCAAGTCAGAGATATATTGAAAAAGGAAAAATGGCTTCGGTTTATTCAAAAGTTTAGAGGCTACCATAAAGAGGTGACAAAAGTTTTTGCAAGGTCTTTCAATGGTCTGGAGGTAGAGATTGGGGACCTCAAATTTACGGTGAATGAGGCATCTATAGCAGCTGCTACAGAACTTCCTCAAGAAGGTGAACGCTGGTTCAAGAACAAGAGTATTAGTGATGAAGCCTAGAGAGTGATCCTACGTAACCCAGGTATGGATGTAACTATTTTTAAAAAGGGAATTATTTTTCATGCTTTAAAAGAAGAGTGGGCTAGTTTACTGTTAGTTATTCAAAAATTTATCACCTGTGAGGGCAGTTTTGGGTCAATGTACATGTATCATACCCGACTGTTGATGAATTTCCTAGACAACCAGGCCCTCAATCTGCCATACTTTTTATTAAACAGTTTGAAGAAGATGTCTGTAACCATCTAGAAGCATCTAGGGGATGTAGAACCACATTTGTATCACCATGGTCTTGTGAAAATTTTGGTAGAAAAACAATTAAAGGAGAAAAAGGACACCTGGGAGCAATTTTTAGTTAGAAATTTCTTTGAAGAACCTCAAGAAATTCTTGAAGGAAGTACATCAAAAAGAAGTAGAAGAAAGAGAAAAAATGATAAAACTCAAAGCACTCCTACTAATACAGTTAAAAGAACTAGTAGAGAAGAAAGACTGTCAAAAAGGAGGAAGGAAGAAACCAAGGGTAAAAAGCCAATAAAATCAAAAGAGAAAAGAAGCATTGAGGCTATGCATCAAACCCCTTCCTCAGAAGAAGATCATCAAGTGTTATTTGAGAGACTAGTTCACCTTCAGGAACAGTCATCTATGGCCAAAAAGAGGGGAAAAGAAAAACAAAAGGGAAAAGATAGCAGTCCACAGTATGTAAGAAGAAGCAACAGGCTTAAAGGGAAGTTGAGAAAAACACAAACAAAAGGACCCCATTTTATTGATTTGGGAGAAGTAACACCTGAAAAAACTCCATCTAGACATATTCCATCTCATTCTCAGCCAGACGCTGAACATAGTCCACTACATTCTCAGTCAAATATTAAAACTAGTCCTCAAGACGTTGACATGAGCCCTTTTTAGCTAGATTTTGAAGACAATTCTCCTCCATGGCATTTTGGGGACAGCCCAATGAAAATGACACCCGAGATAGACCCAAAGCAGAAAGAAGTGTATGATTATATAGAATCTTTAGAAAGAGCAGCCACGGGTCCCAGCACTTCATCCACTCAGCCTCACACAGCACAAGAAGATCTAGTCCAATCATTGAAACAAGAAGTCTTTGAGTTGGAGGTTTTAAATAGACACATTAAAAATGAAAATGAGGCATTAAAGGAACAAAGCAAATTGGACAAGATCATTCATAACAATACCATGCTACATCTAGGACTGTGGCAGAAAAAGAACAGGAAATTGAAGAAGAAATTCCAGAAGTTAAGTAGAGCACTGGTTAATATCAAATTCAGATGCTTGATGAAGAAGCCCAGGATGTTAGTAGCACCAAGGAAGAGGAGGAGAGGACTGGATGTACTGGCTGAAGTATCAAGGCATATGAATTGAAAGAGGATGATCAAAATTTTGGTTGCAAGAGGACATGCAACACCTTCATAGTGGGGGTATGTTGAGTCTCAAATCTGCATCTTTCCTATACACCTTTCTAGACTTTTTCCATTTACCTGGACCTCCTAAGCTATCAATATCATTGCATATTAATCATAAAAGAGCATTTAAAATGGTTTTCAACTATGTTTTGTGTCTGCTGTTTGAATTAGATTTTTGCTCATTTAGCTGCGGAATCTTGTCACTTTCCGCAGCTGCTGCAACTTTCCGTAGCCATTTTGTTAAAGTCTATATTGTAGGTGTCTTCAAGCAAATCGAGCCACATGGGCAAGTTGGAAATGATATGGACATGGATCGAGTCCTATTGGCTCAGTCGAATTCACCTAAGAAGGCTGTGGTCAAAGGTGGCCAAGTGGTGGTCAACCGTAGAGTCCCACGGTGACAGAACTCTATTTTTCATCACGTGAAGACTTGTGTGGCCGTTTCTAAATCACGGGAGACATATCAACACCTGTAAATGGCTCCATAAGCCGAATCCAATAGCCACTTTCCATAGATTTAATCTTCACGGCAGCCATGATGCTAGATTTCTGGACGCGGTTGTTCACGTGTCTTCTATCAGCGCACACTTTAGGGAATTAGTTATATCACCCTTTGTTATAAATAATGCGTTCTCATACGCATAATAGTTAGTTCTTGTAATGTAATTTTTCTGTAAAGAAGGCCACTGTGCCATAACACTTTTCCATTGTTATGACTGCATTTTGAATATATGAGAAGACTTTGTTTATCAGCATAATTCGTGGTTGATAGCTGTTGTCTGAGGTCTGTGCAGAGGGCCCCTGCACACGCCGAGGTTTTTTGTATTACTGTATAGTTTCATGCTTCATTTTTTTATGTTAATTGTGCCATATTCATTCACGTGTATATATATTACATCTTTCATGGTATTTACGTTTTATCTTTGGCCATAATATTTCATGCTTTACATTTTACTTCTGTCCATAATCTTTTATTCTTTATATTGTTGTTAACTGATCAGTGTTTTTGTTCCAGATTACAATAGGCAGCCCGGGAATTTGCACATCATTTTATAATGACTAATGACATGGGATCAATCTTGTCCTTCTGCTGATTTCTTTTTCTTAGTTTTTAATTCCGGCATTGTTTTATTCATTTCCGTTTTGAACATTTTCTTTACTAGTTAGATTAGATATTAAGCTGCTCATGTCATTATCAGTTACCTCCGAAAGCCATAGCGAGACTAATGGTGAGGGATTGAAGTATGAGTGTGTAGTTTGATATTAGTTTATTTTTCTGCAAGTTAGATATTAAATTTCTCATGTCATTATCAATTACCTCCAAAAGCCATAGCGAGACTAATGGTGAGGGATTGAAGTATGAGTCTGTAGTTTGATATTATTTTATTTTTCTGCAAGTTAGATATTAAATTTCTCATTTCATTATCAGTTACCTCCGAAAGCCATAGTGAGACTAACGGTGAGGGATTGAAGTATGAGTGTGTAATTTGATATTAGTTTATTTTTCTGGAAATTAGATATCAGATTGCTCAAGTTGTTTATGATTACCTCCGAAAGCCATAGCGAGACTAATGGTGAGGGGTCAGAATATGAGTTGATGTAATTTGATTTTAGTTTTACTTTACTTGCAATCTTTTCTTTGAGTAGAGTTTCTTTTGTGTTTAGACAGCAGCAAGGGTAATGGTTTTCATGATCAATAGTTCACTGTTTGTTTAACTAGAATAGTGGCACATTTTCATTTCCTTTTAGGAACTAATTTTCTCATTGTATGTTTCAAAATCCTTTTGAAGTTTGAAGTTTGGAAAATCATTATAAAGGACATCATTGCCTTGAACAATCATAACCATACTTGTCTTTTAGAATTTCCATCTCACATTAGGAAACCAACCAAGATAAAAAGAAAAAAAACCAAAAACGACAAAAAGTAAAAGATAGGTTATCTTGCACATATAGTGCGCCACACTTCGTCAGCTTACGAATCTCGGATTGACAAATTAATGTAGCAATTTAGGACACACTAAATTGACCAAACACTAATCAAATTTCTTTCTCTGCCCCAGTAGTATTGGTGCATAAGAAGGATGGATCATGGCACATGTGTATCGATGATAGGGAGCTCAATAAGATCACTATTAAAGATAAATTTTCCATTCTTGTGATTGATGAATCATTGGATGAATTATAAAGAGAAATTTACTTTACCAAGTTGGATCTTCATTCAGGATATATTTTAGGTCCCTATATTACTAGTATAGTTCCTTATTGTTGTTATTGTAAACCCCTTATTGTTATTATTGTACCCCTGTAATCCACATATTTTTGTTATTTTTCCCTTAAATTATTATTGTTAGGTCAGCTAGGATTACACTGTGGCCCCACTAGGATTACATCGTGGCCCCATGGACTCCTATATATAGAAAGGAGGTTTTGTAATTTGTATCATCCAAGAATTGTTCATTCATGTAATGTATTGGAGGTTTCTCCCTCAAAGTGGCTTATTTCTAAGGCGTTGATATCTCTTTTCTTCTATTCTTTGAGCTGGTTTCACAACATTTTGTGTCAGAGCTTTGGATTCTAGGGTTTCGCTGCACCAAACAGGTCATTGTGGCATTTTCGCTATAATTTTTTTTCTACGAAGTTTCAAAAGCTGAAATTTTTAGGGTGCGAAGCCGAAATCCTGATAAACATCATCAAAAAATTTAAAAACTTGGTTCACAATATTTTAGAGATATGATCTGTGGAAGTTAGGCCTTTTTGCAGGCTCCTCAATTTAATCTAAATAGGTCATCGTGGTATTTGGGCTATAAATTTTTTCTACGAAGGTTAAGAATATGAAATGTATAGGGCACGAAGCTGAAATCCAGAGGAAATTTGATGCAAAATTTTAGAGCTTGGTTCGCAATATTTTCGGAGATATGATCTGTGGAAGGTAGTGATTTTTCAGGCTTGTGAATTTCATCTCAAAGATGTGATCGTGGGAAAATCTTCACAACTCTCTCTCTTAGCATTGGATTGGAGTACCATAAAAGGTGGCCACAAGTACATAGACTGTAGTTTCTTTGATATCAATTTCAGAGCTAAAAGACAAAACAGTGACACGTGGAAAGTCATATAAGTTCGATCTATTGAAGCAGTCCATAATTAGGTCATTGTGGGAGATTGGACATAAATTTACCTTGAAGAATACAAAATAGCTTAGACCTGTTGCATTCAATAGAGGATTTAGAAGGCTACCTCAGTGCCCAATTTCAAATATTTAAACCATAGAGATAATCCAATTTAAATATTGAGCTCTTCAAAAGGAAGAAAAAGGTGTGTAATTTTTTCCGAATTATAGAATTCTCGCTTGAAGAATCAATTTGAATTGATTCCAAGGGCATATTGTAGAATAGATATGAGTATTAGGTTCTAAAAAATGCCCCATAAAAATAATTCAACACCCATTAAGCCTTAAGAAGGCTCGACTATGAATCATGAAGATGAATAATTGCAACATGATCTATCAAAATTACAAGAACAAGTGCACCAAATTTCGCTCTCACAAAGAGCAACAAAAATTGAAATGTAAGTTTTTAAGAAAGGTGTGGAAGCAAAGATGGATGGTTTGAGGAAAGGTGTGGAAGCTAAGATGGATGGCATGGAAATTGGTATGGAAGATAAGATGGATGACATGGAAGAAAAAATGAAAGACAACATGGAAAACATGAAGAATGATCTAAAGCAGACATGGAAGGTTTGACAAAGTTGATACAAGAAATGTTTCCTAATGGTGAAAATATAGTAGAGGAAACTCATGATGAGAACAAAATAAATGTTAATTGTGACTTCATAAACTCTAATGTTGGTGGGAAGAACCACCATATTCCAAAAATGGATATGAAGAAGTTTGATGGAAAGGATCATGTAACATGGATACTACAGATGGAGCAATATTTTGATCTCCATAATGTACAAAACACACAAAAGGTATGCATTGCAACTTTACATTTAGAAAAAAATACATTTGTATGATATCTATGGCTTTGCTCCCGTAAAAAAATTGTCACTTGGTCAATTTTTATGCAGGAAATGATAGCACATTATGAGGGTACAAAGAGCAACACCTTCTTTATCCAATTGATAAATCTCAAAAAAAAGGGTTTAGTGGGGCAGCACATTGAGGACTTCCAAAAATTGAATATAAGGGTAACTGATATTCCAGAGGAACACAATATTGATATCTTCATAGGTATTTTAAAGGATAATATCCAACATGAAGTTTGCGTTTTGGAACTTGATTCATTGGAGAAGGCATTCAGGTTGGCAAGAAAAATTGAATGTAAAATTATGGCAACAAGGAAGCCTACCACTCACTTCTATAAAGAAGGAAGTGTTTCTACGCCTATATTTCCACAACCTACAAGGTTGACACCACAACAATTGGAAGAAAAAAGAGCAAAAGGGCTTTGCTACAGTTGTGATAGCAAATACACTAAAGGTCATAAGTGTGCTGAAAAGAAATTATTTTACATAGATTGTGAAGAAGAAGAAGAAAATGAACAAGAAGAGGATATACACCAGGAACCGACCCTAGAAGAGGAAGAAATGAATCCGACCATATCATGTAATGCACTGGCAGGAATTACCACTCCTCAAACTCTCAAGATAGCAGGACAGATCAAGAAGAAAAAGGTAATAGTGTTGATTGATTCGGGTAGCACCCATAATTTTATTCATTGTAAGGTAGCCAAGGAATTAAATTGTTTCCTATACCCAGCACCAGAATGTCAAGTGATGGTTGCAAATGGAGGAACTATAAATTGCTGTGGAAAATGCCATAATATCAAGCTAACCATGGGGGAATATGTATTGAATAGTCCAATGCTTTCCATTCCTATGGGAGGTGCTGATGTTGTACTAGGAGTACAATGGTTACAATCTTTGGGGATGGTAGATTTTAATTTTCAAGAACTTTTCTTGAAATTTTTTTCAGAAGGAAAGGAAGTCGAATTACGGGGTATTGTAGGGAAGCCGGGAAAGATAATAAGCTCTAATGTCATGACAAAGCTTCTAAAGAAAGAACAACGAGGCGTAATTGCACAATTATGCTCACTAGAAGTTCCAACATCAAAATCATCTATTTCTATAGATCTCCAACAAGTCTTGGACAATCATTCCAAGGTGTTTGAAACTCCCAAAGGACTCCCACCTATTCGTGATCATGATCATGCTATTCATTTGATTCCAGGAAGTGTTCCTCCAAACATCGGGCCTTATAGATATCCTTACTTCCAAAAGAGCGAAATTGAACGTATGATTGCAGAAATGTTAGAGGCGGGTATAATTCAACCTAGTCAAAATTCTTTCTCTGCTCCTGTAGTATTGGTACACAAGAAGGATGGATCATGGCGAATGTGTCCGGATTATAGGGAGCTCAATAAGCTCACCATTAAAGACAAATTTCCCATTCCTGTGATTGATGAATCATTGGATGAATTACATGGAGCAATTTATTTTACCAAGTTGGATCTTCGTTCAGGATATCATCAAATTAGAATGAAGACTGAAGATATTCCAAAAACAACATTTCGAACTCATGAGGGTCATTATGAATTTTTGGTCATGCCTTTTGGCCTTACCAATGCACCTTCTACATTTCAAGGGTTGATGAATTCCATTTTCAAACCCCTCCTTAGAAAATTTGTGCTAGTATTTTTTGATGATATACTAATCCACAGTAGGTCTTGGAAGGATCATGTTGAACATGTTGACAGGGTACTCAAAATATTGCAGGAGAAACAATTATTTGCAAAAACATTCAAATGTTTCTTTGGAGTAGAAGAGGTGGAATATCTTGGTCATATTGTATCTCACGAGGGTGTTAAGGTAGACCCTAACAAAATTAAAGTCATTAAGGAATGGAAAGTCCCCACAACCATAAAGTAGTTGTGGGGATTTCTCGAGTTAACAGGGTATTATCGCAAGTTTGTTAAGAATTATGGGAGAATAGTAGCACCTCTAACAACATTATTGAAGAAAGATGCATTTTCATGGACTCCTCAAGCAATTAAGGCCTTTGAGCATCTTAAAGAGGAAATGTGCCTAGCACTGGTCTTAGCTACACTAGACATCACAAAAACCTTTATTGTGGAATGTGATGCCTCAGGAAATGGAATTGGTGTTGTTTTAATGCAGGAAGGAAGACCCATTTCTTTTGAAAGTCGTCCAATCAAAGGAAAGTATTTACATAAACCTATTTATGAGAAGGAAATGTTAGCAATACTACATGCACTAAAGAAATGGTGAAATTACCTAATGGGAAGACACTTCAAGGTAAAAAATAATTATGATAGTCTTAAACACTTTTTGGAACAAATACTATCTTCAGAAGAGCATCAAAAATGGGTCACAAAGATGTTGGGTTATGACTTTGAAATAATATACAAAAAAGGGAAACCTACTGTTGTTGCAGATGCACTCTCAATAAAGAATGAAGAGGTGGAATGATTGCTTTGTGCCATTTATATTATCCAACCAGATTGGATAACCGAAGCAAGAGATGAGTGGAAGAAGGACAAAGAAGTATGGACACTCATTCAAAAGTTGCAGCAAGATCCTAGTACATCTGATACATTTAGTTGGAAAAATTATTCTTTATGGTACAAAGATTGCTTATATCTTTGTAAGAATTCCCAACTAAAACAAAATATTCTTTTGGAATTGCACACTTCTCCTTTAGGAATTTTTTTAGGGTGGCCTTAAATCTGATATTCAAAAGTTTGTGGCTGAATGTTTGGTTTTCCAGCAGAATAAAGTTGAGACAATTAAGACCTTGGGACTTCTACAACCTTTATCCATTCCAAGTCAACGTTGGGAGGAGATTTCAATGGATTTTATCACAGGTTTACCTAAGTCTGAAGGAATGATTGTCATCATGGTGGTAGTTGATAGACTTACCAAGTATGCATACTTTTGCACACTATCTCATCCATTTAAAGAAAGTACAGTTGCTACTACATTTATGAACACAATTCAAAAGCTACATGGAAACCTAAGGGTTATTGTGAGCGACAGAGATCCCATTTTTACTGGAAATTTTTGGACGAAGTTATTTTCTCATTTGGGTACTCAATTAGCTCATAGCTCATCTTATCATCCTCAATATGATGGTAAAACTAAGATAGTCAATAAATGTTCAGAAGTATATATTCATTGTTTTTTATCATATAAACAAACACAATGGGTCAAGTGGTTACCTCTCGTTGAATGGTGGTATAACACTTCCTTCCATGCTGCTGCAAAAATGACCCCATTTATGGCACTTTATGGATATCATCCACCATCCATCACATCATATTTAAGAGAAAATTTGAAGGTTCAAGTAGTGGAAGATCACATCGAGCATCAACAAGAAGTTATCCAACTCTTAAAGGATAACCTGAATTTGGCTCAAAATCGAATGAAACAACAGGCAGATCAAAATCGCAGCGAGAGAAGTTTTGATATAGGAGACTGGGTATTTTTACGGCTACAACCATACAAACAAATGTCGCTCAAGCAATCTAAGAAGGATAATAAATTATTGCCAAAGTAATATGGTCCTTATAAGGTGTTGCAAAATATTGGTACTATGGCATACAAATTGGAGCTTCCTCCTTCTTCACGAGTGCATCCAGTTTTCCATGTTTCATGCTTAAAGAAGGTTATAGGTGAAAATATTCCAGTTTAAACAATATTTCCAGAACTTGATGAGGAAGAAAAAGTCATATTGGAACCTAAAGCGGTCACGGAAACAAGAACTCGATAGTAATGGAATCGATCAATTTCAGAATATCTCATCAATTGGAAGAACTTACCCACTGAAGATTCTACATGGGAGGATGAGAATTTTATACAGAAGCACCTAGATCTACTCAAGTGTTGAGGACAACACTTTTTTGAAGGAGAGGGGCATGTTAGGTCCCTATATTACTAGTATAGTCCCTTATTGTTGTTAGTGTAACCCCCTTATTATTATTATTTTTCTCCTGTAACCCCCATATTGTTATTATTGTGCCCTTAAATTATTATTGTTAGGTCAGCTAGGATTACATTTTGGCCCCAGTAGGATTACATTGTGGCCCCATGGACTCCTATATATAGAAAGGAGGTTTTGTAATTTGTATCATCCAAGAATTGTTCATTCATGTAATGTATTGGAGGTTTCCCCCTCGAAGTGGCTTATTTCTAAGGCGTTGATATCTCTTTCCTTCTATTTTTGGAGCTGGTTTCACAAAAATATCATCAAATTGGAATGAAGACTGAAGATATTCCAAAAACAACATTTTGAACTCATGAGGGTCATTATGAATTTCTGCTCATGCCTTTTGGCCTTACCAATGCACCTTCTACATTTCAATGGTTGATGAATTCCATTTTCAAACCCTTCCTTAGAAAATTTTTGTTAGTAATTTTTGATGATATACTAATCTACAGGAGGTCTTGGAAGGATCATGTTCAACATGTTGACAGAGTGCTCAAATTACTGGAGGAGAAACAACTATATGCAAAAACCTCAAAATTTTTCTTTGGAGTACAAGAGGTGGAATATCTAGGTCATATTATATGTCACAAGGGTGTTAAGGTAGGCCCTAACAAAATTAAAGCCATTAAGGAATGGAAAGTCCCCACAGCCATAAAGAAATTGCGAGGATTTATCTAGTTAATAGGGTATTATCACAAGTTTGTTAAGAATTATGGGAGAATAGAAGCACCTCTAACATCATTATTGAAGAAAGATGCATTTTCAGGGACTCCTGAAGCAACTAAGTCCTTTCAACATCTTAAAGAGGTAATGTGCCTAGCACCTATCTTAGTTACACTGGAATTCACAAAAACCTTTATTGTTGAATGTGATGTCGCAGGAAATGGAATTGGTGTTGTTTTAATGCAAGAAGGAAGACCCATTTCTTTTGAAAGTCGTTCAATCAAAGGAAAGTATTTAAAATATATATTTATGAGAAGGAAATGTTGGCAATACTACATGCACTAAATAAATGACGACCTTACCTAATGGGAGGACACTTTAAGGTAAAAAATGATCATGATAGCCTTAAACAATTTTTGGAACAAAGAATATCTTCAGAAGAGAAACAAAAATGGGTCACAAAGATGTTGGGTTATGAATTTGAAATCATCTACAAAAAGGGAAGCTAAATGTTGTTGTAGATGTAAGTCTCTCCAGAAAGGATGAATAGGTGGAAGCTTTGCTTTATCCCATTTGTATTATCCAACCAGATTGGATAACCAAAGCAAGGGATGAATGGAAGAAGGATGAATAAGTGTGGACACTCATTCAAAATTTACAGCAAGATCCTAGTACATCTGATACATTTAGTCCTAAAAATGACTCCTTATGGTATAAAGAAATCTTATATATTTGTAAGAATTCCCAACTAAAAAAATATATTATTTTCGAACTGCACACTTATCCATTAGGAGGACACACAGGATTTTCAAAAAACTTACCATAGGGTGAAGAAATAATTTTCTTGGGATGGCCTTAAATCTTATATTCAAAATTTTGTGGCAAAATATTTGGTTTGCCAACAAAATAAAGTTGAGACAATTAAGACCCCGGGCCTTCTACAACCTTTATCCATTCCAAGTCAAAGTTGGGAGGATATTTCAATGGCTTTTATCACAGGTTTCCCTAATTCTGAAGGTAAGAGTTTCATCATGGTGGTAGTTGATATACTTACCAAGTATGCACAATTTTGTGTATTATCTCATCCATTTAAATCAAGTACAGTTGTTACTGCATTTACAAAAACACTTCAAAAGCTACATGGAAACCCAAAAACTATTGTAAGCGACAGAGATCCCATTTTTACTAGAAATTTTTGGACGGCATTAATTTCTTGTTTGGGTACTTAGCTAGCTCATACCTCATCTTATCTTCCTCAATGTGATGGTCAGATTGAGAGAGTGAACAAATGTTTGGAAGGATATCTTCGTTGTTTTTTATCTGATAAAAAAACACAATGGGTCAAGTGGCTATCTCTGGTTGAATGGTGGTATAACACTTCTTTCCATACTGCAGAAAAACTGACCCTATTTATGGCACATTATGGATATCATCCACCATCCATCACATCACATTTAAGATAAAATTATAAGGTTCAAGTAGTGGAGGATCACATCGAGCATCAACAACAAGTTCTCCAACTCTTAAAGGATAACCCAAATTTGGCACAAAATCAAATGAAACAACAGGCACATAAACATCGCAACGAGAGAAGTTTTGATGTAGGAGACTAGGAATTTTAATGGCTACAACCATAAAAAAAAATTTCCCTCAAAGAAGCTAACAAGGATAATAAATTATAACCAAAGTACTGTTGTCCTTACAAGGTGTTGCAAAATATTGGTACTATGGAATACAAATTCGAGCTTCCTGCTTCTTTGCGAGTGCATCTAGTTTTCCATGTTTCATGTTTAAAGAAGGTTATAGGTGACAAAATTCAGCTCAAACAATATTTTCCGAACTCAATTAGGAAGGAAAAATCATATTAGAGCCTCAAGGAGTCACGGAAACAAGAACTCGGTAGCTAGGAAATCGATCAATTTCAGAGTATCTTATCAAGTGGAACAACTTACGCACTGAAGATTCTACATGGGAGGATGATAATTTTATACAGAAGCATCTAGATCTACTCAAGCATTGAGGAAACCAATTTTTTGAAGGAGAGGGGCATGCTAGGTCCCTATATTACTAGTGTAGTCCCATATTATTGTTAGTTTAGCCCCCTTATTGTTATTTTTGTACCCTTGTAACCCCCATATTGTTGTTATTGTGCCCTTACATTATTATCGTTAGGTCTTCTAGGATTATATTGTAATCTCATGGACTCCTATATATAGAAGGAGTTTTTTTCATTTGTATCATCCAAGAATTGTTCGTTTATGTAATGTAAAGGAGGTTTACCCCTCGTAGTGTCTTAATTATAAGGCATCGATCTCTCTCTTCTTCTATTTTCGGAGTTGGTTTCATAATAGATGCCATTTTCTAATATGAATTCATAATGTTTCAATGTAGAAAAATAAGTCACATTATCAAAGACAAGAGATGTTGGAACGTGAAACCTGATTATAATTTTTTTCTTTAGGAATTGGATGACTTCCTTGTTATTTAATTTTCTTAAATAAACTTATTTTTTCCACAGAGTAAAATAATTTTTCACTTTCAAAATGTATCAATGTTGCTTTGATGAACGTGGGAAGAATTTTCCACTAACATCTAGTCCCAAATTTTGGAACAGTTCCTCAACTACTATTGGTAGCAGTGGTGAAATAGACTTTAGGTATCGAATGGAACATCTCTGAAACGTTGGGCACTTACAAGAATAATGATGAGTGCCATTGAATAAGTTGGGCTAATAATAAGCAACCCTCATTACTTTATGTGTAGTTTTATCGCCCACATAGTAACCACTTGAAAATTTGTCATGCAAATCTCTTAATAATTTCTATGTGTCTTGAGGCTATAGTAATCTTAGCATGACATCATAATGGTGCTTTCTAAAAATCACTCCATGAATGAGATGATAAGATAGAACTTTATGGTGAATTTCCCTCTTTTTTTAATTTGATATGTGTGTGGGAAAGGTGTCATTCTATAGGAATTATCATAGATGTGAATACCATGGTGTTGTCGATTTTATTTATAAAAATTGTTAAAGATTTTACATTTCTATTTACTGCTCCCGTCATGAAAGTTATTTCTCTGGAGCATCTCTCACTGCGGCTGCAAGTTGACAATGGATATGACCCTTAATAGTATGAATTATATTAAACTCTAGATCATATTATTCCAAACATGTCATCCAATTTGAACTCTTTTCACCTAACTCTTATTGCACAAAGAGTGTTCTTACCACTAGATGAGGAACATATACCATCATGTGATCTTTGAGGAGGTAGGGCCTAAATTTTTTGACTACCTTATATATATCATAAGCTTTTTTATTGACATTGGTAATTCAACTATAAACATTGCAATACACCACTCATGAAAGGAATAGGATGTTCATTTCCTTCAATATCCTTTTGCATCAATACAGATGTATCTGAATAAAAAGTGTAAATCATGAAATCCTTTCCATAATCGGGACTAAAAAATGCAGGTGAATCAATGATAAATTGTTTAATATGAGAAAGAAAACCTTTCTCTTTTTTGTCCCATTTGTAGATTTCATCCTTCTTAATAATCTCTTGTAATGGTTTATCTATCTGAGCATAGTCAAATATTAACTTTCACATGAAATTAATATTCACTAGAAAATATTGCATGCCCTTCTTGTTTACTAGGAATGCGATCTCAACTACAGTTTTGACCCTTTCTGAATCAACTTTGATTGCACTCTTGGAAATGATTTTCCCCAAGAGAGTTCCTTCTAACACACTAAATATGCTTTTCTCGGGATTGAGAGAGATCCCATACTTCCGACACCACTCACATATTTTATTTTGGATTATGCATGTGGTTTGATATTATTTTAGTGAACACAATTAAATCTTCCAAATAGACAATTATACTTTTTCCAATAAGGCCACAGAAGACGACTTTGAAATGTAAAGCTAGCATTGATAAGCCTGCATGGCATGCACTTAAAGGAAAATGTTCCCCATTTTGTACTCAACATGGTTTTGAGAAAATCTGGTTCTACCACTATCACCTGATTGTAGCTACAAAATCCATCTAGCAACCACTAGTAAAAAATGATGAAATTAATGACTAGGTGACTAAAAATGTTAGTCACCGCAATTATTTTAAGTGAATTACTACTAAATTTGAGCAATTTTATGCGACCAAACTAAAAATGACTAACTTAAATGAATAATTTAGTCTTCACATAAAATATACGACTAGATAATAAGTGACTAACCTAAAAGAGACTAACTTAAATGACTAATTTAGTCTATGGATAAAATATATGACTAGATAATAAGTGAATAAAGTAAAAGCAACTAACTTAAGTGACTAATTTAGTCTAGAATTAAAATATATGACTAGGTAATAAGTGACAAAATTAATAATGAATAATGTGAATGACTATTATATTCCAAGAATAAAATTTGGCCAAATAACAAGTACAACAAGTATATGAAATAGTCATTTATGTCAGTAATTTTTAATTGTGTCAGTCCATATATAACATAAAAAAATGGTTGCAGAGCATTTGATGAAAGACTCAAAAAAAATTCTATGTTCATGAGACATCCTTGTCAGTATTTTGGGAAATAATAAGTTTAAGAAGCTTGAAACAACTCTTGGAGTCACGTTCAATGAGTGACCATAAACTTAGGGGTGTCAAAGTGGCTAATAATCATACATTATGGTGGATGATAGTCACCATAAATAACATTTGTCATTTAGGTCATTTTTTTGTGGCCAATTTTGGTGAATCACTATATTATATCATGTTACCATATATTTCTTTCTTAAAGGAAAAAATCTATTGAACATGAATTAAGTTTCATCTCATGTAATTTTTTAATGTCGTGATGTTGTAAATGGTTTGCACATTATCTTTATCATATATTTGTAATCACTTCTTTCAATTTTACTTTAAGAAATAAAGGAAGAGGTGCAGGACCTTTCAATAAGAAGGAATTGCACTAAATCCTGATCTCCTCATATCATGCTTTTAAACATTAACCCATAAATCAAACACATGCCCTAATTTATCTAGTCTGGAAGCCCCTGGATGAATATGATAATGAAATCCTCCCACCTGCTAGTTCTAACCCAACTATTGAAAGTATTTGGCTGGCATGTGTAAATTCCTTTAATTGATCCATGGATATGTGTTACACAGTAATTTGTCACCGTCCCTACCATTCCCCATCCTGCACAATGGAGGACCCATTATGTGACCTGTGAGCAATGTCGTGCCTTGAAACCATCATCATTGCATTCCTCTAAACATGAGCTTCAATTGCCCTAAAGACATCTCCTTGCAAAGAATCATGAAAACATCTCCTTTTGCATTGGCACAGGAAGACAGTTCATCACTAGCGCCAATGGGGAAAATCCTGCAAAGAGGCCGTGCCAACTGGTGCTCTGTCCCAGAGCAGCAGTCGTGCCAGCCAATTTAAGGAGTGTTTTTTAAATAAAGATTGCGAAAGTTGTGTTTCAACCAACTCAGAAACCATTTCCTATCTTGAGTTGGGAGGTTTGGCTACGGGAGTTCTATGGAAGGGAAGTGGTTTTCCACCTTTCATGGAACCTTCCTTCATGATAGGGCCAATCCCACAATAATAGGGATCCCAACTCCCTCATTCCCCATCTATAAAAGCTTGCCTCTTGTCATTGCAAGCTAGTCTTGAAGTGCCTAAGCTTTGAATCTCCAAATTACCAAGAGCCTTTGTGCTGTAAGAGCCCTCTTTCTTCCCTTAAGGCCGACTCGAGTAAGGAGACTATCGTCGAGAGACTCAACAGAGGTTTTCCCTTTCCCTGGTGAGCTTCGTGAGACGTGAACGACTGGGGACCCTTCCGAAGGAGATCACGGCGTCAGAACATTGGTTGTACTCTCGTTCAATTGTTATTTAATGAATGATTATGGTTATGGTTCCACTCTGTTTTCACTTATGTTAATATGAGTTATATCCTTTCTGACTGATATCTAGTTGCGTATTCTGGATTTTATGCTTGTATTCGTGTTGCTTCTTGTATGTGCAGGTGTCCATCCACGGAGATCGTGCAGGGATTGTGATCTGCCGAGGCTGAGGAATGGGAACGCTCTCTTTTACGGATCATAGCATTGGACTCCAGGTAGGCCTCCATCTTTGGTCTTTTATCCGTAACTAGGAACTTGCGCTGTAACATTTTATGATTGTTGCTAGACCCCTGCAGGGAGAGTAGGGATCGCCTCTGTCTGCAGAGGGGATTTACCTCCTCAACAATTTCACGACTCCACTGGGGATCGTCTAGTTTTCACTGTCTCGTTTGAGTTGTCTCGTTTTGATTGTTTTATGATTTTCCTTTCTTGGTTAGCCTTCTGGGCTGGGTTCTTTTGTTGTTTTTTGCTTCTTGGTTTTCTTAGTTTACATTGATCTGCTTCTGGAGTAGTTCTTTTTTAATTTTGGCTAAGAAACTCAATTGGCGTGCTTTTTAGCCCGACAGTCGTGCCAATTGGCGCATGTTTCTTTTGTATTTCCCGCGCCAATTTCTTTCTGGCGCCAGTTGCAGCCTTACAGTCACGCCACTCCTGTAAGGTATTTGAGTTTGCTCAGTTTTGAGCTCTCTAGGTCTAGTCAGTGCTTTTCTTCTTGATTTTTCGACTACCTGAGTGTGTTGGAGTCCTGTTTGACTGAGAATTTTCCTTCGTCCTTTGGTTGTTTGCTTTTATCTATCGATTTCACGTTTTAAGCCCTAGGGCATCTAGTGGCTTTGTGTATCGAGCCCTCCTTGGGAGTTTGGTGTTTCGTTTATCTAGTCAACTCTTTGATTGCTCCTCCGCATTCTTTTAGTAGTTGTTCACTATGTTGTTGCTATTTTTGGGTGATTTCTCGTCTCTTCATTCAAATTTCGTTTGGTCTTTCTTTGGACCCAGATCACACGGTCCATTGGAAGCCTTTGAGTCTTTTTCTTGGTTTTGAGAGACTTTGGTCGATTTGAGATCTGATTGTGGTGTCATTGAGTGAAATTTGTTCATTTTGCTCTCTAAATATCGTTTCTCAAGTTGTTCCAATTGTTTTCGGTTTGTTTAGTGCATTTAGCTATCAAACATTGAAATTTTTTAAAAAAAATCTCTTTTTCTTTTGGTTGATTAGTGCAATTGTAATCTTTTCTATTTTGCTAGTGATTAGTGATTTGAATGAAAAGTTTTCAATTTCATTAGTTGCATTAGAGATATCCTTTTTTGTCTTCCGATCATTTTGTTTGTGTAAAAGCTCTCAACTCTTCTGTAGCTAGTTTTCATCGAACGAAATGGTGTACTGTGGCATGTAGCTTTGCATTTAGGAGTATTTCAAGACATTACATACGATAGGGCCTGAAAACTGAAACCTAATTGAAGATCAACCATAAAATTTATTCAATTAACCTAAGGCAGCATTGAAATCTAACGAAACATATTTAGTGGTCTAGGCTAGAGACGTGTTCCGGCGTCTTTAAACCTAGCAGCTGTCATTCGCCTTTTGGCTTTAGATAGTGCTAGTATGGACTTTGTGCTCCCTGTACCATCGTGTATATAAAGGGAGACCCCTCTAGGTTTTCAATCCTTTATCCATAGGAAGCCGAGTCTGCCGCCCTATACCCGTGATACACCGAACACAGCATTCGGGGAGATTTCCTGCACGTATGGAAAGTCCTTGGTCGATTTCTGTTTCATTGTTGAAACCAAGGTGTATATTGCAGTTCACAGTTATTTGGTACACCCTTTGTGCCTAGTATTCCTAAGCAGTCATTTGGTCTTTTCTAACTCCCTAAACTTGAAAAGACCGTCAAGCGCTTGTCCTTTCACGCTTGTGTCAAATATGAAAGAGATAGAGTCATATTTTATCGTTCCTCGACTGTTAAAACATGAAACGATGAAGTTTCTTATTTTTCAATGTGGTAAAAATTAATCACCCACGATTACACGCCCTCTTAGATATTGCTTGTTGACCATTTGATCATGTGTCTTGACTCTTTTTCAGCCAGTGTGTGTGTTTGTTTTTCTTCTCTTGTCGTTTGCCACAGTGGCGGAACCCTCGGTTTCGTCTACTGGTAGTCCTTACACGGACGATTCTTCAGAGGCTTCCCAATCCTCTGTTGAACCACAGCAGCCTGTTGTTTCCGAGTTTCCTGACGGGGGATCGGTTCTTTCTGAGCAACCCTTTGGGGGACCAGTTGAGTTCAATTGGCCCTTTTCGGACCCTGTGTCTGAATTGAGATTAGGAGATGATTTCCTTTCTCTTACATCAGGTTCACCTTTCGTTGATGCTGTATTTCCTCCTAGTCCTCGCCGTCTCTTACGAGATCTAACGGCAGGATCGACCATGAGTGATTCTGGTGAGGAAATTTCAACGTCTGGTGAAGACTATCAGCTCTTCCCACGAAGATTGTTTCCAGGAGACAACTCTGAACTGGCTGAGATGTCCACAGCCAGTCCCTCTTTACCACCGGGATATAGGTCTTTGGGTCAGATCATTTCTGTCGCAGCCTCTATGGAAGTGTCAGCTCCTTCTCCGAGGCCAGCTGCTCCTACACTCGGGGTGTCTCCTCAGACGCCTGTTACCTCTGTACCCGTCCGGCCCACTGTTTGTGTGGCCGCCTCTTCTCCTGTTGTCACAGCACCCTCTGCCAGGGCTATGCCAACTTCAGAAGATGTCTATCTAGCCATTTCTATACCGGAGAACATCTCTTCGGAGGAGTATCGGTTGTCTTTGCAACAGCCGAACCCCGAGGTTGGACCATCCTCCCAAGATCCCTACCGATCTTATTTTTCTTACTATGCACAGGATGGTACTCCCGTGTATGCTTTTCCAGGTCAGTACGACGAGCACGGGGAAATTTTGCGTCTACCCGCTCCTGAGGCTTTCCTCCATGCTCAAGGTTTACCTCATCACCAGGCTTATAACCCGCAAGGGCAACCTTTCCAAGGCCAACCTTCGGGCCAACCTGGTTATCCTTATGACCTGCAGGGGCAGCACATCCAGGGCTATCCTGCGGGCCAGCAAGGACCATCGTACAGTCCGCAAGGACAGTATTACAGCCCTTCCGATCAACCTGTCCAGCCTCAGCTGGGGTACCAACCGAGACCGGTCCATGGTCCTGGGGGGAAAATCCAGCCTTCTCCACCAATGCAACCACAGTATCCTGTCGTTTCTAACGTTGCATATCAGCCAGGACCATCCTATGGTTCTGCTTCAGGTCAAACCAGTTTCGAGTAACCGCCTGGCCCTATTCCTCCACCAGGCCAACCGGCTCATCCGGTGCAACCTGGTGCTCCGCTTCCAGGCCAACCGACCCATCCGGTACAACCTGGGGCTCCTTTACAGCCAGGTCAGCCTATGCAACCGGCGTAACCTGTCTATCCGGGTCAACCTGGTCACTCAGGTCAACCCTCTCAGTCGGGTCAACCTGTTGACTCAGGGCAACCCGCTCATTCCATTAACCCTGCACAACAGCCAGTTCATTCAATGCCGCAGCCAAATCAACAGCTGCGCCCTACGTATCAAGCTCCGCAGGGTTCCACTTTTCAGCAGCCTACTTATCCTCAGGGTGGTTATTATCCTCATGGTCAGTCTCAACTGAACTATAACCACCCCAGAGGCTCTCAGTATTATCTTCCTCCACCCGGTTTTACCTACACTCAACAGCCAAATCCAAATGCTGCTTATACGGGGCCGACACATAATCAGGGTCCGTACCCTGGTTATCAAGCCCCACACTATGGTTACCAGCATCCAAATCAGTCTGGTTATACGACCTATGCCCCCTACGGTTAGAATCCTATAGGAGAGAACTCGTGGGGGCAAGGATATTCACAACCATCGTGGAGTATGGGTACCGGACCTCATCCTGGGCCTGGCATGACGGTTAATCCACCATTGTCGTTCTTGGCTACCTTGGAGCTGCCGGATGTTTCAAAATTGACCAATGATCTGATTTTACATAATCCATATTGGCCTCCGGTTCCCACCAAGATACCAGGTGATTGCCCCAAGTTTGAGGGAAAATCTGGAGAGGACCCCCAGGGCGCATGTGATGACGTATCATCTTTGGTGTTCGTCTAACTCTTGGGTCGACGATTCAATCCATTTGCGCCTCTTCCAGCATACTTTAACTGGAGCTTCTGCTAAGTGGTACATAGAGTTACCCCGTGGCATTTTCCAAGATTTCAATTCTTTAGCCATGGCTTTCCTCACGTATTTTCAGTTACCGGTTCGGTATGAAGCCGAGACGCACCTCCTGACTTCCCTAAAGCAGGATAAAGCCACTCACATCTCAGATCACATTCATGAGTGGCGGCGCCATCGTAGGCTGATCAAGTTTCACATACCTGATCAGATACTGACTCACTGGTTCACCACCTCCTTCGTGAATAAAATCGCTCAGGATATTGCAATGGGAGCGTGGGTGAATGAGGAACAAGCCATCGCGCATGCCCAATATCTGGATCTTGTATATTCTCAGTCCGGCACACTTGATGACATCTTGACTGATGCTCCACGGCCCGGAACCTCTAAGGCTCTGCCTACCCCTGCAGTGGATGGTGTCATTGGTTCTGTCTCTCAGAATTCGAAGAAATCTTCGAATGGGAAGCAGAAGTCTACTTCTTCCAACAATACTTCTGCTAATCCCGCCCCGTCCGATTCTGGCAAAACCACGGAGGTGAATGTCGTTCAGGCCAATCCTACGGAGAAATCCTCCAAGGGGAAGAAGAAGGGCAAAGGCAAATCTAAATCTGGTGCCCTGAGGCTAGAATCTAAATCTCGCACTGAGGATGGCTCCCAGCGTAAACTGAAGTATCCTTGCCTCATTTGTGAAGAGGACCATTATACTAAGGATTTTCCACGACGATCCGAAGTTAGTCAACTTCTCAACGGCTCAAAAGGGACTCCGGCTGTTCTAAAAGAGCCATTTCTATCTCAGCAGACCCAGATGGTTGAACAGCCATCACCATCTGCACCATTTGGGTCCCAAGTTTTCATGGTGAGGAGTGTTGCACCTATCTCTGTTGCTACGCGGTCGAAGGATTACAATGAATCACGGCAGGCACCCAGGAAGGCAGTTGCGGATGGACCGCCTCCCCCACCTGCCTTTGGTTCGCTGGAAATCGAGAAGCCGACTCCTGAACCCGTTGTGAAGCCACCTTCTAAAGGTGTTCTTCGAAGATCTTCTTATAATCCAAACGCTCGTGCCGCTCAACATTACAGCATTGTTGATTATTTGGCACAGGCACCGTGTGCTATGTCTGCACTTGAGGTTCTTCAAATTTTTCCTTCACAACGGAAGGCTTTCCTATCTGCAATCGGTGGCATTGATCCCGCCGACTCGAGTCTTCTCACCTTCGATTTGGAGAATTTCACTCCCCGGCTTCCACATCAAATCGCTCTTGTCATTCAAGTCGGGATTAACGGTCTGAATATCCATAGGGCTGTAGTAGATGAAGTTGCTTCTACTTACGTTATGTCATCCGCTTGCTGGAAGGCCATTGGCTCTCCAGCCCTTTCTTCATCTCCCAATGCCCTTGAGGCATTTGATGGTTGGGAATCTAAACCACTGGGTGTTCTCGAGAGTCTAGCAATCACATTACAGGGAAAGACTGTCAACGTAGAAATAGAAGTGGTTGATGCCAAACTCAACTACAATATACTTCTTGGCTGCAGCTGGACCCATGCCATGCTATGCGTTCCGTCCACCATCTTTCGATTCATTAAGTTCCCTCACGAGGGAAAAATTGTCACGGTGGATCAGTTGTCATTTTTCATCTCTACCTCTGAGAACAACGTGCCATACGTGGATCAGATTCCAAATCCCCCGGACAGTGTAGGACCTGGTCTCTTTAAAGACCCAGTCCTCATGGGTATTTTCCCCGCACCACCACCGCACACCGCTCAAGTGAACATGATTTCCAGGTCCGATGACCCCTGGCTTATTCCTACACCTGAGCAGGTGTATGAGTTTGGAGAATCAATGCCTTTGACTCCAGTAGAGATTAGCTACTATGAAATTTTTGCTGCATCCGATCCTCCACCTCCTCAGCATGCTCCTTTGAGCATGGCTCTCGACGTATACTCTCAATCCCCCTGGCTTGGTCAGGCCGATTCACCTGATCCTCTCAAAGAGACTTTTCCTTCCGATGAGGCCATCATTGAAACTATGTCTCTTGAGGAGCTGCCTTGGGGCAATGGACATCATCGCTCCTCATTTATGCCTAGCTTAGGGGCAATGACTGACTGTCTGGAGCGTTATGCTACTCAGGTTCCCACCCCTCCTCTTCAAACGCCCATCTTGACGCACGATGTTTTTTCAGAGGGTAACCTGGGTACCATTACTCAAACCGTCCCGATCAACATCTCCGTTAAACCGGGGATCGTTGAGAATATTCATGTGGGTGTGACTTGTTCTCCTGATGAGATTCAAGTCTATACTGAGATTTTTAAGGAATTCAGAGATGTTTTCGCGTGGTCCTACGAGGAAATGTCGGGGATCAATCCCACTATCGTAGTGCATGAGATTCCAACCTACCCTGGTGCGAAACCCGTGCGACAACGCTTACGCCCCATGCATCCTCGGAAAGCCGCCGCCATCAAGGCAGAAGTTGAAAAACTTCTGAACGCGGGCTTTATTTATCCTATCCCCCTCACAGAATGGGTGTCTAACATTGTCCCTGTCGATAAAAAGCAGGGTACGATTAGAGTTTGTGTTGATTATCGCGACATCAATCGCGCCTGTCCAAAGGATAATTATCCCACTCCGTTCATAGACCAGATCATCGACGAATGGGCCGGAAGTGAGATCTATTCCTTGATGGACGGTTTCTTAGGATATAATCAAATTAATATTGCACCTGAGGATTAGCACAAGACCACATTCATCTGTCTGTGGGGTAATTTCGCGTATAAAAAACTCCCGTTCGGCTTAAAGAACACTGGCGCCACTTTTCAGCGTGCGATGTCATACACTTTTCATGACATTCACCATATCGTTCAGCCTTATCTGGACGACTTGACAGCTCATTCAACTAAGTGAGAGGACCATCTTGAGCATCTCCGCCAGATATTTCTTCGTTGCAGACGCTATAACATTAGGCTTAATCCGCATAAATGCATTTTTGGCGTGGATTCTGGCCGTCTTCTGGGATTCATAGTCTCGAAAGATGGGATTTTCCTTGACCCTTTAAAGGTTGAGGCCATTATTAATCTCCCATCACCCTCCTCCCTATATCAGTTACAGAGTCTGCAAGGGAAAGTGAATTTTCTTCGGCGCTTTATCCCAAATTATGCCGAGGTGGCCAAAGGATTCACTCGTTTATTAAAGAAGAACGTTCCCTTTCATTGGGACGAAATTGCTCGGCAATCCTTTGAGAAGCTGAAGACGTTGCTTGTCAATGCTCCGTTGCTTCGTCCTCCGGACTACCACCGCGACTTCACTTTATATCTCGCCGCTGCATTTAGCACCATAGCCATGGTCTTGGTGCAGGATGACGATGACGGTAATGAACATGTTGTTTATTATCTTTCACGGAACCTTCTCGATACAGAAACGCGTTACGCTCATGTTGAGAAGTTGGCATTAGCAGCAGTACACGCTGTACAGCGTTTTCTCCATTACGTCCTTTTGCGTATGATAACAGTGGTTTCAGACTGCAACCCTATGACGTATACTCTCTCTACACAATTACTGGGGGGAAAGTACTCCAAATGGATTGTTATCCTGCAGGATTTTGACTTAGAGTTCACTACCGCTAAGTCAACGAAATCACTGGTTTTCGCGGATCTGATATGCTCTCTCCCTACAGACTCTGCTCCTTCACACTCTGAAGACCATATACCGGACGAAATGCTTTTCCTCATCAGTACTCGTGACCCTTGGTACGGTGATATAATTGTGTATCTTCAAACCTCGAAATTTCGGTCTGAGTTGGATAAAGCTGCTCGCCGACGGATTCGTCATCAGTCCCAGCCCTACCATATAGTAGGAGATACCTTATACCGCATTGGAGTAGATTCGGTGCTCCGGCGGTGCCTAACCCTGGAAGAGGCTGAAAAGGTCCTAAATGACTGCCACAGTGGCACCTGTGGTGGAAATATGTCCGGGTATGCTACTGCCCAGAAGATTCTGCGAGCAGGTTATTTCTGGCCTTCCATATTCAAAGACTGCATCACTGCAGTTCGTAAATGTCATGCGTGCCTAATATTTCAGCGCAAGATGCGCACGCCGCCTTTACCCTTGCATCCCGTTATTACCGTCGGCCCTGTTGAAAAATGGGGCGTGGATTTTATGACGTGTAACCCTCACTCGGCCGGGGGGCATGCGTATATCATTGTCGTCGTCGACTACTTCACCAAGTGGGCCGAGGCGATGCCTACACTAGCTGCTGATGGTAAAACGGCTGCTCAATTTATATTCAACCACATTATTGCATGGTTCGGGGTTCCTCAAGCCATCGTCACTGATCACGGTACTCATTTCCAAGATTATATGATGGCGGAGCTAACTTCAAAGTTGGGCTTGCGTCACGACAGCTCAACACCATATTACCCTCAAGCGAATGGTCAGGTTGAAGCAGTGAACAAGGTTCTGGTCACTATGCTTCAACGAACAGTTGGTATTCACAAATCCAATTGGCATCTCCAACTGTTCTCAGCTCTCTGGGCATACCGAACATCTGCTAAGAGTGCAACCGGATTCACACCATTTCAATTGGTGTATGGTCTGGAAGTAACTCTTCTGGTTGAATGCGAGATTCCTTCTCTGAAACTAGCTGTGGAACTTCTACCTGATACTTCTGATGAGGAAGAACGTCTTCTGTATCTGGAACGGTTAGATGAAACCCGTCGTCTGGCTACTTTGATCATTGAAGCACAAAAGAAGAGGGTCAAAACTCATTTTGATCAATCTGTTTCCCCTCGTTCCTTTATCGAAGGAGACCTCGTCCTCCTGTACGATCAAGCACATGACAAGCTTGGAGTCGATAAGTTCCAGCCTATGTGGCACGGGCCCTATATAGTAAAGCGCGTTTTGAAAAATGGGGCCTACAAGCTTATAGATTATGAAGGAGTTCCGCTGGCGCAACCCAGGAATGGGCTGTACCTTAAAAAGTACTATGCCTGAAGTGATTTCTTGGTGTGGTGTGTGTACATAGGTGTGTGTTTTTGCATTTCTGTACATGTATAGTGTGGTGTGCCTTGTAAACATCTTTCTGCTGATCGGGTCTTCCTGGTTGTGCAGATGTCTATTCATCCATTTGTTGGTTTCGCGGATGGTGCCTCCCGCAGTACCAGGAATCTGTCTTCAGCAGCCTGGGTAATCTATGATCCTGCTGGTGATTTGATCAACCTGCAAGGTGTGTGTCTAGGATTTACTATGAACAACATTGCGGAATATAGTGTTGTGTTAGAATTATTAACCGAGGCAGTTAACCTTGGTATCTGCGAGTTGCGTGTATATCTAGATTCACAGCTTGTAGTGTTACAACTGAATGGACACTATTCGGTAAGGAACCCGTCCATTTTACGTCTGTATCTGCGTATTCGATTACTGGAAAGAAATTTTGACTACATTACATATCAACATATACCCAGAAATTTGAATACATTAACAGATGCAGTAGAAAATTTGGTATTAGATAGACATTTGCACAATTTGTAAATCATCATCACATGTAAAAAAAGATCCATCCAGAAATAGATATGCATCTATATATAGATATCGAAATGTTTACATAGAGTGTGTCACATAAAGTCAAAATATACATAATCATCTTAAGTACATCCGGAGACGATACGTCTCTCAAAAAATATGTGTGGTATAATCCCTAAGAGCTAATCCGCATGGTGCTCACGATAGCATGTAACTGCATGCACTAAGCGTCTTAGGATTCGGTGGATCCGACTTGGAACTCCCACCGTATGACGTTGGTACGCCATCGGTACGTCCGCCAGCCGAGCATAGTCCGAGATCCCTCGGGCAATGCCCTCGAGATTCTGGATCAACTCCTCTCCTCCTGTGCCCTCTCCCTAAGGATCAGGGGCAAGATGAGTCCTTCGTGAGATTGGAGACATTCCATCTGGTCTCTCAGGGCCCATGTCTGCATACATATATAAAATGTGTTAGGACGAATGTGTATTAACAAACAAAAAAACATAAAACATAAAAAATCAAAAAACATGAGGTCTTACCCAACTCCTCGTCCCAGTCATCTCCTTCTAGCAGTGGGAGATCTGTGTCTCTGGTGAAGTCAGTTCCTGCATATGGCCAGTCCTCCACTACAATCAACTGGCACCGTAACCACCTAAAGAACTCCGGCCTCCAGGACATCTGTTGGCTGCCTCCAGCTCTGGGCATTAGTGCTGCCTAGCGAGCCATTCTTGGCTCTCGTGGTATCGGATCTGCTACTATGGCCCCTTGGCCCTGGAAGATTGGTAAGCGTTCCAGAATGAACGATACCAGGATGGAACCATAGCCGAACCGTTTCATTTTAGCTTGTTTGCATTTTGTGAGCTGTCTCTTCATGTTTATTGTTACTGCTGTAGCCCATTCATACAGTAAGGGAATCATGCATTCTGAGGCCAGCAGGAGTTGGGCCTTTATGGCCTCGTGCGGTGCCTGCGATCCTGCAACCCGCGTGATGGTATGTAGGACAACTCTCAATGCCAGGTCGGGGATGGTATGGATATCGACCTTTTTGCTCCCTGATCCCATTTGTGCATCTGGGCACACTCGTGCCATCACTTCTTCCATCTTCTCACCAGATGGTCTGCTCCCAGTCAGGATGGGTATCGGACCTCTGCGAGACAATCCGGTGATGAAATACACATCAGAAACCTCCAGTTCCAATACCTGATCTCGCAACTTGAACACTTGTTCATGTTCGTCCCAAATACTGATCAAATACTGGAGGAGCTCGGGCTGAGCTCATAGACAGGATGTAAGGAAGAACTTCTTTAGCCCACAGTTTCTAAGGGCATTCATGCAAGCCTCACTTTCTATGGCCTGTTCATCCTCTTCTCCATGTTCTCGTTCTTTCCACTCAACCACCATTTTGCTTGATTTCCTGCATCCACATGGTCATAAACCCTTAATTAGATCTCTGATGGGCTTCAAATTCCATTTAAAATGATTAAAATCTTGAATTTTTAGGCGGAAATTTGGGTTGCGCCGCTGGCGCGACTTTTTTGTGAACATTCGTACCACGTGGCGCGATCCCTTTGCATAGGAACGCCCATTGGCGCGGGTCCGTGCCCGATACCCGCGCCAATGAGCGCAGCCCTAAAAATTCAAAGAGTGGCCACAGAGGGCTGATACATGAGGGAAAATTATTAAGAAATGGACTGAAATGAAGAGCAGGGAAGCGCCTCCTACTTGTCACAGACGAGAATCTGGATGGTCAACCACATCTGTCGCAATCTCCGTCAGAAGTTTTCACTCCAAAATGGACCACTGCTGCTTTTCACCAAGGTAAATAGTAAATGTAATTATGTTTTTACCATTTTCGCATATTTATATCTTTTTGACATAAAATAAGTTTTAGAAATTATTTTTATCAAATATGTTAATATGTTATGTCGAAAATGGGTTTTACGCTTGCTTGGTATGTGCAGCAGCAGGTTTTTTGTGAATTTAACGATGGAAACGAGTTGTATTTTATACTTTTTCGGACTCGGTAAATACACGAAAAAGTCACTTTGGAGTCATATTTCAGCTCTTTTCTGACTCTCTAAACATGAAAATATTGCCGAGGACCTTGTCGTTTCGATCTCGTTAAAATGGACACGAATCGACATCTACCCAGTATACGTTTAACCCTTTTTTGGGCTGGGATAGATAGTTTACAAAAAATGAATACCCTAGCCTATCGCGACTAGGAGGTTTTCTTGGATATTGTTTTCTACCTTTTCGGATATGAGAAACTATTTACGAAAAGGGATCTGTGGAGTTTACTTTTCTGCTGTCTTTTCAAACTCTCTAAACATGAAAAGACGCCGAGTTCTTCCTTTGTCAAACTCGTTAAACCCTGATGACATCAGATTCAGTCGAAATGATGTTCTCCGAGTTCCTCCTTCCTAGGGCTCGTTAAATGTACTAGGATGGATTCGCGCGAAGGGCAGACTTACATTACAAGCATATGCTATCCCCTTCAAGCTTGTTATCAAAAATAATTGGGGTACTCGCCAGAAATGGTGGGGGAAAAATGGAACTGTAGTCGTTGTCATCGGCAGTATGTCGCTCTTGAACATGGCACTTGTTTTCATTCGTGTCGGGTTGGGGACATCTCATCTTGTTTCTTCACTTTGCCTCCGTGGGTTTGGACAATCCTTTTTGACCTCTCCTCTGCTCATTGCCTCATCACCATGACCTATGATCCGTTGATGTCAAATACTGCCAAGTCCACTGTTGTGTCGTTTATATGTTCAAGAGAAGTTGGCCTCTGTGGATATCAACCTTCCTCTGATTCTCATACGATCCTGATTCACAACAAAACATCATGTTCCTCTGTCTCGTGTTGATGATGTGGGAAACATTATGGCCCACCTTCGATCAAGGTCACTTCCTGTCGACTTCAGCTCATTATCCAGGAAGTTGATCTAGAGACTCCTTTATGGTACCTTGGAGCCCGCATGCCTCAATGGTAGGTTCTTCGCATTCGACGTAAGGTTTTCATCATTGGCCTCCGATCGAGTGATTCTACGGGTGTTCGACACCAGCTCATTGATTCACACACCGTAGATTGTACCTATAGTACCTTGAGGGCCATTGTCATTATTGGTGGTTCCTCTCATGTCTGTTAACAGCTCTCATCATTGGCTGGTAATCAGACGATGTTCTTGCATGTTCGACTTCAGCTCACATATTCGCATGCTTGAACTTGTACTTTATTTGGGTCGAGATGGAGCGCAAGACCCTGGATTGTGTCTGTTGTAATCCAGGCTGCGATTGTGGATTATTATCATTTTGTACATGACTCACTGATTGGATGGCTGCGACCATACTTGAGTCTATTTATTTGATCCTTGCTGGATGGCTGCGCCCATACCCTAGATCCGGATTATAGTGTACTCTGTTTCGGATGGCTGCGCGCATACCACATATACATCATGTACTTGAGATATCAGTTGTATTCTTCTACGCAGGTTTTCCGATGGCGGGGCTTCAGTTGAACATGTTCTCGTAAATCATTTCACCCCTCTCTCTCTCGGGCCTCATACTTTAGGGGGCATCTGTTACACAGTAATTTGTCACCGCCCCTACCATTCCCCGTCCCGCACAATGGAGGACCCATTATGTGACCTGTGAGCAATGTCATGCCTTGAAACCATCATCATTGCATTCCTCTAAACATGAGCTTCAATTGCCCTAAAGACATCTCCTTGCAAAGAATCATGAAAACATCTCCTTTTGCATTGGCACGGGAAGACATTTCATCACTCGCGCCAATGGGGAAAATCCTGCAAAGAGGCCGCGCCAACTGGCGCTCTGTCCCATAGCAGCAGTCGTGCCAACCAATTTAAGGAGTGTTTTTTAAATAAATATTGCGGAAGTTGTGTTTCAACCAACTCAGAAACCATTGCCTATCTTGAGTTGGGAGGTTTGGCTACGGGAGTTCTATGGAAGGGAAGTGGTTTGCCACCTTTCATGGAACCTTCCTTCATGATAGGGCCAATCCCACAATAATAGGGATCCCAGCTCCCTCATTCCCCATCTATAAAAGCTTGCCTCTTGTCATTCCAAGCTAGTCTTGAAGTGCCTAAGCTTTGAATCTCCAAATTACCAAGAGACTTTGTGCTGTAAGAGCCCTCTTTCTTCCCTTAAGGCCGACTCGAGTAAGGAGATTATCGTCGAGAGACTCAACAGAGGTTTTCCCTTTCCCTGGCAAGCTTTGCGAGACGTGAACGACTGGGGACCCTTCCGAAGGAGATCATGGCGTCAGAACATTGGTTTTACTCCCGTTCGATTGTTATTTAATGAATGATTATGGTTATGGTTCCACTCTATTTTCACTTATGTTAATATGAGTTATATCCTTTCTGATTGATATCTAGTTGTGTATTCTGGATTTTATGCTTGTATTCGTGTTGCTTCTTGTATGTGCAGGTGTCCATCCGTGGAGATCGTGCAGGGATTGTGATCTACCGAGGCTGAGGAACGAGAACGCTCTCTTCTACGGATCATACCATTGGACTCCAGGTAGGCCTCCATCTTTGGTCTTTTATCCGTAACTAGGAACTTGCGCTGTAACATTTTATGATTGTTGCTAGACCCCTGCTGGGCTAGTAGGGATTGCCTCTGTCCAGAAAGGGGATTTACCTCCTCAACAATATGTATGGAACCTAATTTTGCATTGAAATGACACAAACACCCAAATTGACATGAGGTATAGAAATTTAAACCTTACAACTCTCTCATCCAATATTAAATACTTCACTAATTATTCAAGGGGTAATCTACATAACTGTATATTAAATATTAAAAACACTCATATTAACACAAGAAAATAATAATAGTATTTAATATAAAGTTATAATATAGTTAGATGTTAAATTGGCATGTGAGACCCCCTTTTTCATGGGACAATGGTTGCCCTTCATGCGATGATTTAACTATCTAATCCAAGGAGGTATACATACCTTAATTTCCCTTGTATTCAAACCTGTGACATTTAAAGGGGAAAGACTTTATAACACAATTCTAACAAGTAAATACAAACTTAATTTGTATATGTATCAAATTTAGTCTAAGATTTTCATGACATGCTTAATTTTGCATGAAATCAAGGGAACTCCTGAAGGGTTGATCACGATAGGCATGTATGGTCGATTACAATTATCAGAGGTATGTTTGTTTGGTTTTCCCAATCCACAAATTGCACACATTTTTATTATTGTTAAAGGTATGCTAGGTTAGTTTACTTGTTCAACATCATGTAAATTTGGTTGTTTTCATTAAAGGTATGTTAGTTCAATGAAAAAACCAATAGTTTGTCAAGTTGGTCAACTTAGCGAGTTGTGTGTCATGTCAATCGTCTTAATGAGAAACATGTCATGTCAATTAGTTGATTTACTGACATGCACATTCCATTGTCATTGTTAGTGATGTGTTAGATTGGTTATTAACATCTATTTTTTATTAACACGATATTGGATATTGACCCTATCAACATGCATGTTTAACTACAATTGCGAGAGGTACGTTAGGTTGGTCAACTTCATCAACAACATTTATGTTCAATTATGAATGTTGAGGCATACCACATTGGTCACCCGATTACCAACATGTACCTTTTGGTTATCACTAGTAGAAGAATGTTAGTTTGGTCAACTTGATAAACTACATGTATGGATGGTTACACATATTAAAGCCTCATTTCATTTTTCGATGCAATGTGTAGTGTATAAGTATTTTTACCATTATTTAAGGCATGTTTTTTTGGTTAACTTAGTTAACATCACATACATTCAATATGATTATTAGAGGCATCAAAGGATACAAAACCCATTTAAAGTAATGCATAGCATTGATGGGGGCTTGCTTATTGCTTGGTGGGTGAAAATAGTATATTATTATCCCCCCACATTGCCATGTGACATGTTCACCCCTCATGGGCCAAATTTACTTCTTAAGGGGGTTTTTTATTTAAGATATGGTTAGGTCAAAGTCTAGAGTGACTTTGGTAGAATAAATACCACTTATTTGTAACTGTCGAGTTAAAGTGGTGCTTTCATAAATTTGAAGATGCTTCTAGCACATTGTAATGTATAAAAACAAATTAATTTCCACTTACTTGTGTTCATAAAAAAAAATTCAATAAAAAGACAAATGTATGTCAAAGAAAGTTAAATAGCCCAATGCTCATTGACCGACACCACCAACATTCCTAGATTGATCTCCTTGCTTGCATTTGTTAGGGTTCAACCTCATCCCTCCTAACATAAGTCATTTACTCCACCATTACATACACATGCATACTTCTAAAAAAGATAGAAAACTTGGCCATTGTCATGCCTTACAAAATAATTTCAAAAACATTGTTACATTTGCACCACAGCATATACAAATGTGCAATTTGTATCAACAGTTCCTAAATTTTTATCTAGTTATCTTAATACAATATTATAGCACCTTAACCCCTCTTAAACCTATGAAGATCCTTGTATTGATTTCATGGCCCTCTCCATTTTATGGTTTCCTCAAATTGATCTTGTAACACCCTCCATTAAAATCATTAACTACACTTACATATATTGAACTTGACAAAAATTAAAACAAAAAAAAATACTATAATTATAATATTGTATATATGAAATATCTCAACATCTAAGAATAATGATATATCTTTAAACCTAGTTAACAATATCAACAATATATATACATATCTAAACTAATAATACATCAACAATATATCTACACATATCAACCAATTATATATATTTAAACCTACAATGTTACAAATACACCCAGGGTCATTGCTTCATTGAGAACCTTCTCCCTACGCGAGTGCACCGACATGTATTTCTCTAGTGACCCTCATTGCGAGGATATCTAATCAAAAAATTGTGAGAACTTCCAAACCTGGGCGGGAACCCTTCCCTCAAATTTTGCAAGAAGGTGAAAACAAATGCGTTAGGAAGGATAGCTTTATTTATTAGTCAAATTTTAAAACCCTCGCTGGTTCAAGAGTTTTGAATTTGAGCTCGGGCTTTGCATATAGATTCTGGGATCTATCCTAGGAAGCTAAGCTGAGCATAGCCATGGGAGAGCATTGTAGAAGTTAGATCCCCATCATCTGCGCTGATCCAAGACATGGGAAAGCGTGGTAATATTTCATCAGATGACTTGGCTTCCTCCGAGGAAGAACTGCCACAGAATGAAGAATCGAGTCCCAACGAAGCAGAGGAATACCGAGAAGAGATCGAAGCCATAACTCGGCCTACGATAGACTACAACGTGAAGATGACGAATTCAATCGGCTGAACATTGTGTTCAACCCAAAGAACGATGAAGATTCTTCTGGAAGCGACGAGGCCGAAACGATGATGATGTAATTCTATCAAACTCTATTTCTTGTGCAGTCCATTTATTTGATGAAATCGACATCTTTCTTACAGCTTTTTGGTTGGTATATCAGATCTAGGCTCAACAAAAATTACTTATATATCACTTCAAGTATTAATTAAAGAAGGTGGGTAAGGTCATCGTTATTAACATATTGCTCAAGGTTGTGCTACACCTCGATATAAGCTTGCCCGAGTGATAAATAAAGAAGGGAGTTCCTTTTAGGATAACGAAAATATGCAGGCAGTACCTTCGATAGGATTTATCTAAGCAGCTTCGACCCTTTAGTCAGGTATGGTATAAAGCTTCACTTATAGGTGGCACAAATTAATTTATTCATTCACATATCGGGCGAGATCAGAATGGGTTGCCCCCCATGCAGTGCTTGAACCTATTGAATTCCTTCGGGGTGGGGGACTTGGCACCTAAGACTGGTTAAAAGATCGATGCTCCTGTCTCACATTTTCACGTGATCTTGGTGCATTTAGGTTTTAATATTCATCCTTTTGTGATTATATATGGATTTCGTTTATTTATACCATTGAAATTTATAGCTTTCCAAAGTTCACTAGGTTTTAAATGATACGTTTTATTTTTAATTTTTAGTTATTTTTCTGTGCTATAACTTCATTTCTATAAAATACAGGGAGGTGGAATATCATCAACATGGGAAACAATTGGAAGAGTAGCAACTGGGGCTGTGGAAAAGAATATACCTGAGCTAAAAGTTGGGACTGAGGTATGGTCATACTACTTTCGGTATTGCAATTTGAAGAGTTTTGTTGAGGCTTCTCATATACTTTTCTCCTCTCTAGATGAACTAGACACTTTTAATTTATGGGAACATTATTTCTCTACTACCTTAAATATATATTGTTGATCTATAAATTTCTAGAAAATAATATAGTGTGGAATTCCTCATTTAATTTCAATAATTTTGAATTATTGAAAGCAGTGCCGAGAATGTTATGTCAAACTGTTTTCTCTGTTGGTATCTATGTGAAAATGGCTACAGATAATTATTAAAGGACTCATGATAGGCACCTGGTAAACAATATCATGTATGCATATTGATATTGCTAGGATGTAGAAATTTCCATTTTGTAGTTATTCATAAGATCCAAGTAGAATAATTGTTTCAAGAATTGAAATTATGCCAAAGTATCTCAACTCGTGAATTTACCATGCCCAATTTTAGGCATGTGGCTTGGGAAATACTGAATATTAAGTTCTCTTTTTTTGGCACTTAAATTACAAAATTTAAAAATTACGACATGTAAGTGCTCTAAATCCATCAGCTTATAGCAATCCTCTAGTTAACCAACAAAATGAGAAACATAATATGTTGATATTGCAAAAAGATGATGAGCTTAGTGGAAAGAAGTCGCCTTCACTAAGTGGGCCCGCAGGCTATTTTTGGCGCAAGTCTATTTTTAGACTATGTCTATTTTGAGACATGTCGATCATGTTTTATGAGTTGCAGGATGGTATTTGTGGATGGTTGGTCAAGTCAGAAAAAATATATGGACTTATTTTTTTAGACATATTGGGCGGAATATATTTTTAGATTTCCAATCTAAAAATAGATATGTCGAATATTATTAGCTCTTAATAATATTTGGACTATAAATATTATCTTATTCTCTTGGAGCACTTCAGTTAAGTGCACAGATGTGGCACATGAGCTGACAGAAGGAATTACACTATTCCTGAAGGTTAAGTGGAGCTATTGCATGGATAATTTAGTTATAACTCATGTGACAGAGTTTGGTGGAGTTATTGAGGTAGTTGATGGAGTTGTGTTCAGTTTAACTGAGTTAAACATAGTTGAGCTAGTTGTATCTAGTCTAACTGATTGATACACTAGTGAGAGTGGTGTGAATTAATTATTAATTAATTCACTAATTATTAACTCATTAATCAACTAAATAATACATCAATTAACTACAGTGTATGGACAGTTTCAGTGGAGACCACTGAAGAGGTAGGTGAAAGAGCAGTGTGACTATCAGTTGTGACTATATTGTTGCATGATTTGCAACAACCAGTGATTGGAGATGCCATTGAGGATTGCGCAGTCAAGGCTAGACCAATTTGAGTTCATTCAGAGCCATTATTTAGCAGTGATTGGGCAGTAGAGGATTAGGTGGCAGAGATTGGAGCATATGATTTGCTAGATTGGGCTTGATTAGTGTGTAGAAATTAGAGATTGTACTGAGAGCTTTGTGAGGAGATTTGTATAATTATTGCTACATGATATCTATGAAATATAATATACATATATTTGGGGGTTTTCAGATTTAATCTTTCCCATAAAATACTGTGTTCATATGTGTGATTGTTTATGGTTTTAATCCGTGCATGCGATTTTTTTTTATTTCCGCAATTAATGATCAATGGTAGAAGAGATTCTGTATTGTGCATGAAGTTAAAATAGTGTGTGATCAGGAGAATTTCAATGAAAAATATATCATTTATTCAAATATATACATGCTATCGGAGCGATATTGATCATTGGAGCAATTGCAAAACATTGAAGTGGTTGAGTTTTGAGCTGGTGGAATTCGAATTTGCAGCAGTGTTTTCTTGGTGTCAAAGTTGAGATGTCTTTCAACGAATTTCGATTGGAGTATGCCCTTGAGGGTAGCTCGAATTATATTGCATGGAAGGATAGGATGGAGGTGGTGCTGGATGAAAATGGGTTGAAGGATTTCATAGATGCAGAAATTCCAAAACCTTCTTCTAGCGATGCTGCCGCACTTGACGCATGGAAAAAGAAGACAGCAAAGTGTCGAAGAATTCTATTGGAAGGTGTAAAGGATCACATAGTGTCCAGAATTCATGGCAAGGCTTCTCCATTCTTTATGTGGAAAGCGTTGACAGACTTATTCCAAAGCAAGAGTGACCAGAGGAAGTTGCCACTCAAGGATAAACTCAGGAACATAAAAATGGAGAAAGGCGATAGTATGCCCAAGTACCTCACGAAGTTCATCCAATGCAGGAATGAGATGGGAAGTGTGGGGGTGACTGTAGATGATAAGGACTTAGTGATCTTGGCTCTCCTTGGGCTTCCGAAGAGTTGGCATTCCTATCAGGACTCTGTCAATGGTCGGGAGAAATTGCCAGGATGGGAGCGACTTTGATCGGATCTTGTGCAAGAGGAGATAAGGCGAAGTACCAGGGACATATCTTCATCAAAGAACTCAGATGAAGAAAATTGCGCTTTGGATACCAAAGAAAGGAAGAGGAACAATAGGAAGAATGATTTTCAATCCGGTGCAAAGGGCAAGAAGCAGGAGATGTCCAAGGTGAAGTGCTTTCACTGTCACCAACACGGACATTACGCCATTAATTGTCCACGGAAGAAGAAAAATAAGTAGACTGCTAGATCTGCAGCTGGAGAGGCCTTAACCTCGCAGTTTGAGTTGGATTTTTCACTAATCGCATGCTTGGTCTCAAGTATGATGGGCTCAGTGTGGTTTCTTGACAATGGTGTGTCTTTTCATATGATCGGAGACAAATATTTGTTTATTGATCTGGATGAGAAAGATATTGGAGTGCACATCGAGATGGGCGATGATGGTAGATATAGTGCAACCTATATCAGTACCATTTCCTTTGAGAGGGAGTTTGGTAAACCCTTCGTATTGAAGGAAGAGATGTATGTTCCAGGATTGAAGAAGAATCTTATCCTTGTGGCCATGTTACGAGACAAGGGATATGATGTTGTCTTTAGCGAGGGAAAGGATTTCCTGCATAGTAAGGAAACTGGTGAAACCCGAAGGATAGGGGTTCGAGTTAAGAACCTTTATCAATTTTAGGTAGATGGCTGCACAACAATGGCAGGCAAGGCAGAAGGAGTGGTGAGCCAGGATGATGGTGAGCTGTGGCACCGGAGATTGGGCCACCTTTACCATGGAGCTTTGAAGATACTGATTTCTGTTGGGCTTCCTAAGGGTACTCTTGCACAGTCATATTAGTGCAAGGGATGTACCTTGGGAAAATTTGTGAAAGCCACCTTTCACAAGAAGGATAGTCGCGCCACGATGATCCTTGAGAGAATTCACACAGACGTGTGTGGACATTTCTCAGTAGCTTCGACAGAAAAGCACAGGTCTATGTGATATTTGTTGATGATTTTTCTCGAAAGTGTTGGATCTTCTTCATGCAGAAGAAGAGCGAGACATACTCAAAGTTTTGTGAGTTCAAGGTACTGGTTGAGAAATAATCGGGGAAGTAGGTGAAGGCTCTTAGGAGAAACAATGGTGGTGAATTCATCTCTGGCGAATTCAAGGACTTTTGCAGTGCAGAAGGAATTCAAAGAAAGCTCATGGCACCTCATAACCCACAGCAGAATGGGGTTGTTGAGCAAAATAATAGAATGATCATGGGTGTTGCACGGGCGATGTTGCATGATCAGGGCCTTCCCATACACTTGTGGGCTGAGGCATGCAATACTACAGTATATGTGCAGAACCATTGTCCTCATAGGATACTTGGCATTAGTACACCCGAGGAGGCGTTTTCTGGTAAGAAGCCTGATATTTCCCATTTGAGGATTTTTGGTTCACCTTTTTACATTCATGTGAAAAGGGATGCTAGGAAGATGCTGGAGCCGACTCCAGAGGTTGGGATATTTTTGGGGTACACTGATACACCCCACAACTATCGTGTGTATTTTCCAGACAGTCACAAGACTGTTGTGCAACATGATATCAAATTTCATGATGAGAAAGCCATGAAGTGTTTGCTTGAGAGGGAGCCACACTTGCATGCAGATGATGAGCTATTAGTTCCTAAGGATGAGCCTCAGGATGTGGATCAACCACAAGAGGAGGTTCATGGAGTGGGAGATACCACTCATGCAGTGCCAACCATTAGAGGGCGGAAGCGCACTACAGAAGCTGAGCGACTGGCTCAAGATGCAGAGAGGATTGTAGGAGCTCCTACATCACAGTGTAGACAGAGACAGTCACCTGATCGGTACACTGGATACATGGCTCTTATGAGCAAGTGTATCATGATAGAGCCATCCTCTTTCGAGGACGCTGTGGAGGATCCCGCGTGGGTAGATGCCATGGTGGAAGAGTATTATTCGATTATCAAAAATAGTGCATGGGAGATTGTCCCAAGGCCAGAAAGGAAATTAGTGGTAGGCACGAGATGGATCTACAAAGTGAAGCAGGCAGCTGTTAGGAGTGTGGAGAAGTAAAAGGCAAGATTTTTTGCTCGAGGCTTCTCACAGATTGAGGGGATCGATTATGAGGAAACATTCGCACCTGTCACAAGGTATTCTTCCATACAGACGATTCTTTCTCTCTCAGCGCAAATGGGGTGGTACATTCATTAGATGGATGTGAAAATTACATTCCTCAATGGAGTGATTGAGGAGGAGGTGTACATAGAGTAGCCCGAAGGTTTCGAGATCTTCAGCAGCGAGTCGCATGTGTGCAGGCTCAAGAGAGCGCTGTATGGGTTGAAACAAGCACCTCGTGCTTGGTACACACGGATAGACAGTTATTTTACCGAACTTGGATTCTCCAAGAGCGAGGTGGATCTGAACCTATACCAGATCATGGTGGAGGGTAAGTTGTTGATCATTGAACTTTATGTAGATGATTTTATTTTGACGGGTGATGAACTGTTGATACTCTCATGCAAGGCTGATCTTGCAAAAGAGTTTGAGATGAAGGACTTGGGCCTCCTTCATTATTTCCTGGGATTGGAAATTTGGTAGCGCAATGATGGACTGTTTGTGTCTCAAGGAAAGTATGCTCGGGAGATATTGGAGAAGTTCAACATGCATGGTTGCAAGCCTATCGACACTCCTCTTCCTGGTGGTTGGAGGAAAGAGGATGCTACATTGGAAGAGGTAGTGGATGCCACTATTTATCGACAGTTGGTGGGGTTGCTTACGTATCTGGTCAATACACGACTCGACATATGCTATGCTGTTAACCAGCTTTCACAAGCTATGGTTAAGCCTACCAAGCTCTACTGGAAGGTAGGCAAGCATGTATTGATATATCTCAGAGGCACATCGGGATATGGATTATGGTACAAACAGTCGGACAAGGTGAATCTATGTGGCTTCACGGATGCAGATTGGGAAGGGAGCCCAATGGACAGAAAGAGCACATCTGGAGGGATTTTTAGTATTGGGTCGACAATAGTTTCTTGGTATAGTAGGAAGCAGAGATCCGTGGCACTCAGTTCAGCAGAGTCCGAGTATATGGCAGCGATTTTTCTTGCATGCGAGGCTATATGGATGAGGAAGATCCTCGTTGGGTTGTTCGGTTCACACTTAGATCCTACTGTGATATATTGTGATAATTAGAGTTGCATAAAAATCTCGGTTAATCTAGTATTTCATGATAGATCTAAACACATTGACATATGTTATCATCATATTAGATATTGTGTGCAGCGGAATATCATGTTACTTTCATACATTCCCACGGAGGATCAGGATGTTGATATCTTGACGAAGGCACTCACCAGGAGCAAGTTCGAATACCACAGGGGCAGGATACGAGTGGCAGATAATCGTTATCTTGTTGAGAGGTATTTTTTAGATTGCAACAAGATGATGAGCTTAGTGGAAATAATTCGCCTTCACTAAGTGGGCCCACAGGCTATTTTTGGCACAAGTCTATTTTTAGACTATGTCTATTTTTAGACATGTCGATCATGTTCTATGAGTTGCAGGATGCTATTTGTGGATGGTTGGTCAAGTCGGAAAAAATATATGGACTTATATTTTTAGATATATTTTGTGGAATCTATTTTTATATTTCCGGTCTAAAAATAGATATGTCAAATATTATTAGCTCTTAATAATATTTGGACTATAAACATTATCTTATTCTCTTGGAGCAATTCAGTTAAGTGCACAGATGTGGCACAGGAGCTGACAGAGGGAATTACACTATTCCTAAGGGTTAAGTGGAGCTATTGCATGGATACTTCAGTTAGAACTCATGTGACAAAGTTTTGTGGAGTTATTGAGGTAGTTGATGGAGTTGTGTTCAGTTTAACTGAGTTAAACATAGTTGAGCTAGTTGTATCTAGTCTAACTGATTGATACACTAGTAAGAGTGGTGTGAATTAATTATTAATCAATTCACTAATTATTAACTCATTAATCAACTAAAGAATACATCAGTTAACTACAGTGCATGAACAGTTTCAGTGGAGACCAGTGAAGAGGTAGGTGAAAGATCAGTGTGACTATCAGTTGTAACTATACTGTTGCATGATTTGCAACAACCAGTGATTGGAGATGCCAATGAGGATTGCCCAGTCAAGGATGGACCAATTCTATTTCATTCAAAGCCATTCTTCAGCAGTGATTTCGCAGTAGAGGCAAGCTATCAGGTGGCAGAGATTAGAGCATGTGATTTGCTAGATTGGGCTTGATTAGTGTGTAGCATTGGAGATTGTACTGAAAGCTTTGTGAGGAGCTTTGTATAATTATTGATACATGATCTCTATGACATATAATATATAGATAGTTGGGGGTTTTCAGCTTTAATATTTCCCATAAAATATTGTGTTCATATCTGTGATTGTTTATGGTTTTAATGTGCGCATGCGATTGTTTTTATTTCCGCAATTAATGATCAATGGTAGAAGAGATTATGTATTGTGAATGAAGTTAATATAGTGTGTGATCAGAAGAATATCAGTGAATAATATATTAGTTATTCAAATTTCTACATAATATTAGTGGAAGTCATGAAAACTAATGAAAATGCATGTTATCAAAATGTCCAATATGATAGTATGTGTTAAAATTTCTTCGAAACCACCATCCTGGAAATTTACCACTTATTAGATTAAAAATATACTGAATAAGGATACACCTCAGATGTTAAGTAATCCTAAAACCAAATATCTAAGCAAACATATCAGATCTAGTTACTCGCTGGAATTACTAACTCAAAAAGCTTTGGGATGTAAAGGGGTAGTCAATCAACTAGTAAAAGAGAAAACCAAACCTAGAGTGATTATGAAAAACTTTTGGATGTACAAGAGTAGTCAATCAGCTTGTAAAAGACAATAGTCACTGGCAACCTCCTTTGACAAACTGTATGAGATATCTTCAAATACCAGACTACACTAGCTCATAAATTTTCCCTATTAAGTAGCACTATATATTCAATTCATATACCACACACTTCACACTCTATGCTGGAATTCTTCAGATATTTTATTTTTGAAAAAATAATAACCACACTAAATATGAATCTCCCTTTCCTTAAAAGGGCTCCCATCTACAATGTGAATGAGAATCATTCTACCAAGTAACAAGGATAACAACTTTAGAGTATAGAACTACTTGAAAAGTATTAAGGCTTTGATTGCAACCATTGATTGATCAGTTGCAGTGAATAAGAGGACATCTAATGCATGCCAGGCCCTACCAAATAATACATCAAAAAATTTTAAACCATATTGTCGAGGAAGCTTTATCTTTTAACCTATTGAATGTTTTCGAAAATGATCTTGAATGTCTGTATCTCCTTGTTTCCTTTTTGAATGGCTAGTACGATTCCAACCCTTGAAATTTTGTTGCCACCACTTCCTTTTAGCAGCCATAGTGTCATTTTTTGTAACTGAAGCACTGTAAGTATCCTCACAGCTATTGCTGCAACATTTTCCTAGTTTCAGTATTCTCTGCAAGGAAAGCAATAAAATATTACCATTCAAACCTCCTCCACAACTCTATACTAAAGATAGCAATAGGATGTTGAAATCCCCTTTCTACTTCACAAAAAATCATGAAAATATTTTAGAAAAATACTACAATAATGTTGTCAATCAACCAACTCCATGATACAAGTCAAGGATAACATGATAATGGAATTGGTTTTGCAACAATCCTCCAAAAATGGAACCACAAAGTAAGGTTCCTCCTCCATGTGGTTGACCATGTATCTACCTTCAGGAACAATTAATGAATCCTCCTTAGAAGCATGTGTGGCCTCCTCCAAATTGGATTCATTCTTCAAACCTTGAATGAATGCACAAACACCATGCCAAACTCCAATAATTTGGCACTTGTGGCATCATGAGTATAAATTTCCATCAATATTCAATGCAGAATATGTCTGGATGCACTTGAGCACTGCTCAACTATCTATCAAACGAAGTGGGTATGATGGAGGTGTTGAGTCTCAAAAGTTTTTTCCATATTCATACATATTTCCATTATGCCATAACCATTCAACTCTTATTTCATAGCCATCGGACCTAAAACCCTACATCAAGTAACCATTTTCATAAATATATGGGTTAGGATCCTTGTCTTCCAAAGTTATTTATTTTATGTATTTAAAGTGAATTTATGATTAGAAACTAGAAAATTAACATAGTTTCATATATCTATATACGTGTTATGAGTTTTGTGACATGTGTAGGTCAAAAGGAAGCTTCTAAAAGACATTTATGTGGCCTCCCAAAACCAAATTCGAATTTGAGTGGAGAATGTCATGGGATCATGAGGACATGTGTCTCATTTCCTTTTTGTATTGAAACTCTAAGAAGATATGTGTCTCATTTCTTATTTGTGTTGAAACTCTAAAAAGACATGTGTCTTATCATTTCCTATTTTGATTGTAAGTCTAGAGATAGAGGGAGAGATTCATGGACTCCCATTAATGAGATAACTTCTCATATTTTGTATAAATAGGAGAAGCTTTTTCCTATCATGGGTAGTGAAAAATAGGAGAAGGAGAGAAAGGAATAGAGAGTGTTTTGTAACAAAGATTAAGATGGAATGGGATGTAGATTTGTGAGTTTTTCAATAAAGAATTTCTTTGATGCTGTTTTGATTACAACTTTGAGCTGAATAATTTCACCAAATTGATAGCAGAGGGCCCCTGCTATTCAAGGAGGTTTTACATGTTTTATAGATAAGTCATTTTCAATTCTGTTTTTTCATATTTCCTTACTTAGATTTCTTTCTGAAATCATATCTTTTAGCATGATGTTTCATGTCATTTTCTTAGATAAAGGATCCTCATGATATTGCAGTTAGTCTCTTTCTCAAGCTCTTCCAATACATCTCTATTAAATGAATGGGATTCAATTTTGATATTCTGAGTTATTAGCATTTCATTTTCTGTTATTTAGTTAAAAAGAAGATCCTCATTATACTATAGTTAGTCTCTTTCAAAAAGCTTTTCCAATAAACCTCTAATTCATGAATGAGACTAAGTTGTAATATTGTGAGTTATTGATTGTTTTGCTTCATAGAAGATCCTTATCACATTATGATTAATCTCTTTCAAAAGCTCTTCCAATAAACCTCTAACTCCTGAATGAGTTTTAGTTGTATTGTTATAAGTTGTTTCAGCATTTCCTTTTATGTTTTAGGAGATCCTCATCGCATTAGAATTAATCTTTTTCACAAGCTCTTCCAACAAATCTCTAACTAAATGAATCAGATTAAGTTGTAGTGTTTTGAGTTAATTTTCATTTCATGAATGTTCATTTAGAAGCTGTAATATCCACGGATTAGGACTCTCTGTTGTCATAATTTTCTAGTTAGGAACAGAATTTGCAAATAAACTCTATTTTCATTTATTCATTAACATTTCCATTTCTCCTTTTTGACATAAATTTAACTTCATATTTTTAGCATAGAGTAGCATACTAAGAATCAAACATAAAAACCCAAAACATAAATAAAACACTAAAAAAAATGAAGTAAGAAAAAGGGATACTTAGGCACATATAGTGCATCACACTTCATCAGTTTACTAGCCCTGGTCGATAATTTATGTTATCAATTTAGGACACTAAATTGACCAGACAGGAGGCATCTAGTAGAGGTATTTAGGGTGAAATATAGTAGAGGAGTAACTCCTTGAAGGCATTGGAAATGGTGAAATGTTACTATTTAGCATTAAAGGTTTAGGTATTGACACATTTAAGCCTTGTGGCTTGGTACCCAATTTCCATAGTGTATGCTATAATTGCAATCCATGTATACCAGAGCACAGGTGAGGACAAGCCCAAGCAAGAAAAGAATGTAATACAACTGAGAAGTGAGATATTATACCTTGATGACATGAATCATTAGGTATGTAGCTAAAATGAGAGATAGCACAAGAGATATTTTTCCTATGAGATCCTTACATTGACTATGAAATTTTTTATTAAATGTTGAGGTTTAATAGTGACATGATTTTGCATAGGATTCTAACTGTTATTTTTATGTCAGAATAAGAGGAAGCTTGAAATTTTTACAAGAATTGAGTTCATCGAAGTCTGCCCTAATCAAACGAGAGGCCTAGTATTGACTTGATTCTTATACTCTGAAAAACAAGGATTATTATTGTAGTACCACTATAAGAATGAATTGCTAAACTTTCCCGCAGTCATTAAGTAGTCAATCAGACCTCCTTAAGGACAAAAGGTTTTGTTTGATCTTGGATTTTTCATTTTGTAAGCCTGTCACTTCAAGTGGGTATGCTCTGAAATATTTTGACCGTTGGAGAAGTAATAGTCCTATTATGGTGTGGGATTCATTGGATACATGAAGGTGTATTAAAAACTCTAAGGGCTCATTCTATAGGCATTTCTTGACAACTATTTTACACCTGGCTATATGAGTCATAACTATACATTGATGAGACTTCATGCCTGTCAAAGTTTCAAGAATGACTTCAGCTCATGTTGATCCAAGTTTCAAATATTGAAATCCATTCTTATATGAGATTTAATGCAATATTATAGATCTAGGTATAAAGGTTCTTTTGTCCAAGTTTGAGGATTTATTTAATCACTCTCTTCTTCCCTAGAACAAAACGACCTGTCTTGCGGATTGTTCACTTGAAACAACCTCAATACAGATCAAGATTTATGTGGATTGAATTCTCTTAAATTTGATTTGAAGTTCTGAACCAAATTACAATTTGTTGTTGTTTAAGGTTCTCATAAGAAGTTGTTTCAAAGCTATGGGATCTCCTCTAATTTTTGAACAAGGCTATTGAACATAAGTATGATAAATATTTTTTATCAGAACTAGGGCCTAAAGAACAAAAGTGTCATTCGCATAACTCACTTAAGTTTCATGCATGAATATTTTACTGATTGAAACACTAGTTGTATAAGTATACATCTAATGTAGAATGAGTTCAAACTTGCAAGAAGACTTCTCTAGTACAACGATTTACAACAGAAGTCTTGATAAATACTAAATTCCTAGTAATTCCATCTCAAATATTAGCTCTCCAAGGACTTGAATTGTGAGAAGTTACCTATTGCGACATCTCCAAAATTTTGATCTTCATAATGACAAGGCGGACAACATACATCTTTAGGACATTAAAGGTACATCAACTTAGTTTGATTTCTATCTTTTCTCATTTGAAGGAATTTTCATCAGTTGAAGTAAGTGTGTTGTCACCTACAAAAGTAAAATATTCATGATCATCAACTTCTTCATTCGATGGTAGAATGAATTTATTGCAATAGTTGAGATAGTGTAAGGCTGGGTACAAGTCAGATTAGCGACATCCAATTCACATATCCTTTCAAGAATAGAAGTTTCACATTTCTTCACATTACAGGACATTTGTCCTATAAAAAAAAAGCTAATATATTGAACAATGTTCATAACCATCATGATCATCGTGATCTAGTCAAGGACCTCTCCTTCATCATTTGTAGGGTGTCTGAAGTAGATTATTTGATTCTGAAAAGCGCAGCATGCAAAGTCGTGATAACAACACCTTCAGGCATCATGGATAAAATTAAAGTAAGAGAATGAAGATTGTTTAAGTCTCTAATGGAAACACACTTATTTGAGATTGACTATGAATCAATAATTCTTGATCCTTAAAGAAAATGATAGGCAGAAACACCTTATGATTTGAAACAATATTTGTTGTGGCTAGTTAGCAGAGGAGTTCAGAATGATGGTACTATATAACCTGGAAGTGAATTTTTCATAATGACAAATTTCTTCATGAACAAAGTTGTATAACAATAGATGAATTTTAAACATGATTATGACCTCCAGGAATAATATGTGGTCCTGATAAGTCTAACCATATGTCGTTATAGTAATTGTATGTGATAAGTAATTTGATAAATCATAAAAGTTCTCGGGGATAGTTCACTCTATGATGATTACGTCTACTAAAATCATGAGTGCTTGGTTACAGAGTTTATACTCTGAATAAAGAACATGATAGTGTCATACATTTCGACATTGCATTTTACAAAGTAATTGAGATATTTTTTTATAGTACACAAGCTTTTGAAATTTCAAATCCACTCTTTCTTGATTGCATTTTACTGAACTTGATAGGATTACTATGAAATTTCATTAGCCTATCAGCCATCTCATGCAGATTCCACATATGACTTCAAATATGGTTTTCATCTAGTTTAGGTATGCTTAAGCATGCCTATTTTCTAAGTAGTATGCCTCTCTTTAAATGATTCTTTCTTTTGAAGATACAACTTAGAGATTTATTTGTTATAACTGCATTTCTATAAAATGTAGGGAGGTTGAATATCTTCAGCACAGGAAAAAATTGGAAGAGTAGCAGCTGGGGCTATGGCAAAGAAGATATTCAAGCTAAAAGCTGGGACTAAGGTACGGTCATACTACTTTCAGTATTGCAATTTGCAGAAATTTGTCGAGGCTTCTCTTATAATTTTTTCCTCTCTAGATGACCTAGACATTTTTAATTTCTGTGAACTTTATTTATCTACTACCTTAAATATATATTGTTGATCTTTAAATTTCCAGAAAGTAATATAGTGTGGAATACCTCATTTAATTGCAGAAATTTCCAATTATTGAAAGTAGTGCCGTGAATTCTATGTCAATTTTTTTTCTCTGTTGGTATCTATGTGAAAATGGCTACAGACAATCATTAAAGGACTCATGATAAGAAGATGGTAAACAATATCACGTATGCATACTGCTATTTATAGGATGTATGAATTTCCATTTTGTAGTTAGTCATAGGATTCAAGCAGAATAATTGTTTCAAGAATTGAAATTATGCCAAAGGATCTGAACTCATGAATTTTACAATGCCCAATTTTAGGCATGTGGCTTGGGCAATACTAAATATTAAGTTTTCTTTTGTTGACACTTAAATTAAAGAATTTAAAAATTAAGACATGTAAGTTCTTTAATGCCATCAGCTTCTAGCCATCCTCTAGTTAACCAACAAAATGAGAAATGGAATATTAGTGGAAGTCATGAAAACTAATGAAAATGCATGTTATTAGAATGTCCAATCTAATAGTATGTGTTAAAATTTATTTGAAACCAACATCCTGGAAACTTACCACATATCATATTACAAATCTACTAAATACAGATACATCTGGGATGCTAAGTTACCCTAAAACCAACTATCTAAGAAAACATATCATATCTAGTTACTTATTGGAATTATTAACTCAAAAAACATTGGGATGTAAAGGGGTAGTCAATCAACTAGTAAAAGATAAAACCAAACCTGGATTGCTTATGAAATTTTTTTGGATGTACATGAGTATTCAATCAGCTAGTAAAAGACCATAGTCACTGACAACCTCCTTCGACAAACTGTATAGGGCATCTTCAAATACCAGACTACACTAGCTCATAAATTTTCCCTTTAAGTAGCACTATCTACTCAATTCATGTACCACAAACTTCACAGTTTGTGCTGGAATTCTGCAAATTTTTTTTTTTTTTGAAAAAACAATAACCACACTAAATATGAATCTCCCTTTCCTTCAAAAGGCTCCCATCTACAATGTGAATGAAAGGCATTCTACCAAGTAACAAGGATAACAAATTTAGAGTACAAAACTTCTTGACAAGTACTAAGGTTGTGATTACAACCATTGATTGATCAATTGCAGCAAATATGGGGACATCTAATGCATGTCAGCCCCTACCAAATAATACATCAAAATTTTTTAAACCATATTTTCCAGGAAGCTTTATCTTTTCACCTATTGAATGTTTTGGAAAATGATCTTCAATATTTGTATCTCCTGTTGCATTTTTGAATGGCTAGTGTTATTCCCAACCCTTGAAATTTTGTGACCATCATTTATTTTTAGCAACCACAGTGTCAATTGTTGCAATTGAAGCACTATAAGCATTCTCACAGCTATTACTGCAACCTTTTCCTAGTTTCAATATTCTGTGCAAGGAATACAATAAAATTTTACCATTTAAACCTCCTCAACAACTCTATACTGAAGATAGAAATAGGATGTTGAGATCCCCTTTTTACTCCAAGAAAAATCATGAAAATATTTTAGAAAAAGACTACAATAATTCTCTCAATCAACCAGCTCCATGATACAAGTCAATGATAACATGATAATGGAGTTGGTTTTCCAGCAAACCTCCAAAAATGGCACCAAAAAGTACGGTTCCTCCTCCAAGTGGTTGACCATGTATCTACCTTCAGGAACAATGAATGAATCCTCCTTAGAAGCATGTGTGGGCCTCCTCAAAAGTGGATTCCTTCTTCAAACCTTGAATGAATGCAAAAATACCATGCAAAACTCCAATAAAGTGGCACTTGTGGCATCATGAGTAGAACTTTCCATCAATATTTAATGCAGAAGGCTCCATTTTGAAAATTCCATGGTAGAAGTACAATCTACAAAGGATAAGATGAAGTAATTATCAATGAGCATACATCCTCATCATAATACTTGGAAATGTGTGCAAGGTGACTTCCTCTCATATAAGGTGTGCTCTCCTTTGACTAAAAAATTCCTCAAAGGGGTAATGACCCTTCAAATAGTTTTTGAAATTGTGAGTGCCTTATAATCATATGTGTGGCCAACATATCAATTGTTTTCCTTGAAGAATGTATTTCAAAAATGTGTTTGAATTATTGCTGGAGATGAAACTGAGACTTGAACACATTGAAATAGATCTGAGAGAAAGTCATATATTCTTCACATAGGTAGAAAAATTGATCACACAACGCTCTGAATTCATGTGCAACTGCTACTATATTTCATGATACCTATTTTTTCTAAATGCTGAGTATAGTTTGTTGGCAATTATCAGCTATTCACTAGTGACTTGGCCTCTTCAAGTGTGTAAAAAAACATCGAAATGTTCTCAAATATTTTCCACAAGTTGTATAAATTTGTTGATTTGTATTAAGTGATGTGTTTAGCTATAAACAACCCTCGTAAACTATTTTAATTTCCACATCTGATGAATTCAAAGTAGTATGGGGCTTCTTCACGTTTTTTTGGATTTCTTAGCCTACATGAACTTTGTCTTGCTTTTATTTTTTTACTTTGATTTTTTTCATGAAATTTTCTTTAGTTATTTTTGTCAGAACTCATTAGGCTCTAGAATATGTGCATAAATCTTCTCATGCCATGCTTGAGAGTTAGTTTTGTCTATAAAAAATTTCCAAAATTTGTCCAAAACTCTCTTTTCACAACGCACAAAAAATTGTTTATCTACTCTATTTAAGCTAATGACTTACTTATCTAGTGGACCATTCTATGTTCTGGGTGAAGGAGTCACACTTCCCAATTTTGAGAGAGATTCATTTTACACCTAGGAAACCAGACATGCTTCCTTAGTAGCCAGGTTGGTCATGAATTCCTATTCGAGAAAATGGACTTTATGTAGACATCGTGTGGCATACCTATTATCTATTGCATCATTTTATGCAACTAAATCGAGCTTCATGGTTTATAATGCTTTGTCTATAACATGTTTTGACATTTCCTTTACTAAATTTTATATATGCAACTCTCCAACACCTTTCTGTGACCATCCTACTTTCTCCAAGTATCCAGACAGTGTGGGTATTCTAATGGATGTTACAGGAGAGGTACACTAGCAATCATTTTCCTCTTGGATGTTGAAATTGCTAAATAGATGCCTTGTGAAAATAAGGCTTCAAGTAGAAGGCCCTATTAGTTCATTGTTCATGTCTACATCTTGTATTTTACTTGATTAAGGAGATGGTACATTACAAAGGCCTTGTTTTGACTTTATACATTTAGCATCATCATCAGTGGACACAAAAATAATTCCTATCAAGAATATTGTGCATTCAATGGACCACTATTTATGATTTGACCGTGTGTTCTTTCCTTCATAATTTATATGAAATATTCCCTAGATGCATTGTTCAATGTACAACTAAAGAGTTTCTCAATGCTAAGTGTGTTTTCTTAGACATTTCAAAATACAAGCAACAGATAAATATTTTTGAACACAAAAACACTTTTGTCAATTTTAAAACTTCCATGGTTGTTTTATATTGACATCGGATCCAATATCATCAAGAAGACAAATTGCAAAATTATGAGTATGTTGCCTAAGGTAGGGATCAAAGCAATGGGTGAATTTTTTTTTGAAGGTTTTGGATCAGATTGTTGATGTCCAAGCTGAATACGTTGCATCTATGCCAATTCTTGCATTCAATTCTAACTATGATGTTATTACAACCATGTGTATAAATTGGACGTATTTGTGTTTATAATTGCATGTGAAATTTTACCTCATTATATTGGATACATTGCATGTTTATCTTCTACTCCTTTAGCAAACGATTGTACAACCAAATTTCTTTGTCAAATCCAAAAAAATGTTGGTTTGAAAGTGCATTTGGGAAAAATATATGTTATTATATTAGGATTATTTTGTGCTCAGTGTGATAAACAAATTTCAGCTAACTTAGGGAAAAATGACCTTGATGTAACCTTATATCAAATATAAAGGAAATACATTCTTAATAATACAACTGTTAGAGTTTTCTTTCAGTATTTTTCAGTCTCACTTTTCTCGACTTATTTTTAGTGAATCATTAGAGCAAGTTCATGTTTCTACTGTGGGAAGAATTTCTCTTCTTCTACGCCATGCAATCAAAAGTGGCCTTCTAGGAACAAAACCTTTGTGGATAAAATACCTAGATATACTTCCACTTTATGAGAAGAAGGTTGTGAGGAGATAATTTTTTTTTAAATCCATCACTTCATTGAGAATAATGTAATGGATATTTTTTTTGAAGATGATGACGCATGAAAAAAAACAAAACAAGAAAATATGCTTGGAATATTGAAACATGATTTGGAAGCTATTGAGGATCCAGATGTTTTTGAGACTTTGTTGGAAACAATAGTAGAAATTATGAAAATGGCTGATGTCCATGTATATTTGTTTTGTTTTTTCTCATTTTCTTTATTGACTGGTCAGCTTAACAATTCAAATAGTTGGGTAAGAGCAACAACTGTTAGGTTAATACATAAATCTGCTAGTTTTAAATAGAAGGGAGGAATCAGATCAATCCTTTTCATGTTTGGTGGAATTAGATATTAGTTGTTTGAATACTTGAATGAAAGTTTTGTCACACACCTAGTTATAAGAATTGAATTTGCAGAGGTCATTTTCGGTATACCAAGTGTAGATCTTGTTCAGGAGATGGTCCCTGTGGTTCTTCCAAAGCTTGTAGTTTTACAACAGCATAATTTCCATGCATTCACTACTTTGCATGAATTGGAAACATAATTGAATACATTTTTTCCAGTTTTGTTGCTGGAATGGTGTCACAAGGCTCTACCATTTGGGTTTCTTCACTCAGATAGAAAGGAAGTGGTTACTGTAATGAAATTCTATGAAGCTCGTATATGATCTAATACTAGATATATTTTTACTAGAGTGTTGCCAGTTCTACTTGAGGAGTTTTTACATTTCCTTAGGGATGGACATAGTGACAATACTGATGAAAGGCTATCAAAGGTTCTAGATATGATTTAAGAGGTGGCTAGTATTCTCACTGGATCATATGATATTCTAGGATTTTTAAGGAATTATTGGTTTCCATTTTTATAATTTAGGGAATAATTCCTTGTAAGAAGGGAGGAAGAGGTGAGAGTAATACTAGGTGACAAGTGGCAAGTGGGAATATATAACAGTGTATTTGTAAAAATCTAATTGTAACTCGTATGGTTAGGATACAAACAACCAACAATGACCCCATTGATTTCTCCATCAATTACTCCATTAATTAACTTCATTATATTTTGGATTTTATGTACTACAATATATCGACATTTGTGGCATTCCTTTCTTGTAAGCTTCCTTTTATTTTTTAAATGCCACTTATATTACTTTAAGGAAAAGGAGAAATTAGTTACACTTGTGATATGTGTATGCACATATTTTCTCAAGCTCCACACAAAAGAGGGTTTGAGAATTAAAGAAAAATATTTATGATGTTACTTGTTTACAAATTTGAGAAAGCCTCAAGGGTTACAATCAAAATCTAGAAATTTTGTTTCATGGTGGAATGTGAGATATTCTTGGATTTGTATAATGCTTCAATGCTTGTTTAGGATCTAGGTAAGTGTGAATGAATAAAAGCTTTCTGTCATTGTTCTATATTGGATTCCCATTCTCTCTAAGTTATCAAAGCCAAGATAAAACTTTATTAGACTAAGGGACAACATTTTCCACTGCCAAACATTAACCTTAGTGGGAAGTGCACAACACTTTTTTGATACTTCTGCACATTTTGAGGGAATGCCAATAGAAATGTCAATGTTGTTGGATACGCTGGCATTAGTTAGTTTTAGAAAAGTTATATTTTTCAAATATGTTGGTTTCATGAAGTAATATTTCCAACCAAGAGGATAAAGACTTGGCATGTATAGGACACAGTGGTGTTATTCCTTACCTGTATTTGTGATTTATTAGTATTCCACCACTAATAAATTCATTATGTAGTTGTCTGTTTAGTAGTATATTACAACAATGACTTGTTAAACGAAAATGATTTTATTTTCTTTGAACGTCATAAAATGGAAGGAAATCTATCTTTGAATTAGAAAAATGGAATATATTTTGAAAAATATGTTTTTTGATCAAATATAGGCCCGTTTCCTGATCATTTAAAAAAAACAGTCAGGACAATAAACAATGATTTTGGACACGATGAATTACATAACTCTCTAGCTCAAACAAAATTGAGCATATTCATTTTTCTGTGCATTAGATAAAAATGAATGAGTAACATTATGTTTTCTTTGAATATTTATAGAACCATTTTAGAGATTCTAAATGGAAATTGCTTGTGCTAATCTTGCTCAATTAATTATAGGGAAAACAAGGGGCATACATAATTTGTTGGCTTATGGGAATTGGATTCCTTTTCCCTTGGAATAGTACGTTGATAATTAAATATTACTATATTAAAGCTATATTCCTAGTTAGTATCAAAATTTACAAAGTATTGTCTTATTCTTTTTTAGTTTCTTGTTGTAATCTTGTGTGAACAATACTTTTCTCCATCCATTATATTTCTACTAACCAGTTTTATTGTTAAAGTGTCACTTCTTCTTAGAGATAACTAGAGGAAATGATACAAATGAAAAAGTGGAGCATGAGACATTCTTAGTAGCAATTTCTAGATTTGTTGTGTTTATTCGTGAAATTTTGTTTTCTTTGTTTATACAAGTCATCTAGCCACATAGTGGCCACTGTTTCCCAAATAAAGAAAAATTGTTCGAGTTTCTTGCTTTTATGGGGAAAAATGACATTAAAAATATTTCTAATGTTGAGGTATATATCATATAAATCCTTTATAGTATACTTTAGTTTATATTCCAGTGTTCACTGACTTTCATGTCTTATACTCTGCATTGTAACTTTTTCTGTTTTCTTTTTGTAGAAAATGGATTTAGTATTGATGGTAAGAAGCAAGGATTGAAGAAAGAGGGGAACAATAACACTAGAGTGAAAAAGAGGGATAAGTGTATTGGTCCAGTGGTACCCATAGAGCCAGTATCCCGCATAAGACACACAGATAAAGACTAATGGTCATGTTTTCAGAGTTGGTGAATTCACTTGCAATTCCTTGGAAAGGTAATGATAGTGTTTTGAAGTGATGAACAATATTACTTAATATTGTAATTAACATATGTAACTTTGTGTTTTCATATTAGATGAACATGTAAATTGTATGACATTTTTTTTTAATTTAGTTGCAAAATAATACTAATTAATTTATGTTGATTAATAATGAACACATAAAATCAATATATAACTATTAAAATATTAGTTTATATTGATTAATGATGAAAATAAATAAAATTAATATAAGACTAAATTAGTAATTATAATTATTATTAATGAAAGTAAATGAAATGAATATAAACTACTAAATTAGTCATTTATATAATGAATAAATGACAACTCCAAATGTTAAATTTGTGACTACAAATGACGACTAAATTTTTCATATATATGACTATTAGTAGTTAATTTACAGTATCTTATAACACAACTAAAATTTATTCATATTTCTTCGGTCATTAATTGGTTTCGAACGATGACTAAAATTTGCATATATATGACTATTAATAGGTAATTTGCAGTATCTTATAATGCAACCAACATTTTGGTCATATTTATTTGGTCATTAATTGGTTTCCTTGGGTGATGATATAGTCATATATTTTGTTATATATTTGGTTAGTCATCGTGACAATTAATAACAAAATCAAAGATTAAATCAATGACCAAATCAATGACCAAATTAGTCACCAAATTAATGGCTAAATTAATGATCGAATCAATGACTAAATTAATGACCAAATCAATGACTAAATTAATGACCAAATATACAACTAGACAAAAAAATTGAGAGAACCAATTAATGAATAAGCTAAAAATGACCAAAAGTTGGTCGCATTATAAGATACTGTAAATTAGCTATTATTCATGATCGACCAAAAAGTAGTCGTTTATATCCAAATTTTAGTCATTTTTTTAGTAACTAATTACCCTTTTTCTACTAGTGAGCGAGAAAATTTGGGCCGAGATACTATCTGGAGGATATGTTCTATGGATGGCATTGGGTAATTATCTTTGTCTAGTTCCCAGTTGAGGCTAGAAAATTCGACACATAACCTTATCTCACCAGACTTCTTCCTGAGTAGGACCAAATTTAAAACCCATGTAAAATGTCTGGCCCTAAAAATGATGCGCACATCTAGCATCTTTCTCAACTCATTTTGGATTAGGGGTTTTAGCTTTGGATGAAATTTCCTTAACTTTTGTTGAAAATGTGTCACCCCTTCATTAATGGTAATGACATGTTGGATAATACAATTGGCATATGTATTCGAATCATCGTAAGTACATGAAAACATGTCATGCTACTATTTGAATACATGGATGAATTCTTTCCATTATTGTGCAGAACAACATGTACCGAGGTTTACATATTTCATATCATATTAAGTTACAAAGTTGACTTGTTCGGATCATAGCTTCGAGCTCTGAGCCTTCGTATTAATTTGTCGTCTCAACCAATTTTTCTAGTCATATAATATTTCGTAGGACACTACACCTTTAGGCATAGTATTACCTTTCATTATATCAGTTTCTTCTGGCAAATCCTTTTCATGTTCATCCTCTTCGATGGCAATATCTTAGACATGCCCACATTAGACATAAAATGAAATATCTATTGGTCTTCATTGAGAACATGATAATTAGTTATGTTGTTAGATCTGAGACTTTTTTGATATATAAAATAGAAAAACAAAATTCGGATTAATCAAATTATTAGGATTTGGTAGACGTTTCGAACCAACTAATGTTGTTCATCCTCAAGACAAGGTGAAGAAGCCAATCGACCTTAATGAATAAATAGTGTGTATGCATCATTGTTCGGTATTAGCTAAAGAAAAATAGCTGTTAAAAATATAGCCGTTCAAAAAAATAGCCGTCAATGGATTAGTTAATAGGAAGAATATTAATTATTTCTAGTTAAAAATTTTTAATTGATTAATTAATAGATATGATAATAAAATATAATATATAAAAAGTTTTATGTAATCTATAATATAAAATAGTTATGATAGAGATTTAGATATTTAACTAAGATACATAGGAATTAAATAAATATATATATATATATATATATATATATATATATATATATATATATATATATATATATATATATATATATAAGAAAATATCAAGGGGAATAAAATATAAATGACTAGAGTAGTAGAAGAAAAATGAGAAAAAATTAAAAACAAGAATAGGAAAAAACTAAGTAGTGGGGGGAGGGGGAATAAAAAATCATCAAGGGAGAGTTGGTGTCCAACTCTTACTCAACTTCCAACCATCATCCCTATTGATATTTTTAGCATGACGCTCAATCTCAATGGCTTCCATAAGCTTCCTATGATGATAAATCCCATCTTCTTGAGGTATTTGAAAGTAATGGATATAGTAGATCTGAGGGCCATAGGGCCTTTCAAAAATCCTATAAAATTTAAAATGGAAAATCTACCCATGTGGATCCCGTTTCGAAGTTTCATCTCCCATTTATCCAACGGACCACGAAAAATATTGCCCATGTCCTCTAAAGGAATAATATCTCCTCTTCATTCAAACCCCTTGGTACTATTAAACATTATCTCGGACGAGTTAAGGACCCTATCAACCCTAAGGACATGGATGATGTTTACATGATTCTGTGTTCATGTGGCACACCCTATATTGGAAAAAATGGCAGATCCATTGGACAGAGAATCCAGGAACATGCTATAAACATTATGCACAATCAATCTCACACATCCGCTCTGGCATAACATGTGGAGAAATTGTGTCACCATGTATGCATTGAAGATTCCAAATTTATTGCTAAGCTTGACCACTTCCATCATAGGAAGCTCAGGGAAGCCATTGAGATTGAGCTTCATGCTAAAAATCTCAATAGGGATGATGGTTTGAAGCTGAGTAAGAGCTAGACCCAAGCTCTCTCTCGATGATATTTTTTCCCCCACTCTTAGTTTTTTCCTGTTCTTGTTTTTCATTTTTTCTCCTTTTCCCTCTTCTATTCTAGTCATTTATATTTTATTCCCCTTGATATTTTCTTATATATATTAATCCCTATGTACCTTATTTAAATATCTAAATATTTATCAAAACTATTTTATATTATAGATTACATAAATTTTTTTATAAATTATATTTTATTATAATATCTATTAATTAATCAGTTAAAAAAATTTAATTAAAATTATTTAATATTATTTCTATTAACTAATTAACTAATCCATTAACAGATATATTTTTACCAACTAGTTTCTAATGGCTAGTTTTCTTCAACTAATACCAAACAACAATGCATCCACACTATTTATTCATTAAGATTGATTGGCTTCTTCACCTTATCCTGAGGATGAACCACATTAGTTGGTTTGAAACATTGACCAAATCCTAATAATTTGATTAATTCGAAAAGACATTTATCTAATTAATTATGTTATCAAATACAAATATTTTATATATAATCTCTATAGAAAAAACAATTTTCAAAAGCGACATTCTAGCTGTCACATTAGCTAATGTGTCATGCAACATTTCTAATTCTAGGCACATAAATAATATTAAAGTATTTGAAATAATTAATCAATAAACATACCTCTTGTTGGTAGTTTATTATATTGGTGAAACGTAGTGGATAGTGTCCTATAACTCATGAGTGACCACTTCTGAGTCGTCAATTACCTTAACAAGCTATACCTTCAAGTTGATGGCTTCATTTAATCTAAGCACAATTTCTTCATATTCAACAACATTATGCGTGCACTCAAACTCCAAATCACATGATATGATGTACTTCTTGTTATGTGATTCTATGAGAATGCAAACAACTCCAAAGCTATCATGCATTTTTGAAACATCAAAATAAAAATTCCAAATATTATTAGCTACTAAACATGTTCCAACGTTATTATTACTATGTACATATATTATAAGATCCATTTGCAACAATTGAAGTAAAAGGAAGGAGGTCCAATGGTGTATCGGATGGTACAGGTGATAGTTGTTCTTGATAGCACCCATGATCAATTTCAGAGAAAAAAATTCCTAAGATTATTTATGCAAAGGCGAAACGATCATTATGACCCTCAAGTGGTGTAACATTATATGTCATATAGGGCTCACTTTCCACTTGAATCTAGTTTTTTTTTCCCTTATATGGAAGCCATAAGTGTGACGAATTTGTTGTAAAATACCCTTCTAATTTACTAGACTAGTCTCCACTCAAGAGTAAGCCATATGCTTGGAGGATGTCCAAAATCAAAATGTTTATGGATTGCTATGTCGGGTTATTTGATGATAAGACGATAATAACATTCCTGAGTTCATCAATGGCCTCAAATAGTAATTTGTCAAGCTGAATGATTTGTGCATCAATTTTATCCCATTTAGCATTAATTTTCTTAGCAAAATACAATTTCATTACATTCATAGGTGCACCTGAATCAACCAAAAAATTATGGAAATTGTAATTGAAGATTCAAAAATGAATAGAATTAATCAAATTATAAATTTATGACATTAACCATAAATTCAAGAGTTTCAGAAGACTTACGAGACACCTATTGACAAGAAGAAGCTTTGTCACCTGATGAAGGTTGTGAGAAGGCTTGGAAAAGAAGTTCACACTAGCCTCCTATATTTACAAGCTCAAAGATGGAAATGTTGGCACACGCTCTTTTCAAGTCTTCCACTATGTTATAATCAATAGTTTCAATTCTAGCAGGCAGTGATGAAGTGTCTATAGGTGTGGCCTTGTTTGAAATTTCTAGAGTGATAGACTTATCTTTGCAACTAGTGAAAGTGTTCTTAGAAGGCATAACACATCCATACTTGTTTTGTTCATTCTAAGTAGGATTGATTGGTGGTTAGAACCTTCTTAACAATTTCTTTTTTAACTCTTCTCCCATCACTTCCCATTAGAAAAGGGGCCCTTTTATCCTCAAATTATAATGATCAGTGTTTTTTTGAGGAGGGGCTTCTCTTTGAGGTGCTTCAACACTTTTCTTGTCAGTATTAAGAATAAAATACAAGATGTTAACTGAGTGGCAAATACCTACAATTTCCTTAGCTGTTTTAGGCTCATTTGTTAATTCTATCTGCTTGGAATGCTCATCTACTAGTAAGGTATCAATGATATGTGTTGTCAAAGCATTCATGTTTTGGTTTCATTTTGGGAAATATTTTTCTTAATTCCATTCATGATGGAAGGTGAAATAGTTATCCATGCCTATACTTGAAATATTAAACACACAGTTTTAGGTCTAGGTAGATTTAGCTAGCTGATCATTATTTTTTTTATTACTCCTTCCAAATAAGAAATATTTAGAGGTATTTCTATTGGTAGGACCCTAACCTGACTTTATGTTTAGTTGTGAGAATTCATTAGTAAATGACTTTAAATATTTTCTAAATATTTAAATATCAACAAAATCCTTGTCTAGCCTTAATTGAAGAATATTGAGACTTCTTACCAATGTCCTTACATTATTTATATTCTTCATCATTGGTAATAACTCTAATGGGACACAAGTATCTTTCCACGATGATTTCTTCTGAAAACTATAAAGACAGATTCTCCTTTGCAACTCTTTTAACAAAATCATGATTTTTTTTTTGGAAACGCATAGCGATAGAATTTGGAGGATGCATGCTTGGGGCGAACTTTTTCAATATACAGTTGAACCCTTGATTGAAATATTTGACTTTCTCATTTTCCCCCATATTTATATTTCTGAGATATTTTAACAACATCGTTGGAGTATTGTCATTGGAGAATTTCTCCTAAAGAAAATTATTAAACTCCATCCAACCATGGATTAAATTAATAGGTGGACTATGGTACGATGATGTTTCTCTACCTTCTAAAGTTAGAGGAAAAATACTACAAGAAACGTCATTGTACCGTACCTAAAGTATTCTTAGATGCATGTAGAAATAATCGATATGGTTTTCTACATTAGTCTTCTTCTCAGGATCAAACTTAGATAACAACTTCTCTGGATGTCTAGGAGTTATATGAAGGTTATTAGGAAGTTAAAGTGGCCCTTGGGCCATCCAATCTAGTTCTTGATCAACCATGTCTTCCTCTACATGTTCCTATTTCTTGTATGAATCCAATGAGCCTTGATCTCCTTCAATGTCAAAGTAATTGTTAAACTCAAAATCAATTGTTGGATGTTCACTGTCAAAAATAAAAATGTATTCCTTGTACGCTTCATGGATACGTGGAAGCGACTCTTATGGGACTGTCTTTTTAAAACTATGCTAATTCCTCTAGAGTGGCGAAAAAAAATCTTACACTGATGCAACTAATACACTGGTATGATTTCTTTCTTTCTTCTCAAGGAGATGAGGAATAATGTGAGGAATGGGGATTAAATTGATATATTTTGCAAACCAACTAGTAATAGGTTGAATTTCAAGAATTCGTTAGTAGGTAACTTCATAGATCAACTCTTGACTAGGTTTATAAGAGTCTCCTACCTCGAGAATATGAGTTCAAATAGTACTCCAGATACCATTGACTTGTCTAGAAGATGAATAATTGGGAAGTGATGAGTTATTAACCATAAAAAAACTAGCTTCCCTTCTTCTAAAGACAAAATGTTGATGGTGCTAGAACCTACTAACATACATGGGATATCCCTGATATGAGATCCAAATTATAACACACACCATTTGGAGTATGAGTCCCATCTTGAATTATGGCCCGACTGCCTTTAAATTAGAGATTTTCCTTGGATTAAGAAATTAGCATGAGATATTACTGCACAAGTGATTTTGAATGGGCATGAGAGTGTGCCTTGCTAAATTTTCATTGGTATATGTATCAAGGTCCTTTCAGTACAAGGATGAGAAAGTGAGCCTCTAAAATAAAAGTAATAGTTTAAAGCTAGTGGAGATGCACACACATAACTGAGGAAGAGTCATTGAACATGAGGTGAAATAGTTCTCATAGATGCAACAATTGTTAAAATATTCACAAGAAATTTTCAGTAAATTGAGCACTAAAGTCACCAAAATAGTTCAATTACTTTGGTACATATGGAATCCAACATAAAATGCAAAAATTAGAAGATACATAAGTATTAAGAAAAATTTCCAAGATATATAAGTATAATTAACACGACTAGCTCCAATAGTGGAGTGTTAGAGCCACTACTTGCTCCCTAAAAGTACTATATTTATATCTCTAATGTCTTGTGGGAGAAGCTAAGGTTAAAAGTCCTCTTCTTGAGTAATGATGCTCCTTTTATAACTTGATGCATGACCTTTCATATCTTAATGGCTCTTGATTTTGACATATTAATTTTAAACTTATAATGACCTTTGCACTTCTATAACTCTTGAACTTCCAAATGAATTTTAGAATTACATATGAATCTTGGAAATACATGTATTTTGGACTTCTACACAAGGCTATTTTTTCCTAGACATGACTCTTGGACTTCCACTTCTTTGTCTTTACAATAATTACATAATTACATCATTATTTACCCATCATCATGTGTTGGCAATATGATGCAGAGTGTTGTCCTTGATGGCAACCCACTGAATGAAGATGAAGACATGAGACAGTTGACATGTGTTGTCCTTGATGGAAAACCACCTGATGAAGTTTGTATTGACCTGATGGACTTGGTAAATGATGTAAATCTGATATGAAATGATGTTTGTTAGAAATATGATGCTGAGTGTTGTCCTTGAATGGCAACCCACTTGATGAAGATGATGACAATTTACTTGATGAAGTTGTGCTTGATAGAATATGTCTTGATGAACTAAATCTGATGTATCTACAGTGAGTACAGAAGGCAATGAAGAAAGGAATTCAGCATGTGCTAAATCTATGGTGAAAAGAGTATGTCTCAAGGCATACGCGGATCTGTCTAGGGGAAGTCGCGTATGCACGTGGGAAACAACGTGCCAAGTCGCGTATGGGAAAAAGCGCTCATAAAGTGAAAAACCAGGGGTAACCACCATGGTATTGACCCATTGTATTGGGTAATGATTCGTCTAAATGACCCCGTCTAGGAATACCATCGGAAGTAATGTGGTTTTGGCTCATGGTATTGAAAAAGGGTAAACATATATAAGGAGAAGAAATTCATTGTGCAGATCATGAGTGTGGGAGCAAGATGTCTAAGCTTGAATGAATACTTCTCTATGAAGTATATCTGTATGGAAAGGGTAAAGGTTTGATGATAGATCTGAATCTATGATGCACCTATGAAGAAATGATGAAGCGGGATATCTAGATCTAAAATGTATCTATATTTGCTAGATTTGTTTATGGAATGATTAGATCTGAGATATGGCGAACATCTGTCTGAAGTAAAGGGTTAAATATGTGTGATGTATCTGTTCTGAAGAAATGCAATGACCTAAATGTCTGAAGAACCATACGCTAGTTCGCCGCAGAGAAAGCGCATATGCGCAATGAAATTAGCTCTGTAAAATGTACAGAAGTATACGTTGGTTTATGTGAACGGAAGCGCGTATATACGCGACATCAGTGAAAGGAAAGCGCGTATGCAAACTAGGGTTTGCTGAAGTACATAGTGAAAATGTACGATACATTGCATTTGGTTTGCAAATGTCGGTGAGTTATATGTATCGATTTCATGTTTGAGCGTGGCAAAAGTATGGAGTGGAGTCCCGATCGAAAATATGATGAAGCGTGGCCTGCAAATTGTGTCCTAAGGAAGCTTTGGATCCGGTGTAGTCGGTAAACGTGGTCCATAGAGGTGCTAGGGTTGTATGTGATGGAGTCGGGGGGTCGTAGCTCCCTTCCCGGTGAGGCCCCAGTAGCGAGATCGGTGGCGCTCCCTTCCCGAGAGAAGGCACGGTAAACGAGTCGAGAGGCAGAGCTCTGTTGAGGAGGTAGAAATTCCCTCTGCCCGGACGGGCGATCCTACTAGCGAGCGGGGGTCAGCAACAAACAAACAATGCTATGACGCAAGCTCCCAATTACGAATGAAAAGACTTGGGATAAGACTCTACCGGATTCAACGCTAGAAAAGAAGAAGAAAGATGTCCGTCCTTCGACTGGCAGATCACAATCCTTCCACGATCTCCGCGGATGAACACCTGCACACAGAAGAAACGAACAGATACAAGCATAGGAACCAGCATACGTAACTAAACATCGGTCAAAAAAGATGTTACTCGCATTAACATGATGGAAAAAGGAGTGGAACCATAATCATAGTCATCTATTAAAATGATAAACGAATAGAAGTTACAACCAAGTTCTGACGTCGCAGCTTCCTTCGAACGGGTCTCCGGTCGTCCACGTCTCGCAAAGCTCGCCAAGGAAAGGGAAGCCTCTCCAGAGTCTCGTAACAATGGTCTCCTCGCTTGAATGGGCCTTAAGGGGAAGAAGGGATTCTTTACAGCACAAAGGCACTTGGGAATAGGGAGATGCAAAGCTTCAGCACTTCAAGACTAGCTTGCCATGGATCTGAGCAAGCTTTTATAGATGGGGAAGGAGGGAGTTGGGATCCCTATTATTATGGGATTGGCCCTATCAACAAGGAAGGTTCTATAGGAGGTGGCAAAACTACTTCCCTTCCATAGAACTCCCACAGCCAAACCTCCCAACTCAAGATAGGCAATGGTTGTGAGTTTGTTTGAACTCAACTTTCGCCATCCATATTTAAAAAACAGTCCCTAAAATGGGTGGCGCGATTGCTGCTCTATGACAGAGCGCCAAGTGGCGCGACCTCTTTACAGGATTTCCCTGATTGGCGCGAGCACTGAACTGTCTACCCGCGCCAATGCAAAAAGAGCTGTTTTTCATGGATTTTTGCAAGGAGATGTCTCAAGGGGAAATGAAGTTCATACTCAGAGGGATGCATTGATGATGTTTTCAAGGCATGATAGTGTTCACAGGTCATATAATGGGTCCTCCATTGTGCGGGATGGGGAATGGTAGGGACGGTGACAAATTACTGTGTAACAGATGCCCCCTAAAGCATGAGGCCCGAGAGAGAGAGGGGTGAAATGCTTTACGAGAACATGTCCAACTGAAGGCCCGCCGTCGGAAAACCTGCATAGAAAGATACAACTGATATCTCAAGTACATGATGTATATATGGTATGGACGCAGCCATCCGAAACAGAGTATGCTATAATCCGGATCCAGGGTATGGGCGCAGCCATCCAACTAAGATCAAACAAATAGACTCAGGTATGGTCGCAGCCATCCAATCATAGAGTCATGTACATAATGACAATAATCCACAATCGCAGCCTGGATTACAACAGACACAATCCAGGGTCTTGCGCTCCATCTCGACCCAAAAAAGTACAAGTTCTAGCATGCGAATGTGTGAGCTGATGTCGAACATGCAAGAACATCGTCTGATTACCAGCCAATGATGAAAGCCGTTAACAGACGCGAGAGAAACCACCAATAATGACGATGGTCCTCAAGGTACTACAGGTACAATCTACGGCATGTGAATAAATGAGCTGACGTCGAACACCCGCAGAATCATCCGATCGGAGGCCAATGATGAAAACCTCACGTCGAATGCGACGAACCTGCCATTAAGGCATGCAGGCTCCAAGGTACCATCGGGAGTCTCTAGACCAACTTCCTGGATAATGAGTTGAAGTCGACAGGAAGTGACCTTGATCGAAGGTGGGCCATAATGATTCCCACATCATCGACACGAGACAGAGGAACATAATGTTTTGTTGTGAATCGGGATCATATGAGAAACAGAGGAAGGTTGATATTCGCAGAGGTCAACTTCTCTTGAACATATAAACGGCACGACAATGGACTTGGCAGTATTTGACATCAACAGATCAAAGGTCATGGCGACGAGGCAGTGAACAGATGAGAGGTCAAAAGAGATTACCCAAACCCATGGAAGCAAAGTGAAGCAACGAGATGAGATGTCCCCAACCCGACACGAATGCGGACAAGTGCCATGTTCAAGAGCGACATACTGCCGACGACAACGACGATGGTTCCATTTTTCCCCCACCATTTCTGGCGAGTACCCCAATTATTTTTGATAACAAGCTTGAAGAGGATAGCATATGCTTGTGATATAAGTCCGCCCTTCGGGCGAATCCATCCTAGTGCATTTAACGAGTCCTAGGAAGGAGAAACTCGTAGAACGTCATTTCGACGAAATCCAATGTCATCAGGGTTTAACGAGTCTGACAAAGGAAGAACTCGGCGTCTTTTCATGTTTAGAGAGTTTGAAAAGACAGCGGAAAAGAAAACTCCACAGGTCCCTTTTCGTAAATAGTTCCCCGGATCCGAAAAGGTAGAAAACAATATCCGGGAAAACCTCCTAGTCGCGATAGGCTAGGGTATTCCTTTTTCGTAATCAATCCATCCCAGCCCGAAAAAGGGTTAAACTTATATTGGGTGAATGTCGATTCGTGTCCATTTTAACGAGATCGAAACGACAAGGGCCTCGGCGATCTTTTCATATTTAGAGAGTCAGAAAAGAGCTGAAAGATGACTCCAGAGTGACTTTTTCATGTTTTTACCGAGTCCGAAAAAGTATAAAATACAACTCGTTTCCACCTTTTAAGTCGCAAAAACCTGTCACTGCACATACCCAACAAGCGTAAAATCCATTTTCGACATAATATATGCAAATATTTGACAAGAAATAACTTTTAAAACTCATTTTAATGTCGAAAAGTTATAAATATGTTCAATGGTAAAAAATGAAATTACTTTTTACTATTTACCTTGTGGAGAGCAACAGTGGTCCATTTGGAGCAGAATCTTCTGACGGCGATTGCGACCAATCCAGGCAACCATTCAGCGTCTCGTCTGCGACAGGTAAGAGGCGCTCTTTTTCTCTTTCTTTCCATGCATTTTTTAATGATTTCCCCTTAGAAATCAGCTCTGTAAGGGCACCTTTGAAATTTTAGGGCCGGGCTAAGTGGCGCGGGTATCGGGCACGGACCCGCGCCACTGAGCTCTTTTTACCAAAGGGCCCGCGCTACATGGCGCGACTGTCAGCAAAAGAGTCGCGCCAGCGGCGGAACCCAAATTTCCGCCTAAAATCCCACTACTTATGCCAAATTTCTTGAATTTTGAGGCTCACAGAAGATCTAATTAAGGGCTTTGAACCATGTGAATGCAGATAAACAGTCAGAATGGCAATTGAATGGAAGGAACGGGAACACGGAGATGAGGACGAAGAGGCCATGCAAAGCCAAGCATGTATGAATGCTCTGAGAGACTGTGGCTTAAAAAATTTCTTCCTCACGCCATGCTTACGAGCTCAACCTGAGCTCCTCCAATATCTGATCAACCTCTGGGATGAAAATGAACAAGTATTCAGAATACGAGACCAGGTGTTGGAATTGGAGGTCGCTGACATTTATTTCGTTACTGGATTATCCCGCAGGGGTCCAATCCCTGTACTGACTGGGAGCAGACCATCAGGGGAGAAGATGGACGAAGTAATGGCGCGGGTGTGCCGTGGGGCACAAACAGGAACAGGGAGTAAGAAGGTATACATCTCAACCATCCCTGACCTAGCACTGAGAGTTGTACTCCACACCATTACGCGGGCTGCTGGATCGCAGGCACCGCATGAGGCTACAAAGACTCAACTCTTACTGGCCTCAGAGTGCATGGGTCCCCGACTGTATGACTGGGCAACAGCTGTCACCATCAACATGAAAAGGCAGCTCACAAAGTGCAAAAAGGGCAAACTGAAGCAGTTTGGGTATGGTTCCATCTTGGTGTCATTCATTCTGGAACGCATACCAACCTTCCAGGGCCAAGAGGCTTCTGTGGCGAGTCCAGTACCACGAGAGCCGAGAATGGCTCGCTGGGCAACACTGATGCCCAGATCTGGAGGCGGGCAACAGATGTCCTGGAAGCCCGAGTTCTTCAGATGGATACGGCGCCAACTGATCGTTGTGGAAGATTGGCCCTGTGCGGGAACTGACTTTACAGGGGACCCGGATCTCCCGCTACCAGAAGGAGACCACTGGGACGAAGAGCTGGGTAAGACCTCATATTTTTGATTTTATGTTTATATGATTTTTTGTTAATACACAGTTGTCTTAACACAATTATACATGCATGCAGATGTAGGACCTGAGAGACCAGCCGGGATGTCTCCTATCTTCTGGAGGACACAACTCGCCCCTGAGATCCAGGGGGAAGGTACCGGAGGAGAGGCACTGGTTCAGAACCTCGAGGGGATCGTCCATGGGATCCCAGACTATGCCCGACTGTCAGATGTACCGATGGAGTACCAGCGCCATATGGTGGGAGTCCCAAACCGGCTCCACCGAATCCTGAGGCGGCTAGTGCGTGCAGTGACGTGCTATCATGAGCACCATGCTGATTAGTCTCTAGGGTTTAGCCACACCTATTTTTTGAGAGACACAGTGTCTCCGGATGTATTAAGACACTTATGTATATTTTTTGAGTTTTATGTGACACACTTCTATGTAAACATTTCGATATCTATATATATGCATATCTATTTCCGGATGAGTCTTCTTTACATGTGATGATGATTTATAAATTGCGCAAATGTCTATCTAACACCAAATTTGCTACTGCATCTGTCAATGTATTCAAATGTCTGGGTATATGATGATATGTAATATATTCAAAATTCCTTTCCAGTAATCGAATACGCAAATACAATCATAAAATGGACGGGTTTCTTACCGAATAGTGCCCGTTCAGCTGCAACACTACAAGCTGTGAATCTAGGTACACGAGCAATTCACGGATACCAAGGTTTACTGCCTCGGTTAATAATTCCAACACGGCGCTATATTCCGCGATATTTTTCATGGTACGTTCTAAACAAACACCTTGCAGGTCGATCAACTCACCAGCAGGATCGTAGATTACCCAGGCTGCAGAAGACAGATTCCTGGTACTGCGGGAGGCACCGTCCGCGAAACCAACAAATGGATGAATAGACATCTGCACAACCAGGAAGACCCGATCAGCAGAAAAGATGTTTACAAAGAACACCACACCATGCACACAAATGACAATCACACACCTATGTACACACACCACACCAAGAAATCATTTCAGGCGTAGTACTTCTTAAGGTACAACCCATTTTTGGGCTGCGCCAATGGAACTCCTTCGTAGTCTATAAGTTCGTAGGCCCCATTTTTCAAAACACGTTTTACTATATAGGGACCGTGCCACATGGGCTGGAGTTTACCGGCACCAAGCTTATCATGTGCCTGATCGTACAAGAGGACTAGGTCTCCTTCAATGAAAGAACGGGGAGAAACAGATTGATCAAAATGAGATTTGACCCTCTTCTTTTGTGCTTCGATGATCAAAGCGGCTAGACGACGGGTTTCATCCAACCGTTCGAGATACAGAAGACGCTCTTCCTCAGGAGAAGTACCCGGTAAGAGCTCCACAGCTAACTTAAGCGAAGGAATTTCGCATTCAACCGGCAAAGTGGCTACCAGACCGTACACCAGTTGGAATGGTGTGAATCTGGTTGCACTTTTAGCAGATGTTCGGTACGCCCAGAGAGCTGAGAACAGTTGGAGATGCCAACTGGATTTATGAATCCCAACTGTTCGTTGAAGCATAGTGACCAAAACCTTGTTCACCGCTTCAACCTGACCGTTCGCTTGAGGGTAGTATGGCGTTGAGCTGTCGTGACGCAGGCCCAACGCAGCTGTCAGCTCCGCCATCATGTAATCACGGAAATGAGTACCGTGATCAGTGACGATAGCTTGAGGAACTCTGAATCGTGCAATAACATGGTTGAATAAAAATGAAGCAGCCGTTCTTCCGTCAGCAGCAAGTGTAGGCATCGCCTCGGCCCACTTAGTGAAGTAGTCGACAGCGACAATGATATACGCATGCCCCCCGGCCGAGTGAGGGTTACACGTCATAAAATCTACGCCCCATTTCGCGAAAGGGCCGACGGTAATAACGGGATGCAAAGGCAACGACGGCGCGCGCATCTTGCGCTGAAAAATCTGGCACGGATGGCATTTTCGGACTGCAGTGATGCAATCCTTGAATATAGACGGCCAGAAGTAACCTGCCCTCAGAATCTTTTGGGCAGTGGCATATCCGGACATGTGTCCACCACAGGCGCCACTGTGGCAGTCATTCAAGACTTTCTCGGCCTCGTCCAAGGTAAGGCATCGTCGGAGCACCGAATCTACTCCAATACGATATAGGGTATCTCCCACTATGCGGTAGGGTTGGGACTGGTGCCGAATCCGACGGCGTGCAGCTTTATCCAACTCAGACCGGAATGTCGCGGTCTGAAGATACACTATGATGTCCCCGTACCAAGGATCACGGGTATCGATAAGAAACAACGTTTCGTCCGGAATATGATCTTCAGAGTGTTCAGGAAGAGAGTCTGTAGGGAGAGAACAAATCAAATCCGCGAAGACCAGTGATTTAGTTGACTTGGCAGTGGTGAACTCCAAATCAAACTCCTGTAGGATGACGATCCATTTGGAGTACTTGCCCCCCAGCAATTGTCTAGAAAGAATATATGTCATGGGGTTGCAGTCTGAAACCATTGTTATCGTGCGCAAAAGGATGTAATGGCGAAAGCGCTGTACAGCGTGTACGGCTGCTAAGGCCAACTTCTCAACATGTGCGTAACGCGTTTCCGGGTCGAGAAGGTTTCGAGAGAGGTAATAAACAACATGTTCATCACCGTTCTCGTCATCCTGCACCAAGACCATGGCGATGGTGCTTAATGCGGCGGCTAGATACAAAGTAAAGTCGCGGTGGTAGTCCGGAGGACGAAGCAACGGAGCATTGACTAGCAATGTCTTCAGCTTCTCAAAGGATTCTTGAGCGATTTCATCCCAATGAAAGGGAACATTCTGCTTTAACAAACGATTGAATCCTTTGGCCACCTCGGCGTAATTCGGGATGAAGCGCCTAAGAAAATCCGCTTTCCCTTACAGACTCTGCAACTGATAAAGGGAGGAGGGTGACGGGAGATTTATAATGGCCTCAACCTTCAGAGGGTCGAGGCGAATTCCGTCTTTCGAGACTATAAAGCCTAAAAGACGGCCAGAGTCGACGCAGAAGATGCACTTATGAGGATTCAGCCTAATATTTTAGCGTTTGCAACGAAGAAATATCTGGCGAAGATGTTCCGGATGATCCTCTCGCCTACCCGAATGGGCAGGCAAGTCGTCCAGATAAGGCTGGACAATATGGCGAATATCATGAAAAGCATATGACATGGCACGTTGAAACGTGGCGCCAGCGTTCTTTAAGCCGAATGGGAGTTTTTTATATGCAAAAGTGCCCCACGGACAGATGAATGTGGTCTTATGTTGATCCTCAGGTGCAATGTTAATCTGGTTGTAACCTGAGAAACCGTCCATTAAGGAGTAGATCTCACTCCCGGCGCAATCGTCGATAATCTGATCGATAAACGGAGTGGGATAATTATCCTTAGGACAGGCACGATTTATATCGCGATAATCCACACAGACTCGAATGGTACCCTGCTTTTTATCGACAGGGACGATGTTGGACACCCATTCTGTAAGGGGGATAGGATAAATAAACCCCGCGTTCAGAAGTTTTTCAACCTCTGCCTTGATAGCGGCGGCTTTCCGAGGATGCATGGGACGCAAGCGTTGGCGCACGGGTTTCGCACCTCGATAGGTTGGAATCTCGTGTACGACAATACTAGGATCAATTCCCGGCATTTCCTCGTAGGACCATGCAAAAACATCTCTGAACTCTTTGAAAAGTTCCGTATAGACCTGGATCTCTTCGGGAGAACAGGTCACACCCACATGAATGCTCTCAACAATCCCTGGTTTAACAGAGATGTTGATAGGAACCGTTTGAGTAATGTTACTCAGATTGCCTTCCGAAAAGACCTCATGCGTCAAGATCGGTGTTTGAAGAGGAGGGGAAGGAACCTGAGTACCATAGCGCTCTAGACAGCCAGTCATTGCCCCCAAGCTAGGCATAAACGAGGAACGATGATGCCCATCGCCCTAGGGTAGCTCCTCCAGAGACATAGTTTCAATGATAGCCTCATCTGAGGGGAAAATCTCTCTAAGAGGATCAGGCGAATCAGCCTGACCAAGCCAGGGGGATTGTGAGTAGACGTCAAGAGCCATGCTCATCGGAGCATGCTGAGGAGGTGGAGGGTCTGATGCAGCAACAATCTCACAGTAGCTGATCTCTACTGGCGTTAGAGGCATGGACTCTCCAAACTCATATACCTGCTCAGGTGTAGGAATCAGCCAGGGGTCATCAATCCTGGACAACATATTGACTTGAGCGGTATTCGGTGGCGGCGCAGGGAAAATACCCATGAGGACTGGGTCTTTGAAAAGACCAGGTCCTATGCTGTCTGGTGGATTCGGAATTTGATCCACATACGGCACGTTGTTCTCGGAGCTAGAGGTAAAAAATGACAACTGGTCTACTGTGACAATCTTTCCCTCGTGAGGGAACTTGATGAATCGAAAGACAGTAGACGGCACGCAGAGCATGGCATGGGTCCAGCTGCGGCCAAGAAGTATGTTGTAGTTGAGTTTAGCGTCAACTACTTCTACTTCCACGTTGACAGATTTTCCCTGTAATGTAATCGCCAGACTCTCGAGAACTCCCAGGGGTTTAGATTCCCGGCCATCAAATGCCTCAAGGGCATTGGGAGATGACGATAAGGTTGGAGAGCCGATGGCTTTCCAACAAGCGGAGGACATAACACAAGTAGATGCACCCTCATCTACGACGGCTCTGTGAACGTTCAGACCATTAATCCCGACTTGAATAACCAAAGCGATTTGATGTGGAAGCCGGGGAGTAAAATTCTCCAGATCAAAGGTGAGAAGGCTCGAGTCGGCGGGGTCAATACCACCGATGGCGGACAGCAAAGCCTTCCGTTGTGAAGGACAACTTTGAAGAACCTCAAGTGCAGACATGGCACATGGCGCCTGTGCCAGATCCTCAACGATGCTATAATGTTGAGCGGCACGAGCATTTGGGTTATAAGAGGATCTCCGAAGAACACCCTTGGGAGGTGGCTTCACAACGGATTCGAGAGTCGGCTTCTCAATTTCCAATGAACCAGAAGCAGATGCAGGAGGCGGTCCATCCGCCACTGCCTTCCCGGGTGCCTGCTGCTGATTATTGTAATCCTTGGACCTCGTAGCGATAGTGATAGGTGCATTAGTCTTCATCATGAAAACTTGAGACCCAAATGGTACAGATGATGAACCTTGTTCGACCATCTGGGTCTGTTGAGATGGAAATGGCTCTTTTAAAACAGCCGGAGTTCCCTTTGAGCCTTTAAGAAGTTGACTGACTTCGGATCGTCTTGGACAATCTTTAGTGTAATGGTCACCTTCACAGATGAGGCAAGGAAATTTCGGCTTACGTTGTGAGCCATCCTCGGACCGAGATTTAGATTCCGGTTTTGGGGCATCAGATTTTGATTTGCCTTTGCCCTTCTTCTTCCCCTTGGAGGACTTGTCCGCAGGATTGGCCTGAATGGCATTTACCTCCGCGGTTTTACCAGAATCGGATGAGGCGGGATTAGCAGAGGTATTGTTGGAAGAATTAGCCTTCTGCTTCCCATTCGAAGACTTCTTCGAATTTTGAGAAACGGAACCAGTGACACCATCCACCGTAGGGGTGGGCGGGGCCTTTTTGGCTCCGGGCCGTGGTGCATCAGGCAGGATGTCATAAAGCGTGCCAGATTGTGAATAAACAAGATCCAAGTACTGGGCACGTGCGATAGCTTGTTCCTCCGTCACACACGCTCCCAGTGCGATATCCTGAGCGATTTTGTTCACAAAGGAGGTGGTGAACCAGTGAGTCAAAATCTGATCAGGTATGTGAAACTTGATCAGTCGACGACGGCGCCGCCACTCATGGATGTGATCAGAGATGTGAGTGGCCGAGTCCTGCTTCAGGGAAGACAGGAGGTGCGTCCCAGTCTCATACCGGACTGGTAACTGGAAATGCGTGAGGAAAGCCATAGCTAACGAGTTGAAATCCTGGAAAATACCACGGGATAGCTCTATGTACCACTTAGCAGCAGCTCCTGTTAACGTACGCTGGAAAAGACGCAAACGAACCGAATCGTCAGTCCAAGAGTTAGACGAGCACCAGAGGTGATACGTCATCACATGCGCCTAGGGGTCTTCTCCAGATTTGCCCTCAAACTTGGGACAGTCACCTGGTATCTTGGTTGGAACCGGGGGCCAATATGGATTATGAGAAATCGGATCATTGGTCAACTTCGAAACGTCCGGTAGATCCAAGGTAGCCAGGAACGGCAATGGAGGGTTAACTACCATGCCAGTCTCAGAATAAGGTCCGGTACCTGCGTTCCACGATGGTTGTGAATATCCCTGCCCCCACGGGTTCTGTCCCATAGGATTCTGACCGTAGGGGGCATAGTTCGTATAACCAGACTGATTTGGTTGCTGGTAACCATTGTGTGGGGCTTGATAACCAGGATTCGGGCCTTGATTAGGCGTCTGCCCCGTATAAGCAGCGTTTGGATTTGGCTGCTGAGCGTAGGTAGAACCGGGTGGAGGAGGATACTGAGAGCCTCCAGAGTGGTTATAGTTCGGTTGAGACTGACCATGAGGATAATAACCACTCTGAGGATGAGTAGACTGCTGATAAGTGGAACCCTGCGGAGCCTGGTACGTAGGGCGCAGCTGTTGATTTGGCTGCGGCATTGAGTGAGCAGGCTGCTGAGCAGAGTGAACGGAATGAGAGGGCTGCCCTGAATGAACAGGTTGACCCGAGTGAGGGGGCAGCCCTGAATGAACAGGTTGGCCCGAATGAGGGGGCGGCCCTGAATGAACAGGTTGGCCCGGATAGACAGGCGGCGCTGGTTGCGCAGGCTGACCTGGTTGTAAGTGAGCCCAGGTTGCACCGAATAAGCCGGTTGGCCTGGAGGCGGGACACCAGGTTGTACCGGATGACCCGGTTGGCCTGGTGGTGGAACAGGACCAGGTGCTTGCTGGAAACCAGTTTGACCCGAAGCAGAACCATAAAGTGGTCCTGGCTGATACGCAACGTTAGAGACAACAGGATATTGCGGTTGCATCGGTAAAGAAGGCTGGATTTGCCCCCCAGGTCCATAGGCCGGTCCTTGTTGATACCCCGGCTGAGGCTGAGCAGGTTGACCAGCAGGGTTATAATATGGTCCTTGCGGATTATAGAATGGCCCTTGCTGGCCCGCAGAGTAGCCTTGATTGGGCTGTCCCTGTGGGTCGTACTGATAGCCAGGTTGGCCTGCGGGTTGACCTTGGAAAGGTTGTGCCTGCAAGTTCTGAGCCTGGTTGTACGGTAAACCTTGAACATAAAGATAGGCCTCAGGAGCAGGGAGACGCAAAATGTCCCCATGCTCGTCAAGCTGACCCGGAAAACCATACACGGGAGTGTCGTCTTGTGCATAGTGCGAAAAGAAAGATCGGTAAGGATCTTGGGGGAGCTGTCCAGCTCCGGCGTTCGGCTGTTGTAAAAACAACCGATACTCCTCCGGAGAGATATTCTCCGGTATAGTAGTAGCTAGATAAATGTCCTCTGGAGTTGGCCCAGATCTAGTAGCAGATGCTGAGGCAACAGCAGAAGAGGCAGCCACACAAACAGTGGGTCGCACGGGAACAGAAGTGACGGGCGTCGAAGGAGACACCCCGGGTGTAGTCGCAGCTGGCCTCGAAGCAGGAGATGATATTCCCATAGAGGCAGCAGCTGAAATAATCTGACCCAGAGATCTGTATCCCTGTGGCAAAGAAGGACCAGCTAACGATGTGGTAGCCAGCTCAGACTCGTCTCCCTCGAACAATCTACGAGGGATGCGCTGATAGTCATCAGACCCGGGAATTTCCTCACCAGAATCACTCATGGTTGATCCTGCCGCTAAATCACGTAGAAGACGGCGAGGACTAGGAGGAAAAACAGCAGCAATAAACGGTGAACCTGATGTAAGAGAAAGGAAATCAGCTCCTAATCTCAATTCAGACACAGGGTCCGAAAAGGGCCAGTGGAACTCAACTGGCTCTCCAAAGGGTTGCTCGGCGAGGACCGGTCCCCCGTCAGGGAACTCGGAAACAACAGGCTGCTGTGGTTCAACAGAAGGTTCAGAAGCCTCTGAAGAATCGTCCGTGTAAGGACTACCAGTGGACGAAACCGAGGGTTCCGCCACTGTGACAAAAGACTAGAAGAAGAGAGCACACACACACACGGGCTGAAAACGAGTTAAGACACACAAGCAAACAGTCACAAGCAATATCTAAACGGGTGTGTTATCGTGGGAGATTGATTTTACCACATTGGAAAATAAACAAATCCTACCGTTTCATGTTTTAAGAGTCGAGAAACGATAAAAAGATGACTCTATCTCTTTCAGAGTTGATACAAGCGTGAAAGGACAAGCGCTTGACGGTCTTTTCAAGTTTAGGGAGTCGGAAAAGACCAAATGACTGCTCAGGAAAAACTAGGCACAAAGGGTGTACCAAATATCCGTGAACTGCAATATACACCTTGGTTTCAAAAATGAAACAGAAATCGACCAAGGACTTTCCGTACGTGCAGGTAGTCTCCCCGAATGCTGTGTTCGGTGTATCACGGGTATAGGGCGGCGGACTCGGCTTCCGGTGGATAAAGGATTGAAAACCTAGAGGGGTCTCCCTTTATATACGCGACGGTACGGGGAGCGCAAGTCCGTACTAGCGCTGTCTAAAGCCAACAGGCGAACGACAGCTGCTAGGTTTAACGACGCCGGAACACGTCTCTAGCCTAGACCTTCTAAATATGTTTCGTTAAGTTCCAATGTTGCCTTAGGTTAATTGAATAAATTTTACGGTTGATCTTCAATTAAGTTTCAATTTCCAGGCCCTATCGTATGTAGTGTCTCCTAAATGCAAGCTATATGCCACGGTGCAACATTTCGTTCGATGAAAACTAGTTAAATGAGATTTGAGAGCTTTTATACAAACGAAATGAACGGAATACAAACAAGAATGTCTCTAATGCAACTAATGCAATTGCACACTTTTCATCCAAACACTAATCACTAGCAATATGGAAAAGATCACAATTTGCACTAATTTAACAAAAGCAAAAGAGATTATTTTTTGATTTTCAATGTTTAATGGCTAATGTGCACTGCAAACAAAAGGAACAATTTGAGAAATGATATCTAAGAGAGCGAAGCAAACAACATTCACTCAACGAAGCAAGCAACCAAATCTCTAAATCGACCCAAAGTCCCTCAAAGCAAAGAAAGACTCGAAAACTCCCAATGGACCGTGTGATCTAGGTCCAAAGCCAAGGCAAACGAATTCTGAATGAAGGAATGAACAATCACTCAAAAGACGCAGCAAAAATGATCAAAGACTGTTAAGAGAGCGTGGAGAATCAATCAACAATTTGACAGGACAATCAAGATACCAAAACTCCCAAGGAGGGCTCGATTCACTATGCCACTAGATGCCCTAGGGCTCAAATCGTGAAATCGATAGACAGAGGCAAACAACCAAGGGATAGCGGTGAATTCCAGTCAAACAAGACTCCAACACACTCAGACAATCAGGAAATCAAGAAGAAAAGTACTGGTCAAGCTCAGAAAGCCAGAAAATGAAGAAACTCAAAAAAGTCACAGGGGTGGCGCGACTGTGGCCTTGAAACTAGCGCCAGAGGCCGATTGGCGCGACACAGACAAATGCAACATGCGCCAAGTGGCGCGACTTTCGGGTTAAAACCCGCGCCAGTCGAGTTCTTCAATAAAAATTAAAAAAAACAAGCTATTCTAAAAGTAGACCAATACAAGCTAAGCAAACCAAGAGGCTAAAATAATGAAAGAATCCAACCCAGAAGGTTCATCAAGCAAGGAGAAACAATCAAAGTGAACCAATCATAAACGGGACAAGGAAAACCGGACGATCCCCAGTGGAGTCGCCAATTTGTTGAGGAGGTAAATCCCCTCTGCGGACAGAGGCGATCCCTACTAGCCCGGCAGGGGTCTAGCAACAAACAAACAATGCTATGACGCAAGCTCCTAGTTACGAAATGAAAGACTTGGGATAAGAGCCTACCTGGATTCCAACGCTAGATCTGAAGAAGAGATGTCCCCGTCCTTCGGCCCTGGCAGATCACAATCCTTCCACGATCTCCGTGGATGAACACCTGCACACAGAAGAAACGAACAGATACATGCATAGGAACCAGCATACGTAACTAAACATCGGTCGGAAAAGATATTACTCGCATTAACATGATAGAAAAAGGAGTGGAACCATAATCATAGTCATCTATTAAAGTGATAAACGAATAGAAGTTACAACCAAGTTCTGACGTCGCAGCTTCCTTCGAACGGGTCTCCGGTTGTCCACGTCTTGCAAAGCTCGCCAAGGAAAGGGAAACCTCTCCAGAGTCTCGTAACAATGGTCTCCTCGCTTGAATGGGCCTTAAGGAAAAGAAGGGATTCTTTACAGCACAAAGGCACTTGGGAATAGGGAGATGCAAAGCTTCAGCACTTCAAGACTAGCTTGCCATGGATCTGAGCAAGCTTTTATAGATGGGGAAGGAGGGAGTTGGGATCCCTGTTATTATGGGATTGGCCCTATCAACAAGGAAGGTTCCATAGAAGGTGGCAAAACTACTTCCCTTCCATAGAACTCCCGCAGCCAAACCTCCCAACTCAAGATAGGCAATGGTTGTGAGTTTGTTTGAACTCAACTTCCGCCATCCATGTTTAAAAAACAGTCCCTAAAATGGGTGGCGCGATTGCTGCTCTATGACAGAGCGCCAAGTGGCGCGACCTCTTTACAGGATTTCCCTGATTGGCGCGAGCACTGAACTGTCTACCCGCGCCAATGCAAAAAGAGCTGTTTTTCATGGATTTTGCAAAGAGATGTCTCAAGGGGAAATGAAGTTCATACTCAGAGGGATGCATTGATGATGTTTTCAAGGCATGACAGTGTTCACAGGTCATATAATGGGTCCTCCATTGTGCGGGATGGGGAATGGTAGGGACGGTGACAAATTACTGTGTAACAGCTCCCTTCCAGGAGAGGCTGGTAAACGAGCGCAGGTGGGTGCCTGCGTGTTGTTAGGAGTCTGCGCCAGCACATATGTTGTAAGACGTTTTCTCTATAATAAAATATTGAAGTCTGAGAAATTGCAGCGGTGGTTTTCTCCCGACTTGGGATTCCACCTAAAAATCCTGGTGTTCATGTGTGATGCTTATGTGTGATGGTTTATTCTGTTCTTACTGCACATGTTTACTGTTTGTAGAACATCTAATGAATTAATGATGGAATGATATAAGTGAAGAATTAATGGCATAATTAGATCTCTGTATATACGCAAGTTTTATGAAGGATATCTGCGTGTATACGCTAGTTGTCTTCAACAAAGTAGCGTATGGGTTTTGGAGCATGAAAAAGTAAAAAGTTTTAGTTTTCCCTAAATACTGATTCACCCCCCCCCCCCCTCTCAGTATTTTTCCCAACATCATGTTGTGTGAGCATGACATGTCACTATCATTGATGACATAGAGTCATAGTGACTGATGACATGGAATTTCTTTGATTGGTGACAAGGTTGCCGCATGTATCTTTGTTCTTGCATGAAGCTTCCATGTTGTTGATGTCTTCACCCACCAAAGAGTCTTTGATCACAAGAGTCTTTTTGGATTCTTTTCTCAATTATATTTCAATGTGTTCTTCATTCTTGAATGCTTCCTTTGACTTCCCAATTTCCCTGATTTATTCATGTATCTTTTCCATGTTGTTGGAATACTTGCAACTGAGGTCACTCATGACAAGAAAACACTAGTATGAAAAATATCCTATCCTAACATGTTTCATGCATATTTTTTGTCCATGACTTCATAGTGCACTCGAGAAGAGAAAATGGAACTTATGGGTGCAAGGCGCACAACCAAAGGGGGAAGGAGTTAGGCTTCGAGGGTTCGAGATGCACACAAATGGGAGAGCACGGGGTGTAGGTATGAAAGATGAAGGAAAAAAATTGAAGCTTCCCAAGTAAATTTCATGCTCAAAGGAATTAGAAAGGGTGCAAGGCGCACTGTTGAAGGTTGAAGGGGTTACACATCATGGTTTCCAAGTGCACGTGTGTGCTCAAGAGGATAAGAGGGTTTACGGTGAAATTTTTAATGTTGAATGGGTTAGTTAGGCTTCGAGATTAATAAGTGTGCCATGCAATAAGAAAATCCAACAAGGGGTCAAGGAAAAATATTAAAGGACAAAGGGATCATGTTGTTGTTTTGAATTTGTGCCATGCACGAAAGAAGGAGGAAGGCTTTGTTTAAAGGCATAGTTCAGAAAAGGGAATGTGAATGATGCATGGGAGTGAACTATATGATCTTAGAGGGTAGATTGTGCACTTTTGAACAAGGAATGGGTTCCGATCATGGCTTAAGGTTCTGCCATGCACACTTCTTGCCTTAGTGGGCTCACTTGTGTAACCAAAATTTTTCCAAGTTTGGAAGATAGGGCAAGGGGCGAAAAAAATGAGTTTATACATGAAATAAAGTGCGACACATACCAACTCACAAATAAAAATTACACATGCCTAAACAATGATAATTGTACATTAAAAATCCAATATACAAACACTCCTCAAGTACAATTAACAAAGTGTGTGTGGGTGTGACCAAAAGTGTCATTCTACAACGAAAAAAGGTGTTATAACCATGAAGTTAAATATAGATGTTATAACAAATTAAATGACATGTAGGAATGATAAAGAAAACTTGAAACATATGGAATTAATTGAACGGACACTTTACCACCAAAGAGACACTTTTTGCTATGGTTTGCTAGGTTCCAAAATTTGAATGTAGTGAAGTTTTGGAGGGTGTTGTAGTAGCGAAAACAATAGCTTACTATCAAACTGATTAAAACAAACCCAACTGAAAAAAAAAAAAACCTTTTCAACTGATGGAAATTAAGCTATGTTTTCAACGACAAAAAATGCAAGTGACTAGAAAAATCACAGCTTCAGAATCTACATTCCTAAGGACCAGTAAACAAGAAAAACTCAAAACAATGAAATCCAAAACCAGGGTGGAAAAAAAGGTTTTTAATGCATTAACATGGGTTTTTATACCTTACAGTGCATTAAAAGCTAGGCTAATGCTCTGTGTAGAAATAAAACATGTATTAAAATGCACTCAAAAGCACTGAAAGGGTACATTACAAAGGTTTTACTTGAGAAATGGAAATACAGGTCAGAATAGAGACTGAGACCAGTACTAGCATGCAAACACACATGTGACATGAATTTGAAGGTGACAAGACGAAATGAGATCAAATATTCATGATCTAGGAGATATAATCAAAACCGGGAATCTAAAATGATCCCCAGTGAACTCACCAATTCCCTGCTATGGATTTAAGCTCAGTTGCACAAAATAGAAAAACACTCTCAAGTTCGCTGAAACCTAAAGAAAATGGATCAAGGGATCTATTGAAATAAAGATAGATGCATTCAATGAAGCAAGTGTTATATTGAAATTGAAAAATTATAGGTGAATGACAACCTACTTAGCCATGCAACTTATATGGAACAATTAGTGTGGGTGAGAAAAAATCCTTAGCCATTTTCAAAGGAAAAACATACACACAAGAGGAACACATGTGATCTTCATAGCATATGTTGGGAAGTGAAAGAGGTCTGAAATTGCTATGTATTTGTCCTTTCTTTTACTATAGATATACTTCTGTTTGCCTTGGAAAGGTAATTTATCATAAGAATTGCAATTAAATTGGAAAGGTTTATGTTTAGCATAGAAAGATGACTAAAGGTTGTTTTTATTGGAAAAATAGGAATTCGAAGAGGTGAGTAGCTGTATCAAAGGCATGGCTGAGAATAATCTAACTGATGCTCCATCCATGATGAACCATATCCAGCTGAGGCCAAGAAGATCTGAACGAATCGCCCAGAAAAGGTAGGGGATAGCTCGGCCTTGAACAGAGTGAACATAACGATGACAAAACAAGAGAGGAGCGAATCGCTTAGGATCGAAAGATCCTGAGGGATCGCTGTTCAACCTTATCATAGTTCTTGATTTATCTGTCAAAGAATTAAATATAAGGCAATGATCTTTAGCGACAGGGGGACGGTGGTTATTGTGAAGGAGAGTTTACCTGAAAGACTTTGACATTCCTTTTGTAATCTAATGTTTGTTGACTCTAGGTCATGAGAGAAATCTATCTGTAATGCTTTTCGATTTAATATAAGACACAGGTTTCATCCATTTTCTAAGATTTCTGAGTTAGCCCAGCGGTATTTCACTGGCGCTAAGGGCCCAGCTCTGGTGGAATTACTATGTTGTTGTATTATTAATCTTTGTTTGTTGATGCGTGAAGTGTGTTTAGTATTTATCTTTGTTACAGAATTGTTTCATTGTTGAATCAAGTGCAGAGCCATTGCTGTGTCGTTCTTTACCGCAAATACATTTATTGATTAATTATCTTGTTATTATCTTCTGGATTTACTATTCTGTAATTACAGTGAGTTGTTGTTCCATTAATCCATGGTTTGTTATTAGATTATGATTGACTGTCGACGGGCTTGAGTGTGAAGATTTATTTATTTGAATTGCATTAGACTTGTAATCGTTGTTTCTTTTATGCCGCTATTCCTTTTCTAGATTTCATTTCCTTTAAGTTTCCTTAATTGAATCTGCGTTTGTTTCAATTTATTTAAGATCTCCAAACTGTAGAGGATAGAGGTATTCGCTCCTAGTCCCCGGATTTGGTCATCTTACATTGATTTCTAGGGGAAAGAGTTACTGCTACTGCATCCCTGATCGATGTTCAGCAAGATTGTTGTAGTTTAGTCTTTTCATTCCTGTCATTGTAATTAGGTTTCTTTTCGAGAATTTAGTACTTCTATGCTACATCTTTACAAGCATTGCTCTTAGATAATTGCACCCTCAGACAGAGTACACTCTTGAGATAAAAATACGCTCTCGGATTGATGATTAATGTAGGCTAATTAGGTGTTCAAAAGATACCTTTTTATGGTCCAAAATTTTGGTGTTGTTTCCAGGGAGAGTGTATGCCATTTTACAGGAGTAATGCACAGCTGATTTTATTCTTCTTGCATAGAATTGGGTATTAAAGACGGAAGGTAAGAACCTGCGCACTGGGCAAGAAACACACTTGCTCGCAACTTGCTTCACAGCAGAAGTAAGTAAGCTTTTCTTTTGGGTAGGAATGAAGGATTGTTTCTTTGAATGAATAAACCAATTATGCAAAACAAAATTCCTCCTAAAACTAAAAAACCTAAGGGACCGGTGACCCTTGGGTGCACGACCTTTATTGACGAAATCCTTAAAAGAACTGAATCTCAGCCATCGGTAGGATTCAAAAGAACTACTTCTAGACAACCTACTAGTTCCCTTCAGGCTACAGAGTCACCATCTGAGGCCTTCGCTGAGATACATAGTCAAACAGAGGGAATTAAGCAAGATTCCAAAGAAATTGAGAATCCTTGCATAAATTTCCTTCGAGAAGGGAACTCCAGCAATATCCGAGAAGGAGAAGGAGAAACGGGAGAAACCATAGACTCACAATCTCCTATTAGAATTGCCCAAACAATAAACAGCCCAAACAAGGGAAGTGTTGTTCAATTTATTCAAAACCAAGGTCATGAATCACCTCAAATGATAGGACAACAGGGAATACTTATTCCAGACAAAGGGAGTGTTGTTAAAGCTATTTCTACCCCTGCTCGTCAACCTAGAAATTCCCTGGAAATCCCAGAGGGGTATTGGCATATCTTCAATCAAATGGCCCAGAACCAAAATCAGAACCAACAAACCTCTATGCTACAATATCCTATAGTAGATATTGCAGTCAATGCACCCATGAAAGCTATTCCTATTCAATATATTCCCACATTTCATGGTTTGACATCAGAATACCTAGATGCATTTCTATTTGAATTTGATGTGCTGTGTAGAGGATATGATTACACCACCGATGCCCAGAAACTGAAAATGTTCCCTTCTACATTAAAAGGGGCAGCTTTACGATGGTTTATGGGATTAGGTGGGGGTGTCATAACTGATTGAGATCATATGAAGGCTGCATTTTTAAAGAAATACCAAGATTATTGCAGATCTCAGGAATTAAAATATGAAATATTCCAGATGACAGCAAAACCAAGTGAGACCTTGGAAGAGTATGCAGAACGATTCCAATATAATCTTCAAAGATCCCCTTATGCATCTGCACCCTTACCTGATAACGTTTTGAAAATTGCATTAATTAGGGGAATGAAAGATCAATGGGTTGAAAAATTGAATCCTATGGGAAAAGGTGATATATATCAAGAAAGCTATTCTGACATCGTTAATTTGTGTATCAGGTGCTCAAGGGGTAATACAAGGTTGAAATCGGTAGAACGTGACATAATTACAAGGGAAAATAGGGCCTCTAACGAAGGTGTGACTCATGCAGAGATTGGAAATCTCCTAAAAGACTTTAAGACAGACATACTGGGGACTCTAACAACACAGTTTGACATCATGCAAGCCAAACAGAAATAGGCAGAAGTAGAGCAAAACTTGGCAATATTTTTCCCTAGATGCAGGAAGAAACACAGTCACAAATAATGTCCATTGGATGTGGTTAAAGTCTGAGCCATTTACATGAAATATCACCCTACATAAGGATGCCCGTCACTTCCTGGACTAAAATTAGTTTATAAGGAGGCAGAAGAAGAATCAAAAGTGGTATGTCTGCTTAACCAGCGCCGACAATGGCAGCCACGACCATCAGGTATGCCAAATGATTCATTCTCTTGTCAGCCTCCTCAATATAATGCTCAAAAATATAGTGGGATGTGGCAGAATCAACCACCTTTTTCTAATTGGTCACAACAGCCATTTCCTCCCACATATTGGCCCAATCAAACAAACCAAAATAACTGGCCAAGCTTTCATTTCTATCCACCTTTCTGGCCTACACAATGTTCCCCTTCTACTTCTCAGAATTAGGCCTGGCAGTCAAACTGGAAAAAGCCTCCAAATCAGCCAGCTGGATCAATTCCTCTCTCTCAACCTACACTTCCAACTCCCTATCCAAACCCCTAGACTAACCTAAGACTGCAACTCCCAGCCCAGCCCAACCCAAACCCAAACAATAGACCAGTTCAGACTATCCAAATAATGGAACCTCCAAAAACAGAAACTGAACTCAGAGAGTGCAATGATCTTCAATTAAGGTATGGGCGTATAGTGGAAATAGAGAGAAACAATGATGATCGAATTGAAGATCCGTTACCTGAAGAACAAATATAACAAAATGAGAGGGAAGTTCAACAACAAAATCAACAATGAAATCAACAACAAGTGACAACTTCCTCTCCACCATTCCCAGAACGATTAGTTATCCCTCGTCCATTAGAACAACCAAATTTTGATCTTCTGGGAGAATTTAAAAAATTATGTATAAAAATCCCTCTCCTACAAGCTATTCAATATATTCCTATATACGCAAAAACCATTAAGGAATTATGTATAAAGAAGCCAAAGAGGAGAACAAGAACCAATCCTACTGTCCAAATAATCAGTACCTTATCGGACTTATTATCAGGAATGGAAACACCTATCAAATATGAAGATCCAGGAAATCCTATAGTGACAGTACAGATCAATGCCCAATCATTCCCAAATGCCTTAGTTGATTTAGGGGCAACAATTAACATTTTAACAACCACTACCTGTCAGAAGCTTGGCATTACATCACTTGAACCAGCAACAACCTTGTTGGAATTGGCTGACCGATCAGTAGTCAAACCGGAAGGTACATTACAAGATGTAATGGTATCTGTAGATTCCTGGGAGTACCCTGTTGACTTCCTAGTTATCAATCCCAAGAACCGACTAGATGGACATCCATTAATTTTAGGTAGACCTTGGTTGGCAACTGCCGATGCTTATATTGGATGTCGACAAGGCAATATGACCATAACAAGGGGGAATTATGTTAATAATTTAGCTTTATATCCCCCAGCCTAGCCAAGTCTATCAATAATCAGAACAATAAAACCACCTTCATCATATCTTATGAAAAATATGAGGTCACTTGTAACTATAGAAAATTCTCTTTATTTTAAAGATCAAATAGAGGATGATATCATTAATAATTTTATTAATAAACCAAAAACCAAATCTCAATTGCAATGTCACATGATTAAGTCAACATTTGATAATAAAGAAGAAGAAGATCCTTTTAAAGATATTCATGATCAGGAAATACCTACTACCTTTGTAAACAACACCAAGGTTGTAGAAATTGAACCAGGTAAAACTTTGAACATTAACAAGAATCTCACTACTAAACAAGAACAGAGATTGCTCCAATTATTACGAAAATACAAATAATCCTTTGGATGGGATTACCCCGATATGAAAGGAATTGACCCTCAATTATGTACTCACCACATTTATATTGAAAAAGATGCAAGACCCATTCGTCAACCTCAAAGGAGACTGAATCCTCATCTTAAAGATATTGTGAAAGATGAATTACAAAAACTATTGGATGTTAATTTCATCTACCCAATATCTGATAGCAAGTGGGTCTCTCCATTAGTGGTGGTACCAAAAAAGAATGGAAAGTGGAGGATATGTGTAGATTATTGTGAATTTAACAAAGCAACACAGAAAGACCACTTTCCCCTTCCTTTCATTGACCAAGTATTGGACACATTGGCAGGAAAGAAATTCTTTTCATTCTTGGATGGCTTCAGTGGGTACAACTAAATCCAGATTGCCCCTGAAGACCAGGACAAGACTACTTTTACCTGCCCATGGGGTACATTTGCCTACCGAGTCTTACCTTTTGGCCTATGCAATGCCCCTGCTACATTTCAAAGGGAAATTCTCAGCATCTTTGCAGAATTAATAAATGAAGCTATCGAAGTATATATGGACGATTTCACACCTTATGGGGATGACTTTGAGCCTCCATTGCAAAATCTAGAAAAAGTATTGCAAATATGTATTGAAACTCGGCTTTGCTTAAGCAATGAAAAATGTCTTATGATGATGACCAAGGGAGTTATCTAAGGGAATTATATTTCAACAGCTGCAATCCAAGTGGACCTAGCCAAAATTCAAATACTCTTGTTAATTCCCACACCAACCACACAAACCGAGGTACGTAGCTTTCTTGGATTTTCTGGTTACTATAGAAGATTTATAGAACATTATTCTCGAATAGCTGCACCTTTATATGCACTGACTGGAAATACTGATTTTGTTTGGATAGATAAATGTGACAATGCTTTTAATGATCTGAAGAAGCTCGTTGCAACATCTCTAGTGCTGAGGGGCCCAAACTGGAATTTGTCGTTCCAAATTTCATCTGATGCCTCAGACACAGCAATTGGAGCAGTACTTGGGCAAGACGAAGACAAAAAGCCATATGCAATTTACTACATTAGCAAAAATCTGACCCCTGCTGAATTAAATTATACTGTGACTGAGAAAGAATTTTTAGCTGTAGTTCATGCTATAAAAAAATTTAGACATTACATAACTGGGTATCCTGTAGTACTCTATACATATCACTCTGCCATTAAGTTTTTAGCAAATAAACCTGTTACAAACGGAAGAGTGACAAGATGGTTGATTTTACTGCAGGAATTTGATATCACGATAAAATATCGACCAGGCAAAGAAAACCCTATAGCTGACTTTCTGTCAAGAATGCCAAAGCCAACAGACACAGAAGCAGTTGAAGACCACTTTCCGGATGAACATCTCTTCATTGTTACTACCAGAACACCATGGTACGCTGATATAGCAAACTATTTGGCAATAGGTAAATTACCTAAACATCTATCCCTTAATGAACGAAAGAAAATAGTACACCGTAGTACCCGTTTTTCCTGGATTGGGGAGTACTTATTTCATACAGGTGCAGATATGAAAATAAGAAGATACGTAAGGGAAGATGAGGTATTCGAAATTTTGAAAGCATGCCATGATGGACAGTGTGGCATACATTTTGCAGATCATAGAACTACCCATAAAGTTTTATGAACAAGCTATTATTGGCCTACTATCTTTAAAGATGCTAAAAAATTCGTGTAGGCCTGTGATAGCTGTCAAAGGGCAGGTCGGCCTGGGCAGTCTGATGAAATGCCCTTGAACCCTCAACTAGTGATTGAACCATTTGAACGTTGGGCCCTTGACTTCGTTGGTCCTATTAGCCCCCCATCAAACCAAAAAACATATATCCTAGTTGCAACTAAATACGTTACCAAATGGGTTGAAGCAGAGCCTCTTTCCAAAGCTACAGAGGATTCTGTAATACAGTTTCTTTTCCAAATCTTTGTGCGCTATGGCCTCCCAAGAGACATAATCACAGATGGAGGGCCACAGTTTGTAGGTAACAAATTAGCTGAAACATTGCAAAATTATCATATTCAGCACAAAATTACAACTCCATACCACCCACAGGCCAATAGCCAAGTCGAAAGCACGAACAAGGTAATCGAATCTATACTAACAAAAATCGTTGCTTCACATAGACGATATTGGGCCTACATATTTCCAGAAGCATTATGGGTGTACCAAAAAACATGGAGACCTACCACAGAATATTCACCATACCAATTGGTATTTGGAAAAGAGCCCATCTTTCCTATCGAATTTGAAATTCAAACATTAAGAACAGCTCAAAAGGTGGATCTGAATTTAGATGAAGCCCAGGCTAAAAGACTATAGAAAATTAATGAACTTGATGAAATTAGGCTCTCTGCTCTTCAGCACACAACATTAATTCAACAACAGAGAGCCAAATGGCATGACGCCCATATCAAAGAAAAGATATTCCACGAAGGAGATTGGGCACTCCTATATGATTCACGGTTTCAGGATTTCCCCGGAAAGCTCCAGACGAGATGGCTTGTACCCTATGAAATACAGAAAGTGCATGATAACGATACTCTCACATTAGTTACCATTGACGGTTCTGGACATTCCTTTAAGGTAAACGGTCATCGTGTCCAATTGTATCACAAGCCTCTTACTCGGGAATCCTTTTACCAGCAGTTACGGGAAGATTCTACCATGGAAATTCTCGCTGAAGGGGAGAATTCCTCCTTGGCACCAGTTTGATAAATTGTTCCTTTTTAATTTTGTACATAAATCATTTTTTTATGTTTTTTATTGTTGGAATTCATTTTTTTCTGTTAATATTTCTGTATTTCTTTATCGTTTGATTCATTAAGTTTGTTTAAAAAAATAAAATGAAAAAGATGAAAAAGTTTTGTTTTTTTCGCATTGTTGTTCCTTTCTAAAGGAACAACACTTCTGTTGTTCCTTTTGAAAGGAACAGCAGTTTCGTGCAGTATTTTTGCTGTTCCTTTTGAAAGGAACAACATTTCCGTACAGTGTTTCTTTGTTGTTCCTTTCAAAAGGAACAACAGTTTCGCAGATTGTTTTTGCTGTCCCTTTTAAAAGGAACAACACTTTTTTGAGTAATTGTTTTTTGTTTTAAGCTAACATTTTGAATTTTTGATCACTTTTCTAAGGGAAAATATATCATTTATATACAATCATACAAATTAAAGATTACTGTAATCAGCAAATCAAAATAAATCGTCATTTTTTAAGGAAATTGTCTAGTAATGAAAAAAAAAAAGAGGAAAAAGGGGCATGATCAATAACATAACATTGCTATTTTATTACCATTAAGTTAATCTGATCGATTATTTTTATTGGTTCTTTCCCATATCCTATAACTTTGTTTTATATTTATCTTTGAAATGGAAATAAGGGTATATTTTTTTCTATTGAGATGTTCATACTTCTTCCACCATTCCTACTCTTAAGGAGTGTTGAGCCATCCCTTATGAATAACTGAGGAAAAGTGATGTTTAAAAAAGAAAAAATACTTACATATTTCAATAATTTTGCAGATGGAGGATAGGGGGTCTCATTAAGAGCCAACCTACCGTGATCATAGAGAAGGCAGTGAAGTGGCATTCCCATCATGGCCACCAAACCAAGGAAATGGTCCAATAGACAATTGAAAATCAAGAAGTCCTTGGAACATGCATTGTGTTTTATCTGGTCACCAAGCCAGAAAAATGGCCTCCGTCTTGCTATTCAAGAAAAAATATAAAGAAATAAAAAGAAGCACTTCCTCAATATGAATAAAGGACAATGGTTCCGTGGGTAAGAAAGAAAATCTGTCACGGTTATGGACACCTGTGGGAAACAAATCTCTGTTGATGGTATTGAAGTCATACTTATACACATCAATAGTTATATTTAACCCTTTTCCTATAATTTTATTCAATATCAAATGAAAAGCATGAATTCCTTACCTCTATTTCTGAACCTATTATACATGAAAATTATTATGAATCAATCATATTAATTTATATGGTAAATAATACAATTGTATTTATGTCAACCTTATGCTGCCCTTCCCCTCATATTTGAATCATTACAACATGATTTCCTATTCATTACCAATTTATCTCATGCATCGATTTCAGTAATCACTATAATTTGATTGACTGTATCATAATTACGCCTGTTTTTTTTGTTGTCCTATTGCTGTGCCACACATGCCACCTTCAATTGATGGTCGAGGAAGACCTATCGTTCATTTGGGGGGCGCGGATGTCTACATGCAGATCAAACTCCGAGATTCTCTTTACCTGTATATGAACTAAATATCCACATTTGATTTCTTTATCGTATATGGACTGAATCCCCGAATTTTTAGGAAATAATAAGTTTCAACAAACTGTGTTATGCTGTTCCATTGAAATTACTGTGTGTTGTGAAGAATTAACAGAGTGCAGAGATGGGAGGATGCCCAATTCGCAACGAACCATAGGTGCTAATCGTCTTTGATGCTGCACGAGAAATTTTAGAAAGACTAGGGTGGATTACATATTTCATGAGAATGCAACAACCCCATGAAGCAGTGGCTACCGAATTTTTGTTAAACCTGCAGGAAGGATCCTCCACAGTCAGAGGAAGGCAGATAGCTGTGTCTGATGAGATAATTGCAGAACTGTCCGGCATTCCCGCGCAAGGGACTATTTGGACGCAGAAAAAGATTAGGATTCGGGAAGCCATGAAAAATTTTCAAGATGACGGACAGACGCTAGTTTTCAAAGGTAAGGGAGTCCATCCAGCGTCATTAGGAGAACCATGGACAGATTTGGCCAGGATTTTGCAGGCTTACATAATGTGCGACGGTAGAAAAGATGTGGTAAGACCTCACCACCTTAAGCTACTAGCTGTGTTAAAAAAGAAATGCACCATTAATTTTCCGGCATTCTTAAATTCTTTGTTGCATGATATTGCTCGTGGAATAAGAAAATCCCAACATGCAGACATGGTGGTCAGCCACCATTGTTTAATTTGATTAATCGTAAGCTATAGCCTCGCACAGCAACAGACCAGCTAGGAAGAATTAATATTTTCCATTGAAGGAGGGTTAGCTCTACCTGCTTCGAGACGGAAGAGGATGGCCGACTTAATAGCTGAGCCCCCCACTCACAGACAACCCCTCCGATTGAAATGAAGTAGGAAAATAATGGAGGAACTTTCGGGCAGTAGCAGTCAGCCCCCGGAATTTCACAACTCAAAAGAGGAACAACCTCCACAATTGGAGGGAGCAAGTCCTCGTACTGAGGAATAAGAGGAATTGGAAGGAGAAATTCGTTACTCAGACGAAGAAGAAGTAAGTCACCATACTAGTAGTGAAAAAAAACCTAGTATAGGGGAATTGGAAGGAGAAATTTGTTATTCGAATGAAGAAGAGATCAAGGGAGATTCAGAGGAAGAAGAACTTGAAGGAGAAATTCGGTATTCAAATGAGGAGGAAGGAAGTTATCACACCTCTGATGAAGATGAGGATCATCATAGCAGCAATAAGGATGAAACAGAGCCCATCAAAAATGTCAATGTAAGCCCCTTACAGGAAGACCAATTGGCCCAGATTTTGGCCAACATGAGCAATTATGCCCGGTCTCATAGCCTCTTGGACTGCAATATTGACATCAATAAATTACCTGAATACTCTGCCATTGATGAAGGAACAACTGCAGAAAAGCGTGATGAAACAGAAAACCCTAGAGAAGCTAGGGTTGCTTCTCCTGAGAGATGTGAACAGGAGAATGAAAACGTTGAACTAGTATCTCGACCTGGAAGCCCCTATGAAATCGCAGAATCAATTGAGAAGATGATTCCTGAGGAATCTAACCAAGAGCATGAGAGCATGGAAGAAGAACCCCAAGAAGAAGATTAGGAAGAAGATTTCACTGAAAACACGGCTGATATAAATCAAAACCCTGTTGATCAAACGGGTTCGGCTGAACAAGCCGTTGTTCCTTTAAGAAGAAGAAAACAACAGAGATTGATAAGCTTTGTAGGGAAAGGAAAAATCGTCATAAACTAATAGAACAACTCAGGAAAACGAATAGGGTTCTAAGAATGAAACAGACACCTAAGCGAGCCCCTAAAAGAAGAAACATTGCTGTCAAGAGAAGATCAAAAAGGAGAAGGATAATCGCTAATAAGAACCCCCAAGTAGTAGAAGAAACCATGCCTGAACCTAAATATGAGGATGTGGGGCAGTAAACGGCTGTTCCAACACCAGCTGTTCTAGAGGAACCTGATCTAAATGAAAATACCCAATCTAGCAGTTAGCACACTTTTAGTGATCCAGCACTAGTCAGACTGCAAGAGGAATTGACACAGGCCCGAATCGAAAGACAGAAATTGGAAGAAGATACTGTCGCAAGGAAGAAATATCAGGAATTGCAGCAACAGATGAAAATTATTCATGAGGCAGAAGCTGAAGCTCATGAAAAATGTCGGGAAGCAGAGGTAAAAGCTGATAAGGTACGAAACCAATTAAAATTAGCACACAATCAAATGGACACTCTCTACTCCTTATATACTGATGTCTTAGACTGTAGGTGCCCTGCCAAAAACTATGCTTTATTTTTGTTAGAAATATATTTACAATTAAAGATCAAAGCAGTTAGGGCTGGGAAATCAATAGAGCTAATAACCATAAACGACCTGGTATCATGCTGCAAGCTTTATGGGGACAAAGTACAGCGCCTGTTATGTGAGTTTTATTTGCATAATCTAATACTTGAAAAAGAATGTGAATCAAACCCTAGCCCTTTTATTGGAGATGTTTAGTTTCAGGCGTTCATTTCCTTTGCCGTAAATCAATTAAAGTGGCTTAAAGCCTACAATGCCTTTCAAAGGCAGGAAAATGAATTGGATCTATGGGTCAGAAGTGAACCACATGACCCACTTCAATTTTGGGCTAGTTAGAAACGTCTAATGACAAAGGAAGGTGTTACCCAAACTTTGGGGCTTGTCCATAAGTCAATTATTTTGAAAGGGACAGATTATTTTTCATCCATTAGAAACCAAGCGTATGTAGCAGCTAAGATCCAGTGGAGAACCTCAAATCAAAATGTACAAAATAGGGAGCCATTTAATTATAGGAATTTTGGGCTAGCTACAGACCATTTCATTGCCTATAGCCATCTTGTTTTAAAAGAAGGACCATACTGGTTAGGATGTAGGTTCCGCAGCCCTATTGCATGGTACCCTGCTTTGGACTATAAAGCTATTTATGAGCTTCCCAAAGGGCAGACAGGACACACTTTTGAGGAGTTAGCTGCATGTCATGGTTTTAGGCCTTTCAATGACAAACCCTATCTGGCTTATTCTTTGACTGCTCTCCATGTGAACTATAGTTTTCATGAGGACATGAAAAAGGTTAAGCAGGGGGGTATGTTGGGCAGTGAAAGAGGTATGAAATTGCTATGTATTTGTCCATTCTTTTACCATAGATATACTTCTGTTTTCCTTGGAAAGGTAATTTATCATAAGAATTGCAATTAAATTGGAAATGTTTATGTTTAGCATAGAAATATGACTAAAGGTTGTTTTTATTGGCAAAATAGGAATTCGAAGAGGTGAGCAGCTGTATCAAAGGCGTGGCTGAGAATAATCTAACTGTTGCTCCATCCGTGATGAACCATATCCAGTTGAAGCCAATAAGATCTGAACGAATCGCCCAGAAAAGTCAGGGGACAGCTCGGCCTTGAACAGAGTGAACAGAACGATGACAAAACAAGAGAGGAGCGAATCCCTCAGGATCGAAATATCCCGAGGGATCGCTATTCAACCTTATCATAGTTCTTGATTTATCCATCAAATAATTAAATATAAGGCAATGATCTTTAGCGACAGGGGGACAGTGGTTATTATGAAGGAGATTTTACCTGAAATACTTTGACATTCCTTTTGTAATCTAATGTTTGTTGACTCTCGGTCGTGAGAGAACTCTATCTGTAATGCTTTTCGATTTAATATAAGACACAGGTTTCATCCATTTTCTAAGAGTTCTGAGTTCACTGGCGTTAAGGGCCCGGCTCTGGTGGAATTACTATGCTGTTGTATTATTAATCTTTGTTTGTTGATGTGTGAAGTGTGTTTAGTATTTATCTTTGTTACAGAATTGTTTCATTGTTGAATCAAGTGCAGAGCCATTGCTGTGTCGTTCTTTACCGCAAATACATTTATTGATTAATTATCTTGTTATTATCTTCTAGCTTTTCTGTTCTGTAATTACAGTGAGTTGTTGTTCCATTAATCCATGGTTTTTTATTAGATTATGATTGACTGTCGATAGGCTTGAGTGTGAAGATTTATTTATTTGAATTGCATTAGACTTGTAATCGTTGTTTCTTTTATGTTGTTGTTCCTTTTCTAGATTTCATTTCCTTTAAGTTGCTTTAATTGAATTTGTGTTTGTTTCAATTGCTTTAAGATCTCCAAACTGTAGAGGATAGAGGTATTCACTCCAAGTCCCCAGATTTGGTCATCTTACATCGATTTCTAGGGGAAAGAGTTACTGCTACTGCATCCCTGATCGATGATCAGCAAGATTGCTGTAGTTTAGTCTTTTCATTCCAGTCATTGTAATTAGGTTTCTTTCCGAGCATTTAGTGCTTCTATGCTAAATCTTTACAAGCATTTCTCTTAGATAATTGTAGCCTCAGAAAGAGTACACTCTTGAGATCAAAAGACGCTCCCAGATTGATGATTAATGTAGGCTAATTAGGTGTTCAAAAGATACCTTTTTATGGTCGAACAACATATAAACGTCACCAATCCAAAATACTAGGAAGTTAGGAAGGTAATACCATTAAATACATCAACAGTAACCATAATCTAAATCATTACGACATAAACATAAGAATAATAAGCTTATGAAAATTATATGTGATGATCCATGGTATTGGACCAAGATTGTTGCAACTCCCAAAGGTTACTCAAGTTTAATTATCCACTCGAGCTTCGTACAAACTTGGAGGTGAAAGTGTTATATGCATAATAGATGATCTCTACTCATACCATGCTCATCATAGTTATACTAGGAGGTGCCGGGAACTATTTCTATTCTAAGGGAGAAAGTTTGTCACACCTATAATATCAAATCAATACTGAAAGAAAATCATGAGCACCAACTTGTCTATAGGAAAATAATTTATACTATATTTCACTCATTCATCTACCCAACCTCTACTTTTTCAATGAAAAATATTATCACTTATTCTAATTACAAGAAGGGAAATTACACTAGATTTCATTCATTCTCTTAAATACTCAATAGACTTGCAAGAAGGAAACTAATCTACCTTCACACACACACACACTCTATTAATGATGAATTTAATTCTATCTACTCCATGCTATATCATGTGCTAATGATGTATTCTATCATTCACTAACACACTACAACTACTTTGTTTTTCAACAAGAGAAGAAGGATTTTGTGTGACCTAGGGGTGTCCCCGAACCACGAATTCAGATTTGGGGGTCCACTAAGGCCTATAATAAAATTAGGTGAGGTGGAAGGGTGATTTTGGAGTAAAGGAGGTGGCTCCTAATGTTGCTACATTATTCCTATTTGGAGAGAGGAAGTCCTGTAGTGCTAACAGAAGCATGCCGAGAATGTTTTGAGGCTAGGAATGGTGGAATGGAGGTTACGAAATGTGAGGTCAAAGTGGATCTAAGTGGATGATAGATTACCAACTTCTTTGGCTAAGCTCAGAACCTTCAGAAGGCTTGTCTTTCACCAAGAAGGTGACTCTCTGTAGTTGTGAAGATGGTTTTCAAAACAAGGTTATGGGTAGTATGATGGACGGGAAACTAAAGGAGGGTTGATGTCTAAAGTGACAGTAATGAAAGGGGGTTCTTCTATGATGTTGTAGCTATTCCTGAAACTAGTACTCATGCGCTGATCATTTACAAATTATCATCTAAAATAGTGGAAAATCTTAGTTGAATTTAACTTAAGCTAACATGCATCTAAAACATAGATCTAACCTCTAATCTAAAAAATATTCATAATAAATAGAGTGAAGAATACTTTATCCTTTCCAAGAAATCATAAACTAAATAATTTTAGCCTGTGGTTGGATACCTTTCTCCTCAACCTCCAATGGAAGAGGTGAGAGAGAGAGGTTGCCAACATAGTGTTAATGGTTTTTAGATGCTACTAAAATTCCATGAAATCAACTAAAATATTGGAGCATAAAGCAAACATAAATGTACACAAGAGATACTGCAACCCATGGAATAGGCCCTAACCCACAAGCTTTAGTCCTCTGGAATCAAATTAGTGAGAGGAAAACCAACTTCTCATTCTCATTGCTACAGAGTCAATATCTATGATACAGAGTCAAGAGTTACCTAGCTTCCTATGAAAATTGAATCCTAATGAGATATTGCTCTTGTTTATTTATACTAATCGGCAACTACAAAAAACTCCCTAAAATGTAGGAATTTGTCTCCTTGATCATTGAGAGGTGTGGAACATGGCTCCCTCTTATCATTCACTTGCTCGGCGACCTTTTACTTTCAATTTTTTAAGGATGATCTTATGAGATATTGGGTTGGTTGTGGAAGTTAAGAAGGTGGAAAACATTCCTATGATTGCTCCTTATTGTCTACTTCGAGCGTGACATGGAATCTCACTCAAAAAAAGATTTATTTCCTTTATTTCATACATTTAAACCATGTTATGCTTCAAGTCATTGCAATCCTCTTACATCATTCTCACAATGAAAAATATGACAAAATGTAATCAAATGTGTGAGATAGAGAGTAAATAAGATAAAAGGTGACACTATAACCCCTAAAAGGATACCTAATGATGGGCATCATCATGACCCCCCTACTGAAATGGCTGCTCATCCTTTGAGCAACTCATTCCTCTCACCTGATTTTCTGCAAAGCTCCAGTAGCTTCCCTAACATCCCAAAGTAGCTGAGAAGGAGTTACTTCTCATGGGTAGAACCTTGCATTCTTTTCTGCTTCCATCGAGACCTTCTGGTCCTCTATTTTATCTCTCCCTTGATGTAGCCTTGACAACAAAGGTGGCCTTATCTTTAATCATATCCTCTAGATTTTCATTCTCTGCATTAGTCTTATGTAGAAGGGTGCTCTTCCTAAGGAAGCTCTCAATCTATCTGGAGTATGGTACTCCCTGTTCTTCAAGCCAAGTGGTATAGCATGCCATATTATTTGGAATGCCTCCACACTCTCTTCTCCTAGTAATTCAATATGTCATCAAAATGTGATATTTCTTGTGCTTGGATGTTAATGTATCTGTTTGCAAGGTCAGCATCATTAGATATCATCTGGAGATTGCTGATGATACCTCTAGAGCTAATGAGTTCTTCTCTGATTTGGAGGGCTTTTTTTTCCCTTTTCATCCCCCTCATGACTTCTTCTACCCGTGTTTCTTCATTTGTTACTGTTGGAACAGGGTCTCCTACAAAGCTGCGAGTCGGGTCCATTTGTGTATTTTTTATTATATTTAGTCTAGCGCAGGGGTTTTAGGGTGGGTAAAATCCCTAAAGCATTGTAAATGGGTCAAGGATAAACCAAGAGTCCGCAAACCATGGTTTGTGGACCATTAGATCCGTAGGCTAAAATAGTATAAGTAGTTGAACCTTTATGAGTTATAAGACAGACTAAGAAAGACAAGAGATTGGTGCTAAGTGAAGATCGATAGATCTAGTTAGGGTTTTTGGGTAAGGATTCCTGCTGCTGTGTGCGCTGAGGGATTCTTTCCTACTATGTGTGGACCCTGCTGCTATGCGCGCATGTTGGGTTTTGGGGTATTGTAAGTAGATCTGAAGGATTAATGAATGCGGAAGTATAGTTGAATATCTGAATCCACTGGAATTATTATGATATGAATCTGTGATATTTGGTTACTTAATATATGTTGCTATATTATTGATTTAAGCTGTGAACATACTTTTGTTACTTATTTATGATGTGATATGGATTTTTTCTGTTTCACTTCATGCAAGAATATCTAGAATAGTTGTGTTATCGTTATGTGAGTTCATGATCTGTTGATTTTTGTGAATATCATTATTATTGTGCATGTGGATGCAAAGGAAATATGTAGATATAGGCTCTGTGATACAAGATCTGGTCACTCTAAGGTTGAACGCAACTCTGATTGACTTACCTACCCTCTCATAGGGTGCAGAAACCTCGTTCCAGCACCCACCCATACTACTTCAGCTGAAACTTTGGCCTGCACAAGAAGGTCACTGTCGAAAGGGCCAGTAGTATAGGGGTTTGTTGGTAAACCTTGAACATCCGAACCTGGGTCAGGACCCATCGAGCCAAAAAATGGTTCTGTTTTCGAGACCAGGAGCATTTTGAGAGAGGGATCGGGTAATGCCAAGGCCGTACTGGAAGCCTGAAAGAAAGGAAATTGATGAATGGTTTGAACAACAAGTTTAGGAATTTTTCATCGATCAGTTTGTCTCTTACTCTGAAGCAGAGTAAATATTATTCAAGGGGTTCCGAGGTAAGTTTCTAAAGACCTTACCATTGCTAATCAAGATATTACTATGTGAAAAGAGTATTTTTTGTAGCCATACCAAGTGAATGAACTCTAATCGGGACGGGAGCACAACGTGAAGTGGAAAATACTACAGAACCAACCTAGAAGGATATAGATTGGTCTACAATCTGGTAAGAGAAGTAGCTTCATAGAGTCCTCTAGCCACACCGCTTTCGAACCAGCCTAGGGGTACGAATTCACCTACACCTCTGCCATCGAAGGACTCCATGGCTATGCACATGAAGTTGCTGACCTTTAAGGGTGTGGGGGATGAAGGTATGGATCAGTTCTGGTTTGTCGCGGGATCGGTATGGACTGCGCAGAACGTAGCTAGTGATGTTGTGAAAAGGGCACAATTTTCCCTTGCCTTCGAAGGAAGAGCTTTGGACTGGTACATAGGATACATCAGCCAAAACAAAAATGCAACCATTGAAGATATTAAGAACGCCCTGAAATAGCAGTTCAAGAAACCGAAGACCTACTCTCAAATCATTTTTGATCTAAATAATTTCAAGCAAGGGCCTTTTGAATCTGTGTGGGAGGCTGATAAATGACTAAAGAAGGTGATCAGAGAAGGGGGATTCCAATATGATGATAGACAACACACAAAATGGCTCATTGCTATGTTGCTACCTCACCTACTCGTACCTGTGGGGCACTAAACTTTAGAATTGCAGGAGAAAGCCTTGGAGGGTGCCATGAAGTTAGAAGCTGCACCTCGGGACGAGACTCAGCTAGGTGTCCAATGGATCTAGGTACAACTGTAAGCGATGCACGTAGAGATCCAAAATATTTGGAAGGAATGGGGGCCGAAGGCTAGCCCTGAGAGATTGTGCATATGATGCTGAGTGAATGGTCATACCAAGGATAACTGCCCTCTCTTAGCAGCCTATATGCAGGTCGGGGGACCTAGCCCATTACACCCTAGGGAAGCTACGGGACCCAGTGGGCCAGCGCTATGGTCCAATGATTATCGTGTTGCAGGGTTGCACGATACCAACCACTGTCTTCGCCTTGCTGCGTATGTTCCAAAGGTAAAGTAGCAATGGTGCAGGTTCTACAGATCGGTGGGACATGATGAACAGAAATTTCAGACATATGATTTGATGATTGATCGAGGAAACTTATATAGAGTACAATCAAATCCTGCGCCACCAAGAACCCCCGCAGGCATAGGTGGTTCCCCGTCAAGGGGCAAGGGAGGGGGCCGAGGTGGAAGTGCAGATCGGGGACAAGGTTATCTAGTCTGTTATAACTGTGGAGAAGTAGGACACTTTGCAAGGGACTATTTGAACCCTAAAAGGAAATCCTGCCGATATTGCAGACAGCTGGACCATGCGATTGAAGATTGTCCAGTCTTGATAGAAAAAATGCAAGAAAAATAGCCGACACCTACATAGAATGTGCAGAGATTTAAGGTTGAGCGGGGAGACAAAGATCCAAGTGTGAATGTTGTGACACAAGTGGGATGGCCACCAGGGGGCCCGAGGAGGAAGCTGCGATGAAACCTCTGATCTGAAAAGTAGTTATCAAAAAAGAACGTTTGGACCTAAAAAGGGGGAAATAAACATTTGTCGCAGCTCATAAGGACTTTGTTGAAGAAGAGGCAGCTACTGCTTAGGCACCTATGGACCACAAGGTAGATGAGGAGGTCGATCCCATTTTTAAGGCATGTATGAAGCTGTTGCGTAACCCAAAGGTTGTGGAGAATATTCATGAATTAATAGATAGCTGCACAATGTGACCTAATCTACCCCTAGAGGTCAAGGATGTGAACAAGCTATACTGGTACAAAAAACTTACTAGGAGAGAAATGCGGTTGACTGCGCAGATTGGTGACTACGAAATGAATTAGGCTATTTTAAACCTAGGGTTAGATGAGAACGTGTTACCTAAACAGACTTGGCAATGAATGGGACAGCCTAAGCTAGAATGGTTGACTATTCAGTTGCGCATGGAAAATCAAGAGAAAATCATCCCACTAGGAAGGTTGTCTAAAATTACAGTGGATATCACAGGAGTAAAGGCCCAAGCCGACTTTGAGGTAATTGAAATTGTAGAAGATGTAGAACCCTACCCTGCGCTCTTAGGACTAGATTGGGCCATAGATATGGGTGGTATCATCAACCTCAAAATGAGAAGCATGGTGTTTGAGGATAACGGTACAAGGGAGATAGTACCATTAGATCCTGCGGAAGGTGAATGATACACAGAGCCAATGCATGATGAAGAGGAGGTGGATCACATTTACAAGTTGACTGTGCAGAACAAATATTGGACCAACCCCACGCTGGGAGGAGTACTCTGCTGGGAAAAGGACAATGAATGCTTCTCTGACTCTGATGGGGAGATGGAGAATTGGAAAAACCAGTTGCACGATGTCTCAGCGATGCGATGTCTTTGAGTCACAAGGGACTTCTGCTGCATTTCCTCAGACGTAAGAGACCTACCCTACTTTGATGGTTCTGGTAGCATTAAGGAATTTTTGCGAGCATTTGAAGCCAAGGTTCCAATAGAACGAAGGGTATGGGTCTTTAATCTAGTGATGCATGCAATTCCTGCAAGATGGTGGGAGATGCATAAAGGGGCATTCCAGGACTGGGAGGACTGTTGGGACATGATGCTCCTCTGATTTGAGCCTCCGGTAAATGTACAGGTCAAGATTTTCCTTGGCCCAAGGGACCCGGGTCAACACTTGTTGGCCTGGATCAAAGCATGGGGTGACTGAGCTATGAAATAATGGGTTCAATTGTTCATTCATGGTTAGGTCCAATCCCGACTGCGTGGTACTTGGATGCGAACCTACATCAACTCACCTGCAACTAGGAAACTCTGAGGGACAAATTCATAGGGACATTTGGACTCATAGTGGGGTCGGAAGCGCTTAACAAAGCTCTCCAGGGTATAGATACATTTGTTTTTAAGGAACCCAGTTCCACTAAATTATTCAGGGCACCGACATGGGAAACACAGATGCAGGATATTTTCAACTGTCGTAGCTTAGCAAGGGAAGAAAGTGAAGAAGACATGTGGTCTATCTCTATCCCGAAGTTGCAAGGAGAGCACCCTGTTGCAGGATCCCTGCTGTAAGAGGTGGATGTCACTAAGCCTCTCAGGCTACGCGAAGTAAATATTGGGATGGAATAACACCCTAAGTTGGCTAAGATTGGGGACTATTGGGATGAAAATACAGTAAGCAAAGTGGCCAAGTTACTCACCGAGTACCAGGACTTATTCCCAACAAATTTTTTGGAACTAAAAGGGATCATGGGGGACTTAGGGGTCATGCATATCACTCTCAAATTTCATGCACAATTCGTGAAACAAAAACCCTATAGGTTGAACCCCAAATATAAGCAGAAAGTCAAGGAAGAACTTGATAAAATAATCGCTCCAGGTATCATAGAAACTGTCAAACAGTAAGACTGGATCAGCCCAATGGTGGTTCAGGAGAAAAAGGCTGAAGGAGAGATTCGAATCTACGTGGACCTCCATAAGTTGAAAAATTCCTGTGTTCATGACCCATTCCCTACACCATTCCCAGACAAAATTTTAGATAGTGTGGGGGGACAGGAAACATACTCCTTTACAGACAGATTCTTAGGGTACCATCAAATTAGAATTTCTCCTGAGGACCGCAGCAAAAACAAGTACACCACAGAGTGGGGCTATTTCCAGTATACTGTCATGCCGTTTGGTCTCAAGAATGCCCCTACTATTTTCTTGCGAGTAGTGGTTGCGGTGTTCAAGGAATTCATCCACAATTTCCTAGAAGTATATTTCGATGATTGGACTGTCTTCGACCTGGTGAAGGCGCATGTATCAAAATTTTACATGATGTTGGATGGCTACCAAAAGAACCATATTTCCATAAATATCAAGAAGTGTATCCTCTGAGTACCCTTCGGTATCCTACTCAGCCATATAGTTTTTTGACAAGGGCTGATGGTGGATCCTGCCAAAATCATAGTAATCATCAACTTGCTGTACCAACAATGAAGAAATAGCTGCACTCGATCCTTGGGCACACAAGCTACTACCAAAAATTCATTCAAGGCTACGCGTTGATCACGGCCCCTATGGAAACATTTTTCAAAAATAATGTTTCGTTCTTTTGGGATGACAAGTGTCAAAAGAGCTTTGAGTTACTTAAAGAAAAGATGGTCTCAACACCTATTCTCATCTTTCTTGATTGGGATATGGTCTTTCATGTCCACGTCGATGCATCAGGAATTGCTCTCGGGGTTGTCCTTACGTAGCCAGGAGAGGGAGACATTGATCATCCAATTTCCTTTGCAAGTAGGAAACTCTCTGGCACGAAACGTAATTACTCCACTACAGAGCGGGAGGGGTTGGCCATGGTGTACACTTTGCAGAAATATCAACATTACTTGTTAGGAGGACACTTCAAAATGTTTACACACCATTCAGCCTGGAAGTACCTGGTAAATAGGCCCATTTTGGGGGGGGGGGATCTGTCGATGGTTACTGCTATTTCAGGAGTATGACTTTGAAATCATCGTTAAGACGGGAAAGCTAAATGCTAGGCTGGATCACTTATCACGAATAGAGAGTGGCGAGGAGCCAACCAACCTAGAGGATGGATTGCCTGATGTGCAGTTGTTTTGTATTAATGTAGTAGATGCCCACTTTTCTGATATCATTCAGTTCTTGACTATTGGAAATGGCACCCCAAAGTATTCAGTACATTAGAAGAAAGAACTAGTAGCTCGGGCAACATATTTTTCCATCATTGCAGGTCAGTTATATAATATGGGAGCTGATGAAGTATTGCGGAGATATGTTTTCGAGCATGAAAGGAATGCTACCTTGGTAGACGCTCATGACGGAGTAGCAGGAGGTCACTACGTAGGGAAAGCAAGAATGCAAAAGGTCTTGAGAGCTGGGTTATGGAGCCCTACCCTGCATCGTGATGACCACGATCATTGTAAAGCCTGCGATACGTGCCAACAAGCAGGAAGGACATATCGCAGGGATGACATTCCCCTTCAACCTCAAATGGCTCTACAAGTGTTTGATAAGTGGGCCATCAATTTCATAGGACCTATTAACCCACAAGGAAAGAAGATGGGTGCGCACTACATTATTACTGTCACTGATTACGTAACTAGGTGGACCGAAGCATAAGTTGTAAAATATTATACGACAAATACCGCTGCACATTTAATATTTGAACAGATCCTGATTAGATTTGGGTGTCCGAAGATCCTCATGAGCGACAAGGGTACGCACTTTGTTAACGAAACAATATAAGCTTTGAACACAGAGTTCTGAATCCATCATGCAAAAAGAACACTGTCTCAACCACAAGAAAATGGTACGGTTGAAGCTTTTAACAAAATATTGGAGAAAGCACTGACAAAGGTCTGCAATACCAATCACATTGATTGGGACATGCATGTCCCATCAGTTCTTTGTGCTTATTGAAGCACCTGCAAAAGCTAACTGGGAAAACTCCTTTTAGGATGGTCTATGGCAAGGAGGCCATTATGCCAATAGACTTCATTATTCCTAGTTTGTGTATCGCAACAGTTACGAACATGGTGGACCCTGAAATCATGGAGGAGCGATTAGCACAACTTATGGCTTTGGAGGAAGATCGGTTCCTAGATAATTTCCATCAGCAGGTTCAGAAGGCCCATGATAAAGCCTGGCATGATTGACATATTCGCCAAAAGACCTTCACGAAGGATGACCTGGTCCTCTTATACGATAGCCAGTTTCCAAAACATCCAGGGAAGTTCCAGCAGCACTGGCTTGGCCCCTATACTATTAAGGAGATCACAGATGGCGAAGCTGTTCGGCTTGCCACCTTGCATGGAAATGTGCTACCCGGATATGTCAATGGTAGTAAGCTCAAAACATATTGGATCAAATGACTATATGGTAGGAGTAGCTGTGCAGGCGCAGATGGTGAACCTACCATCGCAATGAATTAGGACGAGTCACAAGATTGTGTTGGGGGACTGTTGGAACGGGGTCTCCTACAAAGCTACGAGTCCGGTCCATTTTCTATATTTTTGAATATATTTAGTCTAGCGCAGGGGTTTTGGGGTGGTTCAAAGCCCCTAAAGCATTTTAAATTGGTCATGGGTACACCAAGAGTCTACAAATCATGGTTTGCATACCATTGGATGCATAACCTAAAATGGTATAAGTAGTTGAACCTTTATGAGTTGTAAGATAGACTAAGAAAGACAAGAGATTGATGCTAAGTGCGAAACAATAGATCCGGTTAGGGTTCTTGGGTAAGGACTCATTCTACTATGTGTGCGGAGGGGCTCTGTCCTGTTATGTGTGGACTCTACTGATGCGTGCGCAGGTTGGGCTTTGGGGTATTGTAAGTAGATCTCAAGGATTAATGAATGAAAAAGTATTTTTGAATATCTAAATCCACTAGAATTACTGTGATATGAATTTGTGATGTTTGGTTACTTAATATATGCTGCTATATTATTGATTTAAGCTGTGAACATACTTGTGTTACTTATTTATGCTGCGATATGGATTTTTTCTATTTCACTTCATACAAGAATATCTAGAATAGCTGCGTTATTGTTATGTGATTTCATGTTCTGTTGATTTTTGTGAGTATCATTGTTGTTGCGCATGTGGATGCGAAGGGAATCTGTAGATATAGGCTCTGTGTAACAATATCTGGTCACTCTAAGGTTGAATGCAGCTCTGCTTGACTTACCTACCCTATCCCAAGGTGCAGAAACTTGGTTCCAGCACCCACCCATAGTACTTCAGGTGAGACTTTGGCTTGTGCAAGAAGGTCACTACAAAAAGGGCTAGTAGCATAGGGGTTTGTTGGCAAACCTTGAACATCCAAACTTGGGTCAGAACCCCTCGAGCCAACAGTTACCCAATATGCTAGGGTCATCAACTAAATATCACACAACCTAGAATTGAGTTCTCAGATATTCATGTTAGTCAAAATGAGGTTGTGGATGTAAAATTCTACCATCTTAGCCCTTTCTTCCACACTAGACTGTCTAAAAAAATCAATTAGCTTTATATAATTTTGAAAGGGTAAGCATCCATGTTGTTATAAGGACTTAATCTGAAACTTCAACCACTTCTCTTTCAAGAAAACTACATAAGAATTAGAAGGGTGTCTATACTGCATGGCATCCACAGAAATATTTTCCATAGTGGCAATTTTTGTGCCCTTATATTGTAACTTATCCCTCAACCTCATGTTCTATGCTTTATCTGCTTGTAATTTCTCTCTCAACACTAATTCTTTGAGTCTGGCATCAGCTAGGTCCTTTCCCATCTCAATAATTTTCTCCTCCATTAACCCCACATACTCAACATTTTTGGATTTGGAAATTTGCATCCACCTGTGGGTGAATGCTCTTTATATATCTAGATCATAAAAGAGATTTATTGAGAGATTCCTAGGGATCAACCTCCCCCCTTCAATGAATTTTTAGTAATAGCTTAAACTAGGTTGTGGGGTAAGTTATTGAAATTTTGTGATGTTTTTTTGGAAGGTTCTTAGAGAGGTAGCTTCCTCTTGTGGTTATTTTTTTACAACTTGTTCCTCCCCTTGTACCTCTTGTACTTCAATTTTGGAACTTTTCCCTTTTATTGGAATCTTTCCTAATTCCATTTTTGCATTATCTTATTACTATATCACTTTCTATTCTTCCTATAGCACACCATGTCTTTACTGTAGCACACTCTGTTTTTCCTGTAGCATATATTTTTCTTCTCCTTGGAGTTTTATGGGTACTTCTAACTGTTTTAAGGATGCCTATCTAGTATAGTTCCTAGTTACATAATTCACGGGTGTCCTAGATTTGGTCTTTGGGGAAGTAATTTCTTCATTTTTTCCTTCCTCTGACCCTATCTCTTCCTTCTTGCTAGGGGAGTCTTCAATGGTAATGGGGACCTATGTTGGAGTTTGAGGACTTCCTTTTCTCACCCTAGTGTTGTTTTTTATCTTAAAATATGTGGGATTCTTCCTTTTCCTTTTCTCCTTGGGTTTCACAAGGGTGCTTAAAGTGGGTAACATGGCAGCCACCTCATGCTCAGTGTTTCATGGTGACAGACTAATTTGTTGAAGGGATATTTTAGTGGTATTTTTGGGTATCAAAGCATTATGTTGTAATTAATTCTCTTATTTCTCCTCATCACTTTTCCTCTCTTCCTTTGCATCCTATGTTTATCCTTCCTCTAACTCCATATCTTCTTCTTCAATCTCTTCCTCCTCTGTTCTAGTATTCCTATCTCCAAGGATAGAGGTAGGGGTATCTCTAGGAGTGATATTTTATGTCCCTATTAGTGTCCCTCTGTCCATGTCAATGCAATTAGACCATAACACCGAAATTCTAAGATTATTGAGGACATCATAAACTATTAGTTTAACCAAACAATGGTGAACTAGGTGTTGGCATTTTCCTCCTCTAAATCTTTGGCTCATGTCTCTGATGGAGTGGAGGAGGAAGTAGGGTATGTTAAGCCTTTATTCCAAAGGAAAATCCTCCTTAAACCTAAGCTCATGCAACAATAAAAAATGGTATCCATATAATACACTTAATCTACCTTGACAAGAAATGTACTTGAGGATGTGGTAGTCTACTTCATCCCAAGGGTAAGGCAAACTCTCCCTTATGACCCCATTTTTATCTTCTATGTGTTTCTCATTGGTCAAAAAGAATTTTTTCATAGAAGTGGCATTAGTGACCCTGTCTTCTACATTCTACTTGATTCCTAAGGGTAGTGTTGTTATTACGTTGATCAATTTAGGTGGGATGGTTATGGCTAGTCCCCTTACCACATTAGTGGTACTGGAATCTCCTTGAGACAATAGGGGTGTTGCAAATTATCAAGCTATTTCATCATAATATCCCCTTCAGCTCAAATAATACCTACCATTGATGCCCTCTAAAAATTTCTCTTACATGAGGCTGTAATTGAATTCTCTTTGTATATGTAGGTCTTCTTCTATTAAGCCCTCCCCCCATTTCTCTTTGATGTGGCTTAATTGGGTTAAAGAGGTATTTTTATATGGTGTTGGTGTCAATATTGTTGGTGAAAGGGGTTATAAGACTCTTAACACTTCAAAATTAATGTCATTAGTGGATATTTTAGCCTAAAAGTGGCCTCCTAATGAAAATAAATAAAATAATAGTTAAAATAATAAAATAACAGTTATGAATATTGGAGGGAAAAGAAGAAAACTATTTTTTTAATTATATTTTTGGCTTAGATCCTTATAGGTTTACTCAAATTTCAATTTTAGAAACTCGTTGGATGAAAAATTAAATTCCACATCCAACGTGTACCCATTATGTGTACTTTTGAGAAGACCCACCTTGATAAAAAAATGAAGATACATTAAAAAGGTGTGTTGAGCACCTTTTTCGTATGTATCTTAACTTTTTATCAATGTTGATCTTCTCAAAAGTATGAAGAATTGGTAGTCATTGGATGTGGAATTTAATTTCGCATCCAATGAGTTCCTAAAATTGAAATTTGGGTAAACCTAGAAGGAGTTAAGCCAAAAATGAAATTAAAAAAATGTAGATTTTCTACTTTTCCCTCCAAAATATTTGCATGTACCTATTTTAAAATTTAAAGGAATTTTTATTGGTTTAAATGTTATGACATATAAATTATGTGACAAAATCATGGAAACTTTTAGGATGATATTTCCTCGAATAATAATCTTGTACCTCTTCACGCAACTTTCTCAATTTCTCAAATATGACAGTACTATATGCAGACTGTTATGGAGAATTTTGTGAAATCTATGGAGATGATGGTCACTTACCTCTATTAATAGATGTTATGGAATGGAGAGTGGTGTTTTTAATTTGTAATTGACCCTTTGGTGGATTGCATGCATCTTCTCAACACCCTGTAGTACTCCTTGAAGCTTCCTATAGAAATTGCAGGTGTTCCTATAACACTTGTTGTAGGCACAACTAACCAATGATCGAACCTCCTCTATGGATTACCAACTCCTTTTCTTAATTATTTTTTAAATGAGCATATATATGAGGGGAAGTGAGTTGAGGTACATTATATTCCATTTTGAGTGGGCTTGGAGCATTGGGTTGTGGTGTCCCTCACACAAGATTTCCTCATCTGGATCATTGGCCCCACACTAAGTGATCATTCCATAGACACCCTCTCTTTTTGATCTCATTGCCACTGATGTGACAGGTCCACGTTGCATGCCAGCTCTACCAAGTTCTTTTAGTTCTAGTTTTGAACGTAGCCAAGTTAAATCACCACCTTTGATCTTATTAAACCTCCTTTCCTTGGCATTAATTCATTTAGTCAAATATGAATACGAGAGGGTGAGAGGGTCATACCTGAGCATTAAATTGTTTCCAAATGGTTTTTGGGTCCAAAATGTAGATTTTTGGAGCACTAGAGCAATCATTACTGTAGCTACCTTTAGTATTCAATTCTTATTGTGTCTTCATTTCCTGTTTGAGGTGCTTACTTTGTTTGTTTGTTTGTTTTGCAAGTACCTTGTGGAGGCTTCAATTTGATGTTCCTGATGGAGAATGCCATAGGAGTGTTATGGTTTCCTTAAGGAGTGAATATTAAACTTTTATATGTTTCATTGAATGTTCCAATCCATCATTGCACTATTCTAGTGTTTTCACAGGTGTGCTACAGGAAGAGATCATCTTCCTATAGCAGTCCCCTTTATGTAGATTATGGAGCCCAAAATGACATAAGGTGGTGATGGAATGGTGTGTGAAATATAGAGGTGGTGTTAGGATTCTAGGGTAGTAGTGTGGTTTAGGAGAAAAATGAAGAAAAAGGCTATGTGTTTGTGCAAAAAAATAGTTTCTACTACAGTGGCAGGATACAGGGTTAGAGAATGGAATCTCCATGCATTGGATGGTATGTTGATGAGGGGTGGTAGGAATAGGTAGGATGACCCATTTTAAACTTTTACTTAGGGTCAGAGAGTCCTCGATGATTGAATTTTTCCTTTTAATTTCTTCATGTAGGTTCTCAGGACTTCTTGTAGCACTACAAGATTTCCTGTAGCTTTCTAGGACATCCTGTAGAAATACAGAGCTAGGAAAAAATTCGAGTTTTTCTAGATCATAAGGTGGTGGAATTTGATGGTGGAATGAGTGATGGAGTTGGACATGGATTGAATAGATAGAGGATAGGGAGGGAGATGAAAGAATGCTACACATGTTTCCATATTTGTTTTCTTTTCTTTTGTTTTTCCTTCATTTCTCGCTATTTTTTTTTATGAAGATAGGTGGAATACCTCAGAATATTACCTTCCTTGGGCACCTTAAATAGGTTTTAACCCAATGATATTTTATTTCTTTTTGCCTTTTTTTTTTCTCTAAGATTGCCTCAAGGAGGGTTGCAATCCCAGAATTAGCCTTGCATGCCTCATAAAGGTTTTCACCCAAGCCTCTTTATTTTTTTCTCTTTTCTATGTTTCTCTATGAGGGTGATGGACTGGAAGCTATGAGGCTCCCACTTACATTCACATCTATGTTGTTTGTGTTGATGAATTATGCCTTGGACATGGGCCTCTTGTACATTTTTACTTTGTAACCATTGAAAAGCAGAGGAATCCCCTCCTCATCTATGACTCTGATTTGAAAAAATTCATTTCCATGGAATCTCTTTATCCGATAAGGTCCTAGACATATGATCATTAACTTCCCCTTGAAGTCCTTAAATGTGGAGAGAGAGAAAATCCCAATATTCTTCCTGAAATTCCTTCTCTTTGATATTATTTTCATGACTAAATATCCTTTGTAGTTGTATTTCTTCTGTGTCAAGGAGAGCCTAAATCCTAAAGTCATCCAACCCATTTAGTTGATGTAGTCTTTCTTTCTATGCCCTAGTGATATCCAAATCCAATTGAGATGCCATTCGAAGGGTATTATACTCAAATTCAATGGAAAGAAAATATTTCTTCCCGTAAACTAGATCATCGGGAGTAAACCTAGTAGTTGTCTTCCACGTGGTGTTGTAGCTCTAAGTGGCCTCTAGCAATCTGTATGAACAATGTTTTCTGCTGCTCCTCACAACTTTGGTAAGGATGTTCTCTAATTCTCTATTGGTCTCTTCCACATAAAAATTTGCTTGAGGGTGATAGGAAGTAGAACTATTGTGCATGATATTGTGTTTCCTCATGAGACTATCAATAATATAGGATTTAAATTGAGCCCCTTGATCAGTGACTATATCCCTAGGATACCCAAACTTGGAGAATACATTCTCTCTCAAAATTTCAATCACCTTATCTTCTGTTGTTAGCTTGACAACCTTTTTTTCAACCCACTTGATCAAATAACCAGTGTACACTATGATGTGTCTCTTCTGTCTAGATGGTTGATAAATTGGTCCAATGAAATACATGCCCCACTTATAAAATTTCTCCAAGGCCACATAATGTTGTAGAGGAATTTCATCTCTCAGTGTAGGCTTCCCCGTCCTCTGACACAGATCATAAATATTGGTGTATCTCCTAGCATCCTGATGGAGACTATGGAGATGGTAGCTAGTTTAAAAGACATTAAAATTTGTCCACTGTTATGAAAAAAACACCAAAACTGGAAGAAAATATAGATCAATGGCTTAGAAATAAGCCACTTCAAGGGGGAAGGCTAATTTACATTACATAAATGAAAAATTCTTAGATGATACAAATGACAAAACCTCCTTTCTAGATATAGGAGTCCATGAGGTCACACTATAATCCTAGCTGACCTAACACTAATAATGTAAGGGCACAACAATAACAATAGTGGCTTTTTATGGGGCACGATAATAATAATATTGGGGCTACAGGGGTACAATAATAACAATAAGGGGGCTACACTAACAACAATAAGGTACTACACTAGTAATATAGGGAACTAATATGCCCCTCTCCTTCAAAAAAGTGTTGTCCTCAATGCTTGACTAGCTTTGGATACTTCTGTATAAAATTCTCACCGTCCCATGTGGAATCTTCAGTGGGTAAGTTATTCCACTTGAGGAGATACTCTGGAATTAATCGATTTCTTAGTTGTCGAGTTCATGTTTCCGTGACTGCGTCAAGTTCCAATATGATTTTTCCTTCCTCATCAAGTTTTGGAAATATTGTTTGAACTGGAATTTTTTCACCTATAACCTTTTTAAGCATGAAACTTGGAAAACTGGGTGCACTTGAGACAAAGTAGGAAGCTCCAATTTGTATGGGATAGTACGAATATTTTGCAACACCTTGTAAGGACTGTAGAACTTTGGAAATAATTTACTATCCTTCTTATATTGCTTGAGGGATATTTGTTTGCATGGTTGTAGCCGTAAAAATGCCTAGTCTCCTACGTCAAAACTTCTCTCACTGTGATGTTGATATGCTTATTGTTCCATCCATTAGGGGAATTTTGAGGTCTAAAATGGGCCTCCTAAGAAAAATGCACAACCAAAATAAACTTTATAATAACCAATAGGATTCAAGTTGATGATGTCAACCATGGGGGATGATTTACCTTTCTTGGATTTAAAAATAAAAATAATAAAATAATAAAACTACTTTTTCAACTCGTATTTTCAACTTATCTCCCTAAAGGTTTACTCAAATTTCGAGTGGGAGTACTCGTTGGATGCAAAATTTAATTTCTCATCCAAGGAGTACCCATGTTTCATACTTTTGATGGACCCTAATACATTAAAAAGGAGAAATATATAAAAAAAACGTGATTGCAATCACCTCTTTCATGTATTTCTCATTTTTCATGTAGAAAAATCCATCAAAAGTATGCAACATGGGTAGTCCTTGGATGACGAATTAAATTTTGCATCCGACGAGTATTCCCACTCTAAATTTGAGTAAATTCTTAGGGAGATAAGTTCAAAATATGAGTTAAAAAGGTAGTTTTTTCTTTTTTCCCTCTAAAATTTGATGATGTAATCAAATCTTAATTTATCATTTCCACTATTATTTTAAAATTTCCTTAGGAGGCCTATTTTAGTCCTCAAAATTCCCCTAATGCGATTTTGTGCGAAATTTAGGTTATCCTTTAAGAGTTGGAGAACTTGTTGTTGATGCTTGATGTGATCTTCCACTGGTTGAAACTTACAATTTTCTCTTAAAGATGATGTGATGGATGGTGGATTATATCCTTAAAATTGCAATAAACGGGGTCATTTTTGATGGAGTATGGAAGTGTTATATCACCATTCATCCAGAGGTAACCACTTGACCCATTGTGTTTGTTTATCCGATACAAAACAATGAAGATATCCTTCAAAACATTTGTTCACTATCTCCATTTTCCCATTGGATTAAGGAAGATAAGATGAGCTATGAGCTAGTTGAGTACCCAAAGAAGAAAATAATTTCGTCCAAAAATTTCCAGTAAAAATGGGATCTCTATTGCTTACAAAAATCTTTGGGTCTCCATGTAGCCTTTAAATTGTTTCCATAAATTCACTAGCAATTGTACTTGCTTTAAATGGATGAGATAATGCAAAAACGTGTGCGTACATGGTAAGTCTATCAAATACCACCATGATGCCACTTTCTCCTTTGAAATTAGGTAAAAATATGATAAAATCCATTGAAGACCTGGGGCCTTGATTTTCTCAACTTTATCTTGCTGGCAAACCAAACATTCCGCCACAAAATTTTGAATATCAGATTTAAGGTCATCCCAAAAAAATTCTTTCTTCACCCTGTGGTAATTTTTTGTAAATCATGATTGTCCTCTTAAGGGAGTGGTGTGCAAATAAAAAATAATATTTTGTTTTAGTTGGGAATTATTACAAATATATAAGCGATCTTTGTACCATAGGGAATCATTTTTCAACTAAATGTATCAGATGTACTAGGATCTTGTTGCAACTTTTGAATGAGTGTCCACACTTCTTTGTCAATTTCTTACATTCATCCCTTTCTTTGGTTATCCAATCTGGTTTGATAATAAAAATGGCACAAAGCAATGCTTCCACCTCTTCATCCTTTCTTGATACTGCATCTGCAACAACATTTACCTTCCCTTTTTTGTAGATGATTTCAAAGTCATAACCCAACATCTTTGTGTTAAGTCCCTATATTAATAGTATAGCCCCTTATTATGTTAGTGTAGCCCCCATTATTGTTATTATTGTACCCCTGTAACCCCCATATTGTTATTATTGTGCCCTTAAACTATTATTGTTAGGTCAGCTAGGATTACAATGTGGCCCACTAGGATTACATTATGGCCCCATGGACTCCTATATATAGAAAGGAGGTTTTGTAAATTGTATCATACAAGAATTGTGCATTTATGTAATGTATTCGAGGTTTCCCCCTCGAAGTGGCTTATTTCTAAGTGCCTTAGGATACCCATTTTTGGTGCTATTCTAAATAGTATTTGTTCCAAAAAGGATTTAAGACTATCATGATGAGTTTTTACCTTGAATTTTCTTCCCATTAGGTAAGGTCGTCATTTCTTTAGTGCATGTAGTATTGTCAACATTTCCTTCTCATAAATAGTTTTTTGTAAATACTTTCCTTTGATTGGATGACTTTCAAAAGAAATGGGTCTTCATTATTGCATTGAAACAACAAAAATTCCATTTCCCAATGCATAAAATTCTACAATAAAGGTTTTTGTGATGTCTGGCATAGGTAAGAGTAGTGCTAGGCACATTTCATATTTAAGATGTTCAAAGGCCTTAGTTGCTTCAGGAGTCCACGAAAACGCATTTTTTTTCAATAATGTTATTAGAGGTGCTACTATTCTCCCATAATTCTTAAAAAAAATGCGATAATACCTTGTTAACCTTAGAAATCCCCCCAACTGATTTATGGTTGTGGGGACTTTCCATTCCTTAATGGTTTTAATATTGTTAGGGTCTACCTTAAAACCATCATAAGATACAATATGACTCAGAAATTCCACCTCTTGTACTCCAAAGAAACATTTGGAGGTTTTTGCATATAATTGTTTCTCCTCCAATATTTTGAGCACCTTCTCAACATGTTGAACATGATCCTTCCAAGACCTGTTGTAGATTAGTATATCACCAAAAAATACTAACACAAATTTTCTAAGCGATTTAAACTGGAATTCATTAACCCTGGAAATGTAGAAGGTGTATTGGTAAGGCCAAAAGGAATGACAAAAAAATTATAATGACCCTCATGGGTTCGAAATGTTGTTTTCGAAATATCTTCACTCTTCATTCTAATTTCATGATATCATGAATGAAGATCCAAATTTTTAAAATAACTTGCTCCATGTAATTCATCCAATAATTCATAAATCAAAGGAATGGAAAATTTATCTTTAATAGTGAGCTTATTGAGCTACCTATAACCCGGACACATGCACCATGATCCATCCTTCTTGTGCACCAATACTACTGGAGCAAAGAAAGAACTTTGAATAGGTTGAATTATACCAGCCTCTAACGTTTCTACAATCATACATTCAATTTCTCTCTTTTCGACATAAGGATATCTATAAGGCATGATGTTTGGAGGAACAATTTCTGGAATCAAATGAATAGCATGATCATGATCACGAATATGTGGGAGTCATTTGGGAATTTCAAACACCTTGGAATTATTTTCCAAGGCTTTTTGGAGATATGGATAAATAGATGATTTTAATGTTGGAACCTCTATTGAGCATAATTGTGCAATTACACCTCATTGCTATTTCTTCGGAATATTTTTCATGACATAATATCTTATTATCTTTCCCAGCTTCGTTGTGATACCCCATAATTCAACTTCCTTTCATTCAGAAAAAAAAAATTCAATAAAGTTTCTTGAAAATTAAAAGTTACCATCCCCAAAGATTGTAACGATTGTAATCCTAGTACAACATCAACACCTCCCATTGAAATGGAAATAATTAAAATATTCAATTCATATTCCCCCATGCTTAGCTTGATATTATGGCATTTTCTGGAGCAATTTATAGTTCCTTCATTTGCAACCATTACTTGACATTCTGGTGCTAGGTATAGGAAGAAATTCAACTCCTTGCCTACCTTACAATTAATAAAATGATGGATAATGCCTGAATCAACGAACACTATTAGGTTTTTCTTATTGATATGACCTTCTCTCTTGAGTGTTTGGCAAGTGGTAATTCCTTCCAATGCATTAGAGGATATGGTTGGACTCATTTATTCTTTCTCTAGGGTTGGTTCCTGGTGTATATCCTCTTATTTTGAAGTTTCTGGTTCATTTTCTTCCTCCTCTTCACAATATATGTAAAATAATTTCTTCTCATCACACTTATGACCTTTAGTGTATTTGATATCACAACTGTAGCAAAGCCTTTTTTTCTCTTTTTTCTTTCAAATATTGTGGTATCAAACTTGTAGGTTGTGGAAGTGTAGGAGTAGCAACACTTCCATCTTTATATATGTGAGGGGTAGGCTTTCTTGTTGCCATAATTTTACATTCAATATTTATTTCCAACCTAAATTCCTTCTGCAATGAATCAGTTTCCCAAAGGTGAACCTCATGTTGGATGTTATCCTTTAAAGTCCCTATGAAGACATCATTATTTTGTTCCTCTCGAACATCAACTACCCTTATATTCAATTTTTGGAAGTCCTCAATGTGCTCCACTATCAAACCCTTTTGTTTTAGATTTATCAATTGGGTAAAGAAGGTGTTTCTCTTTGTATCATCATAATGTGCTACCATTCCCTCCATAAAAATTGACCAAGTGACAATTTTTTTATAAGAGAAAAGCCATACATACCATACAAATGTATATTGTTCTAAATGTAAAGTTTCAATGCATACCTTTTGTGTGTTTTTCACATTATCGACATCAAAATATTGATCCATATGTAGTATCCATGATATGGGATCCTTTCCATCAAACTTCCTCATATCAATCTTTCGAGTATAGCGCGTCTTCAATCCAACATTAAAGTTTAAGAAATCACAATTAACATTTATTTTTTTCTCACCATGAGTGTCCTGTACTATATTTTTTCCATTAGGAATCATTTCTTCTATCAACTTTTTCAAAACTTCCTTCGTCCCTTCCATGTCTGCTTTTAGATCATTCTTCATGCCTTCCATGTTTTCTCTTATTTTTTCAACTATCTTAGGTTCTATTTCATCCATATTATCTTCCATGCCATTATTCAAACCATCCATCTTAGCTTCCATGCATTTCTTCAAACCATCCATCTTCGCCTCCACGCCTTTCTTCAAAACTTCCATTTCATTTTTTGTTGCTTTTGCGAGAGCAAAATTTGGTGCACTTGCTTTTGTAATTTTGATATATCATGTTTCACTTCTTCCTCTTCATGAGTCAGAGTAGAGTATTCTAAGGGCTTAATGGGTGTTGAATTATTTTTAGCGGGATTTTAAGAACCCAATACATATATCTATGCTTCAATATGCCCTTGGAATCATTTCAAACTGATTTTTGAAGCAAGACATATGCAATTCGAAAAAAAATACACACTTTTTTCTTCACTTTGAGGAGCTCGATATTGAAACTGATGTATCTCTATAATTTTGGATCCAGAAGATTCTACTTTCGGTCCTTTAGTATCCCTATGAAATTTATTTCGAATTCCATAGGTTTGACCTGATTTAGATTATTTAAGGCAAAGTTATGCCCAATATCCCACAATGAAAAAATTATGGACTGGCTCAGTAAAGTGAACTTGTATGACATGCCACATGTCAGTGTTTCCTCCTTTTCTGCAAATTGATATGAAGGAAACTACAGTCTATCTACTTTCAGTCACATTTCACAAAATTCCAATATGATGCTCAGAGAGAGAGATATGAGGATTTTCCCAAGGTCACCTATTTTAGATTGAATTCAGGAGCATACAAAAACCGTAACTTCCATAGATCATATCTCCAAAAATATTACGAAACAACATGTGAAATTTTTACACGAAGTTCCTCAGGATTGATTCACAAACGGGTTTTTGTTTTAGTGTCTGAACCTTCGTAGAAAAAACGTTATAGCAAAAATTCCACGATGAACTTTTTGAAGTAGCAAAACCCTAGAATCCAAAGCTATGATAACAAATGTTATGAAACTAGCTCCAAAATAAAATAAAAGAGAGATCAACGCCTGAGAAATCATCTACTTCGAGGGGGAAACCTCCTTTACATTAAATAAATGAAAATTTTTTGGATGATAGAGATTAAAAAACCTCATTTCTATGTAAAGGAGTCCATGGGGTCACAATATAATCCTAGTTATCCTAACAATTATAATTTAAGGGTAGAACAATAACATTAGTGGCTTTTTATGGGGCAGAATAAGTATAATATGGGGGCTACTAGCGTACAAAAATAACAATAAGGGGGCTACAATAACAACAATAAGGGAATACACTAGTAATATAGGGAACTAACATCCACTTAGCAGCAAAATGAACCGAACAAGTCTCATCATGACATGCTGAGAGGATGTCAAAGACTTCCTCTTACCTAACACATCTTGCAAGGATTTTATCTGGTCCCAATTTAAAAATATTGCCACTAATCCAAGTGAAATGAGCACTATTTCTTACAATTTTTCTCTTCTCTTGGATGAAAGGTTTGGAGGAAACCTCCCAGAAACAATGTAATTTGATATGTTGGAAAACCAGAGAGAGAGTACTCAGATACCAAAAAAGATCTCATCTAGAAGTTGGTCATCCATCATCCCTTCATCATCTATAGGAAAAGTGAGTCTAGACAGAAACTCTGCAATAGGATTTTCTTTCCTTGGATTATTAAGAATGGTCAAATGAAACTGTTGCAACAATAATAACCATCTAATGATTCAGTGATTTACAACAGGTTTTTCCATTAAGTATTTAATTGATGCATGGTTAGTATGAAATTTTTTTTGGTACCTACTGATATAATGTATGAACTTATTCAAGGAGTGGACAATGGATAAAAGCTCTTTCCCAGTGACAGTGTAGTTTATTTCAACCTTAGACATATCTCTGGTGATGTAATAAATGGCATATGGAAAATTATCCTCCATTTTCCCCAAGTTTGCCCCCATAGATTTATCTGATGCACTAGTATGGACATGAAAAGGAAGAGACCAGTTGGGACTTCTAATTATAGAGGCGATGGTCAGTTTTCGTTTATGATATCAAAGGCCATTTGAAAAATACTTTAGCACCATAATTCAGAATCCTTGGCCAACAATGTGAATAATGGTGAATCCACCTTGCTAAAATCCTTAATGATTATCCTATAGTACACAAATATGCCTAAGAAACTCCTAACATCTCTCTACTTTTGAGGAATAGGCACCATTTTTACGATGGGAATTGTTTTTGGATCTACTTGTATTCTGGCTTAAGATATGGAGTGTCTAAGGTCAATCCCTGCCTTCTTTAGAAATTCACACTTCTCAGGACTCAGAGAGAGATGCATTTCAATGCATCTCCTGAAGACTTTTCCCAGGTTGTATAGGGCCTTTTGGAAATCATCCCCATAGGGAGTGAAATCATTCATGCATACTTCCACAGAATCATGGATAAGCTCAAAAAAAAAATTCTCAAGTTGACTCTCTGAAAAGTGGCAGGGGCATTGCAAAGGAAAAAGGTAAGAATTCTATTAGAAAAGGTGTCCCAAGGAGATGTGAATTTTTTCTTGTGTTGGTCCTCACGACTGATCTAAATCTGATTGTAACTACTGAATCCATCTGAGAAAGATAAGAACATATTTTCAATAGGACCACCCAAGACCTTGTGAATGAAGGGATAAGGGAAAGGGTATTTCTTAGTGGTTTTGTTAAATTCTATGTAGTCAAAAAAAATCCTCCAGTTCCCATTATTCTTTGGGACTAGGACAAGAGGAGATACCCATTCACCGTAAGATATGGGGTATATGAACCATGTATCTAACAACTTCTGTAATTGATCTTTTCGTATGTAATTTAAGGTTGGGTTATTTCTTCTATGCGGCTGGCGCACATTCTTGCATCGTTATTTGATATAAATATGATGTGTGCAGACTGAGGGATGCACCTCTTTCATATATTTGTAATCCCAAGAAAAATAATCTATGTTCTCCCTTAGGAACTGGCCAAATGTTTCTTCCTCTCTGGCCGAGAGAGAGGGATTAATGTTTAGGGATCTATATGGGTCCAATTCTACAATATTGGAAGGTTCAGGGGCTGAGTCCACTCAACATAGCTTAGTCCAAGGGCTACTTTCAAATTCTCTTACCAGGTCATTAAGTGGAATGATAATTGGGGTTGTCTTTGAAGGATATGGCCAATGAGGTCATCTTCATTAGGTTCCCCCCATTTGATAAAATCATCTAAGGTAAAAATAGGGTAGGGTGTGGCATGGTATACTTCATCTTCTTCTTCATCCTCCACCCATAAAGGTAGATTGCGTTCAATAGAATTAGGCTCGAAAGGAGGGTATAATACGAGTTTGCTAAAAATGGATGATTTTTGATAGTCATGTTTGAGTCGTACAATTGATATAAGCATCGGAAGTGGAAAACCAAGGTCTTCCTAGAATGAGAGGATAACCATCAAACTTGGTTTTGGGTTGGAGTACCAAGAATTCAGCGAGATATTTCATGGAGTCAATGGATACCATGAAATACTCAGCAACTCCCTCAAGAGCTCTTAAGATATATCTGCGACTTGCAGAATTGTAGTGGTATTCCTCAAAGCTCCCTAGAGGTTGAGTTTCAACATGGTTTCTCTGGTTATCACATTGATCGAAACCCCAATATGGATCAATGTATGGGGGAAATTGATACCATCAATTTTTACATCAACTACTAGACTCCTAGGGTCCAGATATTTTAGGAAAATTACTCTCCCCAGCATCAAATCAGATAATTGATATACAACATTGATGGTGGGGGTGTCTCCCTTGTTTTTGCCAAGATTTTTGAAGCATTTTTCTTTGATAATATTATTGTAGAGGGTAACATCCTAAATATCCTAGATAAGGGGCATCTTTGCACATAAATTCCTCAATTCTCCTAGAAGTTTAGTCTCTTATGGGGTGTGCTGGCTAGTGTGGAACATTCAATTAGGAAAAGGAGGTGGATTTATCTAAGGGGTGCTTTCTTCGTGTTTCTCTTCAACCTATTTAGGTGTTTATGGTGGTTTATTGTCTTGGATCACTCCCCCGAACTAAGGCTAATCTCATGGATCTCCACAACATAGGAAGGGTAGGATGTCTCTCCACTGTAGAGCTGTTGTGCCTGCTTATTGTTAAGGTTCAAATTTATTTGGCCAAGAATATGAGGTAGCTTAGGGAGAGAAGAGTGATTTGAGGTTCATGTTAGGGTGGAGGCAAAAAAATAGGAGGTTGGTTTAGTTGGGGCCTCCACCCTTGTGATGGGTTCCTCAACTGAGGTAGTTTAGGAACATATTTCTCAAATGGTTGATTTACAGGTTCAAGATGTTATTGAGGGGAATAAGGCCAATAGGTAGGTGTGGGCCATGATTTAGGAATATAACAATACCAAGGTTGCAAGGATGTATTCTGGTTCGAATGATAGTAATAATAAGGTGCCCCTTGCATGCCCTATTGGTATGGATGAGGTCTTTAAGGAATTATTTGATTTACAAAGAAAATTTTCTTAGGCCCACCTTCCACCACTTGGTATACATATTTTGGGCCAAGAAAGGAAGGGCATGTTTATGTTGCATGGTTTTCTTCATATTCTGAGCAAATATCTATGAAATTCATTGGACATTTATTCCTAAGGTTTTTCTAGTGCATCAAGGGAAAAATATAGGCAGGGCTCTTTCATCCTCCTCTTTCTTATTTTGATCTGCATTGTATCCATTTGTAAATCAAAGGTGTGCAACATCTCACTTTTAAAATCCTCCAACAATTTTCCAATCTCATGCTCAATCACAGGGAAAATTATAAGGATAGGAAATTATTTTGAAGTTTAAAACACTGGCGAATCTCACTAGTCCCTAATATGCAAACTATACAATTTTTTTTCATCTATTTGTAAAATTATTCAAATTTATAATGATTTTCTATATATTCTCCATATGATGTTGGCAATTTTTAAGTTAAAATAATTTTATATTGTAAAATTTGGGTGAATCATTGTTATAAAAAAGTGGAAATTGGCGAATCTTTTTTTTTGGAAAAAACATGGAAAATTAGCCAACCTACAAATATTAGCCCCTAAAATTTTTCTTGGCTCAATGTAGGTTGAAGACGAATGGGTGCTGGTCAGGATTTGACTAGCTCTACCTTTTTTCATGGCTTCCCTAGAGTGATTTCTGAATATAGTCTTGATGTCCTCATAAGGTAGTTGATAGATATCTCCTCTAGACAACATATTAAGGGTTTTTATCACTTCTTCCCTGATTCCTCAGAGAAGAACTAACTTGAGTGATATAGGATGAAGGGTGCAGTTTTCACTTTTGTAGTTTATTTGAAATCGCTCCTTATAATCCTCTAGATATTCATCAAACCTTGGGGTCATCCTAAATATTTCTTCCTTTGTTTCTTTGGACCTACAATTGTCTTTATAATTTTTGTTGAAGGACTCTTTGGTTTGGGCCTAGGTGGTGATATTGGTCCCAAGCATACCCATGAACCAGTGCAAGGCTCCATCCTTGAGGGTAGAGGGGAAGAATTTCAGATTTTGTTCATCTGAAGCATAGTCATAAGTCCTGCATATGACAACAAACTCAAACATGAAAGTGTCAGGGTCATCAGAAGTTAATCCATGGAAGCGTGGAAGGGTTGAATTGTGGTTGTTCTTCATTTTAGTCTCTCCATTGGTTTCTCTGATGAGAAAGACTCTTTGAGTTCTACTTTCAGCCATAGCTGGAATAGGTGAAGTAGGTTCCTATAGTGAAGTAGGTTCCTATAGTGAAGTAAGTTCCTCTTCTTCCCTAATAGGTTTCTCAAAGATTTCAGGTTTCTCACCTAGAGGGTGTTCTATCTCATAGTCACTGAAGAAGATTGAAGGCCCTGACTATGTGGGGATGTGGGAATTTTTGGTAAAACATTTCCTTGGTTTTTCGTACTCCTACAAGGCATGAAAGTCAATTTTTTGTGTTTTTTCAATACTTTTAAATTGAATGTAAAGGAGAAAGTATAAAAGAATACTCAATAAAAAACAAAAATCTACTTAGACACCTCCCCGTCAATGACGCCAAAAAGTGGTGAGGCCTGGAATTGCACCAAGTTTGTTGCAACTCCCATAGGCTATTCAAATTTAATTACCACCCGTTGGTTTGTACAATATTGGATGTGAAAGTTCTATATGCACAACAGATGAGCTCTAATGATTCCATCCTCATCTTAGTTATACTAGGAGGTGATAGGAACTATTGTTATTCTAAGTGAGAAAGTTTTTTACACTTCTAATTGAAACTCAATAATGAAAGAAAATTTTGAACACTATTTTGTCTATATGAAAAGAAGATATAATAGATTGCATTAATTCATCTACTTAACCTCTACTTTTACAATGAAAATTACTAGAGCTTATTCTAATTACAATAAGCAAAATTACACTAGACTCCATTCATTCTCGTAACTGCTCAATCAACTTGCAAGAAGGGAATTAATCTACCTTCACATTCACACTGTATTAATGATGAATTAACTTCTCTATTACATGCTATTTTTTGTGATAATGAGGTATTCTATGTTTGAATAACACACAAAAAATGCTTTAGTTTTTAGCATGATAAGAAGGAGTGTCGATGACATACGGGTATCCGAGAACCATGAATTCAGAGTTAGGGGTCCAATATGACATATACTAAGCTTACGTGAGGTGGAGGAGTTATTCTGGAGTGAAATATGTGGCTCCCAAATTTTCTACAGGAATATTCTATAGGATTCCTATTTTGCTACAAGAACTCCTATAATGCTACAGGAAGCAGGCTGAGAGGGTTTTGAGGCTAGGATTGGTGGAATGGAGGTTAGGAAAGCTGAGGGAAAGGTGGATCTAAGTGGATGGGGGATGAAAAATTCCCTTGGCCAAGCTTAGAATCTTCATAAGGACTGTCTTGCACCAAGAAGGCTACTCTCGATGGTTGTGAAGATGATCTTCAAAACAGGGTTGTGGGTATTAGGATGGAAGGGGGAATGAAGGAGGTCTGAGATCCAAAGCGACCATGCTAATATGGGATCCTTCTCTGATGTTATAGCGAGTCTTGAAATTAGTACATTCACTCATGAATTTATCATTTAAAATTTAACATGTAAAACAATGGAAAAGATGAGCTTAATTCAAGTTAAGCTAACATGCATCTAAAACATAGATCTAACCTCTAATCTACAGTATATTCATGACAAACAAAGTGAACAATAATTTATCCTTTCCAAGAAATAATAAATTGAATATTTTTGGTTTGCGGTTGGATACCTTTCTTCTCAAGCTCCAATGGAAGAGGTGACAAAGAGATGTTGCCAACACAGTGTTAATGGTTTTCAGATGCTACTAAGATGCAATGAAAAAAACTAAAATACTAAAGCATAAAGGAAACATAAATTTACAAAAGAGAGACTGCAACCCATGGATTGGGCCGTAACCCAGAAGCTTTAGTCCTCTGGAATCAAATCAATGAAAGGCAAACCAACTTCTCATTCTCATTGCATAACAAGTTTATTACATAAAAATAAGAATCAAAATATAGCTTATACAATCACAAGAGTTCCCTAGCTACCCATTAAAATCAAATCCTGATGATATCTTCCTCTTGTTTAGTTATACTAATTGGAAACTACCAATAACCCCTTAAAAATTATGAATTTATATGCTTGATATTTGAGAGGTGTGGAGCTTCTCTCCCTCTTATCACTCACTTTCATGGCTACCTTTGACTTTGAATTGTTGAAGCAGAATCTAAGTAGATATTGGGATGATTGTCGAAGTTACGAAGGTGGAAAGCCTTCCTATGATTGTTCCTTTCTGTCTACTTCAAGCCCTCAAATGTAATATCACTCAAAAATAGGTTTATCTCCTTTATTTCATGCAATTAAACCATGTTAGACTTCAAGTCATGAATCCTGTAAGTAAGAAAAATATGAAGAAATGTAATCAAATGTGTGTGTGTGTGAGAGAGAGAGAGAGTAAATAAGCTAAAAGGTGACATTCTAACCCCTTATCATATACCTAATGACGGGTCTCATCAATTTGGAAAAAAAATAGTAAATCTATATATTGAGTGAAGGAATATTACAAACATATATGGTTGTAGCATGACCTCCACCAACTCCTAGCTATTCAACCTCTCTCTCTTAAACAATATCTTGAAAACATAAGAATGCATGAATTTTGATATTTACTATAATGTTCTAGCCTTCAATATATAGGTAATGGAAGGCTTATATTTTTACTAATTAATTCACCAGTTCACTCTAGGAAAAAGCCAAATGATGGAAGATGTTTCCTCTGCTTTAATTCTTTCTTCCAGTCTAGTAGTGTTGGTTAGGATAGGAAAATTCCATAGATTAGTTTGAGGTAATATTTTCCATATTTTTACAGTTAATTTTGAGTAAACAATGGAGGAATAATGAGTTAACGTTATTTTTTCTCGTGGGCTCGTGAAAATCAGGTGACACGACTATCATTAAGACATAGAAAAATCATGCCTATGGTAACACATGTTACCATTTTTTGGAGAATGTTTACATGATTTTTACATTACTAGTAAGGTGGGTTACAGTGGAAAAAATACCAACAATAAGGGTTTAAATATTCTTGAGTGATGTGATTTTATATTTAATTATCCTTTCCTCTATGTAAAGGTATTTTCTCCAATTTCGTAGTTTTTTATTTGTGGTATTTTCCATTGTGGTTGCTAGATATGTATGTATATATTTGCAATGGTATCAAATCAAGTTATTCAAACCCACTCTCATTTTTTTTGAGAGACCTAGTTTTTTTCTTTGTGACTTTAAATATCCATAGTTTTTATTCCATAGATCATGTGCAACTAGAATATTTTTTGGTGCAAGCCCATCTATTTAGTATTTTGTGCCAAAATATACAACCATCCCATTCTATATCAATGTTTTTGCATTGATTGATAACCCACATGTGGTAGCTTGACATTTGGAGAATGCCTTTACAAACCATATTGGTATTGGTGGCTTGAAAGCAATATTCTAGAGATTTCAGTTTCTTCAAAGATGGAGTATGGAGTTATATTTTTTACTACACTGGTTTTTTATTTTTACTATGGAAATTTATACTGAAAATCCAAAGCGTGAACATGCATTCAATTTGTCTAAATAAAAAAAAATTATGGCTAAATTAATTCTTTATATGTATTAATAGTAATTTTTTTGTACATTAGCCATCAATATCACAAAATTTTAATGGTTTCTTCGAGTGAAGCTTGCATGTCAATCAAAGGTTAGATATATAAGAAGAGGGGATCATTAGATTGAAGGCTCTGATTTAGTTTTCATATTCTTAAATCTCATCGGTTTTATATATTATTAAAGTAGTAATGTGTTTTGTTTAAGAATTTATACTAGTGGAATACGCTTTTCAAACAAGTCATTCAAAGGATATTATATTTGAAGGAGAAAGAAATTTATATTAGAAAAATATTTGTTTTCATTATTTCATCTACAAAAAAGTATTTAGTAAGATATTAAAAATAGTTTTTTTAATTAAGTTATATTCTTAAAGTGTTAAATTCTAAAAGGGACATATTATTCTACTAAGGAAAGAGAGAATGAGTGAAATATTCTAGGTGGTGAGCCTTGGTATTGGACCAAGAGTGTTGCAATTCCTAGGGGTTGCTCAACCTTAATTATCAACCCGGGTTTTGTACAAACTTGCAGGTGAGAGTTCTATATTCACAACCTATGAGCTCTACTCATGCAATCCTCATCTTAGTTATACTATGAAGTGCTAGGAACTATTGTTAGCCTAAGGGAGAAAGTTTGTCACACTTCTAATTGAAACTCAATACTAAAAGAAAATCATGAACATAATTCTGTCTACAAGGAGAGAAGCTATACCTGATTGCACTCATTCATCTACTTAACCTTTACTTTTGCAATGAAAAAGACTAGCACTTATTCTAATTACAAGAATGGAATTACACTAGATTTCATTCATTCCCTTTAACTATTCAATCAACTTGAAATAAGGGAACTAATATACCTTCACACACACATTGCATTAATGATGAATTAACTTCTATCTACTCCATGTTAACTCGCATGCTAATGATATACTCTATGATGGACTAACACACTAAAAATGGTATGTCTTGGACCAAGAGAAGGATTTTGGGTCAACTAAGGGTGTCCTAGAACCAATAATTCATGGCTAGGGGTACACTAAGTCCTATCATAAGCTTAGATGAGGTGGATGAGTGATTCCTGATTGTAGGAGGTGGTTCCAAATGTTGATAGAGGAAGTTTCTATAAGGTCCATGTTTTAGCTACAAGAAATCCTGTAATGCTATAGGAAACATGTCGAGAGAATTTTGAGGTTAGGAATGGTGGAATGGATGGTTAGGAAAAGTGAGAACAAGGTGGATCTAACTATATGGGGGAGGAAAAACTCCCTTGGCCAAGCTTAGAACCTTCAGAAGGCCTATATTGCAAGAAGAAGGCCGCTTGTGAAGATGGTCTTAGAAATAGGGTTATGGGTAGAAAAATGGAAGGGAATTTAAAGGAGGGTTGAATTCAAAAGTGACAGTGCTAAAAAGGGGTCCTTCTCTCATGTTGTAGCTAGTCATGCAACCAATACATTTACTCAATAATTGAGCATTTACAAATTATCATGTAAAGTAGTGGAATACATTGGAGGTCATTGGGAAATTTTTTCCTTCACAAATCATCTGGTGAATCTAAGAAGACAGTTGTCAGAGTGTCACTGACTAGAATCTGGAGAATATACCAGAGGTGCTAACTGGACTGCCAAGTCATCAACTGTACCTATTCTACCAAATTTTTTTCCTGCTTTGGAAATCAAACAACATACCATAAGTCACTCATACGAACTCATATTTTGCGAAACGAGTTGAGTCGGATTCCTAGTGATGAACTCTATTTGGTCGTTGAGCTTATAAACATTTTTGTGCATTTTGAATTTTTTCACTAAATTACTAATCCCTGATCATTCCTCACCATTAGAAGCCTTTTGGACCCCAAAACCTCTTTTTATTACTGATTATGAAGATGAGGTAAATGTTCCCTCACTCTTCCAGTATTTATCCATTGAAAGTTTCCTAATTTCACCATTTGGAGCTTTTCATAAAAATTCAAAATTTTCCTTGATTTTGACGACCATCTATTGTTGTCTTTGACACCCCCATGCTACAATATTTTTGAATTTGTAGAACATCAATCTAATTTTACCGAAAAAATCTTGTTCCTACTTTGGTCAACAATCAAAGGAAACTTGGAATCTTTCTCACCTTGCACTCTATATCTATGGCAATTTTTAGCTGCTTTTTCCTTGAACTTGTGTTGAATCTTGACCAAGTATCTTCGCCATTGTAATGTGCTTCTTGGAAAATAGCAATGAAAATTTGTGAAACCTATGCCTTCTTTTCCAAGTTTCTTTTTCCTCTTTTTGACCATTGTAATCTCTTGCACCAACACCTTGTTTTCAACACCGCTCAACACCAATGTTGACTATTGCAAATGTTCTTCACCTTGTTTCAAAGACAACGTGTTATCAATATGAAAAAAATCATTACAATTATAAGCATATGTTTGGAAATTATGATGAAAAACATCTCTTTGTTTTATCATCATCAATGTCAAGTTTTGACTTGCATTGGCTAGCCTCTTGGTTTGCCCTGTATTAACTAAAGAAGTATTCAGTTTCTTGCAATGAGCTCTCACAATATACTCCACCCCATCCTTAAGAAAATGATATTTTTTCTCATGGCGATAAAACATCGCTTTCCTATCATAAAAATATGGAATTCCCAAGATAATCCCGGAAATATCGACTCGAATTAAATCTAACTCAACTTCATCAAAAAACTTTGTAGTAATAGCAAATATAAAAATGCATTTGCTTGTAACCTGTAGATTAGCATTCTTAACTAGCCATACCATAGGGTATGGCTTATGATTTTGTATGGTTTCAAGGTTAATATTTTTGACTAAGTCTTTTGAGACCAATTTTTCTTGTGATCTCGTATCAAATAATACATAAAACTTTGTATCATTAGAAAACACTCTAATATGGAACAATTCTTCTCTTATGCCTTCATTTGGAGTGTTGATGTGACTAACTGAGGAATTAATACTTTCAACATGTTTCTATTTCAAACCCATAGCAGTAATTTTGTCTCATCTCCTGAATCTAACCCTAAGTCTTGTTCAGCTATATCAATAATTTTTCCTTTCTCTTAGGCTTTTAATCTATCTGGTTTCAATTCTAGATGAAGTTGCCAACAATGGTCTTCATCATGGCCAGTATTTGAATAGTTTTTGCACAACAGTTTTTCCTTCTCTTTCTTTATACTTGCATTCTTCTTTCCCTTCCATTTTCCTCCCTTCTCTTTTCCCTTACCCTCACTTTCACCTTTCTCCTCTATGTTTTGTTTTCCCCTTGCCTCCAAGTGTGTGGCTTGTACACAAAATTCATCTAGATTTATTGGGTTAAACATAAGGATAGTATGCTTAAAATAGGAATGTAAACCTCCTATATATTTCAATGGTGTATCTTGAGAATTAAAGTTTACTCCTAACAAAAAATCTCTCTTTCTAAACTCCTGTGTACTCTTGAACAGTTTGGCCTTTGAGTTTCCTATATTTTTTCCAACTCATAATTGATTTTTGCATATAGGCTAATGGATAAAACTATATTTTGGTGGAAGAAATAAACTCAACCCACATCATGGAAATCTTACCATGTATTCGTATTTCCTCTTGATTATTTCCCTCCCACCAAACTATTAATGCTCCTTATAGCCTTAATGAAGAAATTGGATCTTCATATCGTCCTCTTGTAGATTTTGAATTATGTGGTAAACTTAGAATTCAAAAATGCAATTGTCTATCTTCTTAGCATTAACCTCTCCATTGTATGAGGGAAGTTCAAAATTGATTTCCAACTTGAGTAATGAAGTCTTTCCTTTTGGGATCTTGGAATGAGTGAGGGTATGAGATTTTGTGGTGGATGTGGAAGATGAACATGATGATGAGAATGAGGAAGATGAGGATGGTGGAGATGGAGGTAGCTTTTCTCCACTACCTTTTGATCTCTTCTCTTCATCCTTCTTATAGTTTGAAGATCCTTCTCCATGTGGAGGCTTTGAACCTTCTCCAACTTTTTCTGTAATGAATGCTTCATACATGACTTTAACCATTATTTGCATCTCTTTGAAGTCTCTCTTAACATCCTCTTCTTCGGAATGTTCATGAGCCTCTTCATAGCCTGATATTTTTGCTTTGGATTCAAGATCAACCTTTGTAGTTTGTACCTCTTCAATCACTTCAGCCTCTTGTGTAATTTGTAACTCTTAAATCTCAACTGACGGAGATGAAATTTAAGGTGCTTCAGGTATTTATTTGAGGGGTCCTTTGGGTTAGGATGATGATTTCTAAACCCTCTTCCTTCTTGTCCTAATATCAAGAATAAATACCAATATCTTCACTTCTCCTCTATACAATCTCAACCTTGTAATCATCACAAAAATTACAACTATTAAAACCCTCAAAGAAAAAATAGCAAGCAACCTTGTGCTTTGATACCAATTTGATCTAAAAAAGATTTCTAGTTATTGTTGTGCTAGTATAATTTCGAGATATAAAATTCTCTTTTCTTGGGTTTGCTTCTTCATCAAGAGTTTGACCATGAGCATGTGATTATCAATTCAATTTACTTGGTGAAATTTAGTGTTTGTCATAAAATTAAAAGAATTATTTTAAATGACTACAAAACAGAAAATATAAAGATAACAAACACACATAACAAAGCTCAATACACAGAATTTTGTTGAAGGAGTTCACCCCTCCTGGGCTACATCTCCTTCGTCCATCTTCGTATTGTAGGCCTTTGTATTAGCTTAAATGGTGATAAAATTTCTGTTACAAGCTTCAAATGATATTGGAACCTATTCCAATGAGTTTAAAACATAAAAATCTATCAGAAATAACTATTTGTTTGCTCAATTTGGATTCTGGATGCTCTGGTAATGCCTTCAACACCTGGTGGCCATGGGCTTCAAAAATCTTCAAATGCACAAAAACACTGATATATGAGCTCTTCTGCCTCTGAAACATGCTTCATTTAGTTTCTAGCATGTTAATTATCCAAGAATGCTTTTTTCTTGGCTCTATTTGGGCTAAAATTTCCTCAGTTATGGCAAGAATTGTATTTCCCCCAATTTATCCACTATTTCAGTAAGACTCTAGTTAGGAATGCTAAAAATAGTAGGTCCACCAAGTATGGCATGCTCCACCAGTTTTTCCGCTACATTAATTGTGTATTAAATATCAATTAATAATTTCTTATCTTAAGATAAGTGTAGTTACACTCATAAGCACATTCAACGTTAATTGATAATTATTGTGGCTTAACCACGTTTAAATGTGGATTAACATAATAATCTTCTCGTCAGTTTTTTGGTGTTGGTCGTCAGTTTTTTGGTGCATGATCACATGGGAGGGGGCTGGCCCCCCTCCAGACCCCTGTCGGTGGCGTATTGAAACTTCAAATATGAGCATTAATCATAGTGGTTAAGAACTGTTTGTGCTCAACCTAGTCTCCTAAATTGAGTTCATTAATTGTCAACCAGGGTCAGTAAACTGCTGAAGTGAAGTGCACCATATGTGCCTAAGTAACCTTTTCCTACTTCGTTGTGTTTACTGTTTTTATGATGTTTTTGGTTTTATGATTTTGTGTTAAGAAGAGAAATAACTAAATATTGGTGAAAAGCAGTTGTTGGTCACACTAGATACAATTCTAAATCATGTGTGGTATGCAAAACTAGACAGTAACTCACAACACAAATTTAGTCCAATTTATTTGTTAGAGACATGTTGGAATACTTCAAGAAAAGGATAAATTTAATGTAGTGAGGTTTTCCTAAACAACAATTTACCATATCACAAAACAGATCTTATCCATGACTAGATATTTGTTTGGACATATTTGGAAAAGTTAGTTCTACAACACGGTGAATAATTCTGCTCTAAATTAATCAAGGATCCCGAAACTAATCTATTTTGCAACCTAAATTGTCATTACTAAGCCTTATTCGAAAGTTAAAGTCTTTTGAAATAATTTTGAGGAAAAGGCTAGTTGCACAATTAGAAGAATCTATAGAATAATCAAAGCCATGAAATGATAATACCAATTCCTGTCTGCATAGTGATATGTTGGAAGAGTTTAATAACAGGAGTGGTTTTTGTAAATAATGAAGGCCTTAGTCTAGTAGAACAGAACTATCATTCAACTAATTAGTGAAACTTGGCTATACATTAAGCAAAACATGAACGAGAATGTAATTAATCTATTTTGAAATACAAATGACAGAGTTAAGCTAAAGTTCAATTAATCAAACTGAAAACACAGTGACCATAACTGGGCTAAAATGCAATTATTCAAACTGGAAAGATGGTGAACAGAATTAAACCAAATGCCATAATCCTAACTTTGAAGTACAATGAACCAAAGCGCTTTTTGATCTCCGGAGTATTAAACTACAGTGCAACTAATCTATTGCATATTACGGCCTTATCTTGTTTTATGAAAACAAGTCTCGCTGTACTATCTAATGCAAATTGGCAGAAAACACACAGTTTGAAATGAAAACACAATTAAAATCCTAAAATAACACAGTTAATTCCCATTCATCATTACATATATTTTGGAAGAATTCATTAGAATGAGACTAAACTGTAGAATTCAATACAAATTAACATAAAAACGCAGAATTCAGAAAATTAACTAAGCTAAGAATAAAACGAGAGTTACTTATCTAAATATAAAAAAACAGAGCTGCACAGGAGGCAGGGGCCCTCCACCACCTCGTAGCATGTAATCTAACTCAAAATTGACTCAGCTCATGCAGCAGAATGATGCTTCTTTCATTAAAGGAGAAAATCTCCAAAAATAGCGTATTACAGTCTTAGACAGCTTAACAAGCAAAACAGCCACCAACCAACTGCATCTTGGTCTCTCAAGTTATTTTTATAAGGAAATTACATAACTACTCTATGAAAAAAACATGGATAAGTGTCTTTCCCACTTCTAATTGAATTAAAACTCTTATTGGAGGTTGCGTACTTTGCCGCAGACAGCTGTAGAGTTTGTGTCCCGGTAGAACTCTACCTCTTGGTTTTGGCTTCCCACGTGCATAACCACATGTAGAATTGTGCTCAGACTTTGTAGGGAGAAAGGAATGATGTGGATGAAGTCTGGAATTTGCCCATATGTGCCTTTCTTTGAGACGACACCTGTAACCCACTCAAACTGTAAAACAGCTGCGGAATGCGGGATCAGCTACGGAATGCCCGGTCAGCTACGGAATGCCTGTATTCTGTAGCTATTTTGCAGAAAATTGTTAAAATAGCAAAAATCATGAAAATACAATATGTTAATCAATTTCATGTAACCTTTAAGCAATCCTAATCATTATTCATTGATTTTAGGCTTATGAAGTGATCAAATAATGATGAAATGAAGTGAAGGTTTGTAAAAGAGAAGGCAATTCTAGGGCTCAACATACCCCCACTGCAAAACTATTGCATGTCCTCATGCAATTTTATCAAAACTTATTCCATGTGCTTTAAAATCTCTGTTAGAACATCCAACCTTATCTTTCTGCTTCTTTTGGCCCTAATCTATTTTCTAATCTCTGTTAACTTTTTAGAAATTAGTTCTTCATCTTCCTCTTGTAGTGGAGTGTCAAGTTTATTTTCAATAACCATGTCAGATTTTCTTCTTTTGCTCCATCAAAAGATTTGGCAAAAGATTTTATAATCTCCTTATGGAAGCCATCAAATTTCTCTATAAAATTTAGCCTCCCTTCTTATTGTAGTAGCTCCTTGACTTGTGGATATCCTTCCAAATACTTGACTTCAACTGATTGTGTCCTGACAATTAGCCACATTCCTCCTTTGTGCAGATTATCTTCCTTTCAGAATTACTTTTCTATGCTTGAAGCTAGATTGACTACAGAGTATAATGCTTTATTTTGAAATTGTATCTCTGTGTCTGAAAATGGATTAGTTGAAGAATGATGCTTCACCCTTAGAATTACCTTTCTGCACTTAGAGATGGATTGGCTACAAAGTGTAATGGAAGTGAATGGATGGAGGTAATTAAGCTATAAGGGAAAATGAAGTGGCTATGGATCTGATGGAGAATTTATGATGAACTTGTGGTGAAATAAGTGAATGATACAATCTTAAGGAGATGTGGAATAGTAGGTTGGAATGTTGGATAAGGGATATGGCCAAGATATGTTAATCAATTCGAATGATAGGTTGTTTTAGGAAACATATGATTATACACATTGTATCTATTTCATGTTTTAAATTTTTGCTATTAAAATAATTTTCACAATTTACCTCAGAATTTTGACCTTTTTAATTGTTGTGCTTGATGCTGTTCCTTTGGTCCTCTTTTAGCTTGTTGGTCTTCAAAACAGAATCCTTCAATTTCCTGTAATCATCATCTCTTTGTAGGCTGTACAATTATGTAAGAACTGCTGAATAAGATGTGGCTGCAACATGCAATCTGTAAAAAGAAATGAAGTATGAATATGGAAGATGGATGTGAAAGCGGAATAGGACTTGTGAAATGAAATGAAAATGGCGTGAGATGGAGTGAAAGTGGAATGGACTTGTGAAATGAAATGAAACTGGCGTGAGATGGAGTGAAAATGGAGTGAGATGGAGTGGAATTGTAGAATGAAATGAATTTTGGAATTTATATCAAATGGTACATCAGACTTCCCTGAAATTTTCTGAGGTTGTCACCAATATTATTATTCATTTTCCGACGAAAAATCTCTGCCATTGGTTACAAAGATCTCCCGGAAGATGAGGAATGGCTGTAGGTGAAAGTGGCCAATTTATTGAAAAATACACACTGAAATTTTCTGAAATTTTCTGTGTTTATTCACCCTACCTCAATGCATTTACCATAAAAATTCCAGGACCAACGGATGCACAGTTTGAAAGTTATAATAAAATCAATTTCTGCCCTGTTTCACCCTTCATTCTGCCCAATGTTGCAACAAAAAAGTATGCCACAGACTCATTTTAAGGCCAAATTGAGTGATTCCAAAGGGAAACTATGTATTTTTACCTTCTCCACTGCCACATGCTTTTAGAATTTCATTTTGATGAAGAAAAGGTGCTGCTGTGCAAAAATACTCAAATATGTCCTATTCTGTCCATAATGCTGAAAAATGAAAATTTGCCTGAAAAACCATTCTGAAATGCCCTTCAAAATTGATTTTTTCCAAATTCTGTCCGCACTTTACTCAATTTATCATATTCTGAGAAAACCCAGAAGCTCAGAATTTTTTATTTCTGCTCCAATCTCTCGCAAAATTTGCACCAAAACTGCCTTCTGGAAAAAGTAGCAAAAAACAAAAACAGGCTGCTACAGCAATGGCTGCAGAAACTGCCACTTTCCGTAGCTGTTATTGAATTGAAAAAAATATGAACATGCTGCTACAAGAAACTAATGAAATGTACTGCTGCAAGTTGTTGTTGATTCCATAAAACCATTAGTCTTCATCAAAGCCAACATTCATGGTACAATTCTTACCATGCGAATAAATGTGTCGAAGTCGAGCATGGGAAGAAATCATTGGATTACCGATCAATAATGAAAATCGTTAACCAATGTGAGACAAATCACCGATAATGTAAATGAGTGTCAAGGTACCTTAGTGCATCTTGACAGGGACGAATGAATGTGTCGAAGTCGAGTCGCCTGCAAGATTTGACAATCAAGAGACATTGTTGTATTCCCATTGTTATCAACGAGGAGGCTTGCCATTGATGAATGCAAGCTCCAAGGCACTTCAAATAATCTCTAATATTGATCCCAGATAAAGTGTTGAGGTCGATGGGACAAGATCTGTTAGAAGGTGGACCTTAAGGAATTCCACATCATCCAACTCGAGCATAGAACCAAGAATGATTTGAAGAACCATGAAAGATTGAAACCATCATGAAATTGCAGAATTTATTGTGAACTTTGCTCGCCAGTTGCCTGGTTTTCAAGCAAAGCTCATGTCGAACTGCGCCAGCAAGCTGGTTTTCACAATAGGACTTATTTTTCTCTTTACTCTTTTTTTTTTTTTCTTTTTTCTTTTTTCCTTTTTTTTTTCTCTTTTTTTTTTATGTCCTACTCTACTTGAAAAAGAAAATATTGTTCAAGTATATGAGTACTTCCAATGGAACCATGTTTGTAACAAGATGATAGATAAACTCATATGCAGGTTTGAAAGATACTCTTTGATATGTACCATTATATGAGATGCCAACTGTCTTGATTTAGATGATGTCAGAAGATATTGAATAATTGAGCATTGGAATCCGATGACAGAATTGAACCAAGATTCAATGTAATCTTGTCTTCCTTGTCTTTCCTCTATCATGAAATGCAAGTCTTCAGAGATGTGATCTTCATTCGTAGAATCTGGTGATAGGCATGCATGAGACTTTTCAATCTCTGGTTCCAATATCTTCTCTCTATCAATAGACATCCATGATTCTTGGACCTCATCTGAGTCTTCTTCTGCTGGTTGTTGTTCTTCAATGATAGCTGGTGAATCATTTTGCAATACCTCGGATTTGTAAGTTGATTGAGGTGTTTTATTGTTGAGGATATGAAATGGTTGTGGAGGTAGTGGAGTGGGGAATCTTTGGGGTGCTTGTGTGGATGATAATGGGAAAGGTTGAATTGAGGTAAAATAAGGGTGATATTGATGTTGTAGTGGAGGTAAATGGTATGGATAACATTGATCATGGTATTGAGGATAGAGAGGGAAAGATTGAGGATATGGTGGATTTCCTTTATAGGGCCTTTGCCAACTTTGTTTCCAAGATTGGTTTTGAGGTTGGGATTGATATGGCCAAGGTTTCCAAGGTTGGTTTTGAAGTTGGGATTGAGATGGCAAAGGTTTCCAAGGTTGGTTTTGAGGTTGGGATTGAGATGGCCAAGGTTGCCAAGGCAAGGGTGTTCTCCAATTACCTTGAGGTTGTTGTGCATAACCTTGAAACTGTGCATAAGGATATTGCATCATATTGGGTTGATGAGGCTGCCATAGTCCTCTCGGAGCTACATAACAAAGTTGCTCTTGTGCTTGATTTGCTCCATTATCCTTCTGGTAAATTGCCTTCAACCCTGGTAATGATGGGCAATCTTCAGTAGTATGTGATCCTGCACAGATTTCACAGATTTTAATGTTATCAAGTGGACATTCATGCAAAGCATGTTTCTTTCTACATCTAGGGAAAAATATAAATGAAGAAGCTTTTTGCTTGTTTTGCATTCTTAGCATGTCAGTTTGTTCATTTAAATTACCAAGAATGTTTAGCAGATTGTTAAGTTCAGTTTGACTTACCGATCTTGAAGCTGACTTACTTACTCTTGCCATAAATGGATCTTGAGGGGATCTTACACACTTTTCTTTTCCTCTTGATATGTTCTTACACAGTTCACAAATTTCTTGAAATGGCAATTGATAGACATCTCCTTTTCCCACAAGATTAAGAAGATCAATCCATTCATCCTTTATAGCATTTAGTAGGAGAGTTTTTAATGCATCCGATCCTAAATTATGCAATTTAGATCTTTTGATATTATAAATAAATCTCTCCACTAAATCTTCTAAGCTTTCATCCTCTTTTTGGTTCATCTTAAAGACTTCATTTCTAAGGTCATGGTGCATGCAATAACCTTTATATTTTTCCAAAAATACTCTTTTCATATCATCCCATGTCCCTATAGAATTTGTTCCTAAAGTCATGAACCATCTAAGAGCTCTATCCTTCAATGTTGCCGGAAACAAATTCAATTTTTGCATGTGCAATGAGTATCCATATGATCTGCAAATTATTTCAAATTCAAAAAGAAAGGTTTCCAGGTCTTCTGATCTCATACCTTTGAAGTTAGGAAGTGCAGATGGATGGATGTTCTTCATTTGAACATTGATATCAGTTTCTTGAATGGGAAATCCAAAATGATCTTCCTCATTGCCATCATCTCCATCCATTTCTTCGACCTCCTTTGTCACCTCTTCTTCTACCTATAAAAATATGAATTCATGATGTGGATGTGTGGCTCTTACTGCACCACATGATATAGTGGGTGTGGTAGGTGACTGAAGTTTTTGTTTTTGTCTTCTTCTTTTGTTTTTTTTTTTGGGCGTAAGAAATAAGGTTACCTAGTTACACTTCCCCGACAACGGCGCCAAAATGTTTGTGCTCAACCTAGTCTCCTAAATTGAGTTCATTAATTGTCAACCAGGGTCAGTAAACTGCTGAAGTGAAGTGCACCATATGTTCCTAAGTAACCTTTTCCTACTTCATTGTGTTTAGTGTTTTTATGATGTTTTTGGTTTTATGATTTTGTGTTAAGAAGAGAAAGAACTAAATATTGGTGAAAAGCAGTTGTTGGTCACACTAGATACAATTCTAAATCATGTGTGGTATGCAAAACTAGACAGTAACTCACAACACAAATTTAGTCCAATTTATTTGTTAGAGACATGTTGGAATACTTCAAGAAAAGGATAAATTTAGTGTAGTGAGGTTTTCCTAAACAAAAATTTACCATATCACAAAATAGATCTTATCCATGACTAGATATTTGTTTGGACATATTTGGAAAAGTTAGTTCTGCAACACAGTGAATAATTCTGCTCTAAATTAATCAAGGATCCCAAAACTAATCTATTTTTCAACCTAAATTGTCATTACTAAGCCTTATTCGAAAGTTAAAGTCTTTTGAAATAATTTTGAGGAAAAGGCTAGTTGCACAATTAGAAGAATCTGCAGAATAATCAAAGCCATGAAATGATATTACCAATTCCTGTCTGCATAGTGATATGTTGGAAGAGTTTAATAACAGGAGTGGTTTTTGTAAATAATGAAGGCCTTAGTCTAGTAGAATAGAACTATCATTCAACTAATTAGTGAAACTTGGCTATATGTTAAGCAAAACATGAACGAGAATGCAATTAATCTATTTTGAAATACAAATGACAGAGTTAAGCTAAAGTTCAATTAATCAAACTGAAAACACAGTGACCATAACTGGGCTAAAATGCAATTATTCAAACTGGAAAGATGGTGAACAGAATTAAACTAAATGCCATAATCCTAACTTTGAAGTACAATGAACCAAAGCGCTTTTTGATCTCCGGAGTATTAAACTATAGTGCAACTAATCTATTGCATATTACGGCTAGCTTATGAAAACAAGTCTGGTTGTACTATCTAATGCAAATTGGAAAAAAACACACAGTTTGAAATGAAAACACAATTAAACTCCTAAAATACCACAGTTAATTCCCATTCATCATTACAGATATTTTGGAAGAATTCATTAGAATGAGACTAAACTGTAGAATTCAATACAAATGAACATAAAAACGCAAAATTCAGAAAATTAACTAAGCTAAGAATGAAACGAGAGTTACTTATCTAAATTAAAAAAAACAGAGCTGCATAGGAGGCAGGGGCCCTCCACCACCTGGTAGCACGTAATCTAACTCAAAATTGACTCAACACATTCGCAGAAATGATGTTTCTTTCATTAAAGGAGAAAATGACTGAAAAACAGAGTATTCACGGTTCTGAAATCTAGCAGAAAAAGCCAAAAACTAACTAGCGTTGCTTGGTCTCCCAAGTCATATTTATAATGAAATTACATAACAGAACTTGAGATAATGTAGGGATTACTGTCTTTCCCATTCCTATTCGAATTAAAACTCTTATTGAAGGTTGCGTACTTTGCTGCAGACAGCTGTAGAGTTTGTGTCCCGGTAGAACTCTACCTCTTGGTTTTGGTTTCCCACGTGCATAACCACATGTAGAATTGTGTTCAGACTTTGTAGGGAGCAAGGAATGATGTGGATGAAGTCTGGAATTTGCCCATATGCGACTTTCTTTTAGACGACACCTGTAACCCACTCAAACTGTAAAACAGCTGCGGAATGTGCGGTCAGCTACGGAATGCCTGTATTCTGTAGCTATTTTGCAGAAAATTGTTAAAATAGAAAAAATCATGAAAATACAATATGTTAATCGATTTCATGTAACCTTTAAGCAATCCTAATCATTCTTCATTGATTTTAGGCTTATGAAGTGATAAAATAATGATGAAATGAAGTGAAGGTTTGTAAAAGAGAAGGCAATTCTAGGGCTCAACAAGAACCACGGTGGCAGGGGAGATGGTTAGGTATTGCGATGGCGTGGGCACGGTCATGGGTTCAACCCCAGCCCACGTGCATAAATTTTAGCCCAAAACACATATACCATAGCTTGTCAAATTAATAGGGTCTCCGCCAAGTTTAGAGTCTTGCAAGTATAGAAAACCTATTTCCAAATAGATATGGATGTCCTCCAGTCTAGAACTCCGTCCATAGAATATAATTTAAGACCTTAAGTTTAATATATATATGTCATATGTGACCTCCGCCCAAAGCATAGTTTGACTTAGGATATATATATATATATATATATATATATATATATATATATATATATCCATAATATATGTGTGCCCCCACCATAGTTGGGTGTTGTAAATAAAACATGCCAAGGCCTTTACATCCTTGAATTATAATAAGAATTCGAACCAAGGGATGGAGAGGGCCCACTAGAGGGGACATGTGATGACCTCTGGTTGGGTAGTTCTCTAATCTAAAAAAAAATCAAATTCAAACTTAGGAATACATTGGAGGTGATATGGAAATTTTTCCCTTCACAAACCATCTGGTGAATCTGGAGATGACACTTGTCACAATGTCATTGACAGGAATCTGGAGAATATTCTTGAGGTACTGACTGGACTGCTAAGTCATCAGTTGTACTTGTTTTGCCCATTTTTTACCTATTTTGGAAAATGAACAGCATACCATAACTCACTCATACAAACTCAATTTTTTATGAAATGAGTCGCACCGAAAGCCCAACGATGAACTCTATCCGGTCATTCAGGTTTGAAGCATTTCTGAGCACTTTTAATTTTTAGCTAAAATACTAATCCCATATAAAATAATGAATAATAAATGAAATATAAATGTACAAAAGAGATATTGAAACCCATGGATTGGGCCCTAGCCCAAAAGCTTCAGTCCTCTGGAATGAAACCAGTGAGAGGAAAGCCAACTTCTAATTCTAATTGCATAACAAGTTTCTTATATCAAAATAACAGTCAAAATATATCTGATATAGAGTGAAGAGTTCTCTAGCTGCCTATGAAAATCAAATCCTAATGAGCTCTTACTCTTTTTTATTATACTAATGGGAATCTACGAACAAATCCCTCAAAGTTAGGAATTTGTCTCTTTGATCTTCGACAGGTGTGGAGCTTGGCTCCCTCTTATGATTCACTGCCTCATCTGCCTTTGACTTCAAACTGTTGAAGGAATATATTAGAAGATATTGGGCTGAATTTGGAAGATAAAAAGGTGAAAAATCTTCCTATGATTGCTCCTTTCTGTATAATTTGAGCCGTGACATGGAATCTCACTCAAAAATATCTTTATCTCCTTCATTTCCAGCAATTAAACCATGTTAGGCTTCAAGTTATGACAATCATTTAACACCATTATTAATAAGAAAAATATTAAATAATTTAATCAAATGTGAGTGAGAGAGATAGAGAGAAAATAAGGTAAAAGGTGACACTATAACCCCTTAAAATATAGCTAATGACGGGCCTCATCATCACCCACCTACTGATATGGTTGCTCATCCTCTGAGAATCTCAGACCTCTCTGTTGATTTCCTTCAAATCTATAGTAGCTTCCCTAACATCCCAATGTATCCTAGAGGGAGTTCCTTCTGGTGTGTAGAACCTTGCATTATTATATGATTCCTCCCATTACTTCTGGTCTTATGTTTCATCTCGCCATTCATGTAGCCCTAGTAGAAAAGTTGGGCTTAGCTTTAATCCTATCCACTAGATTTTCATTCTTTGCATTTCTCCTTTATATAAAGGTGTTCATTCTAAGGCATCTATCAATCTATCTGGATTATGATACTCCCTGTTATTTAAGACAATTGGTAGAACATTCCATCTTATTTGGCATGCCTGCACACTGTATTCTCTTAGTAATCTACATATTTCCTCAAAATGTGATATTTCTTGTGCTTGGGTGTTAATATATTATTCTATAAGGTTAGAATCATTGGATATCATCTGGTGATTGTTCATGATACCTCTAGGGTTTATGACTTCTACGCTGATTTTGAGGGGTTTTCTTTCTTCACTCTTCATCACCCTCTTGACTTATTTTTCCCTTGTTTCTTCATTTTTTACCCAATATGCAGGGCCATCAATTTCCTATCACCCAACCTGGAATTGGGGTCCCAGATATTCATTCCAATTAAAATGAGGTTGCGCATGTAAAATTCTGCCATCCTAGCCCTTTCTTCAAAATTGTACTGCCTACAAAAATCAATGAACTTTCTATAATTTTGAAAGGGTAAGGAGCCATGTTGTGCTAAGTTCTTAATATGAAACTCCAACCACTTCTCTTTCAATAAAACTGCATAAGGATTAGAAGGGTGTTTGTACTGCATGGATTCAAGAAAAATATTTTCCATAGTGGAAAGTTATGTGCCCTTATGTTTCAACTGGTCCTTCAGCCTCATGTTCTCAAATTTATCTTCTTGTAAATGTTCTCTCAGCATGAATTCTCTCAGTTTGACATCAGCTAGGTGCTTCCCCATATTAATACGTTTCTCCTCCATTAACCCCACATCATCAACATTTCTTGATTTGGAAGTTTTCATCCACTTGTTGGTGAACCCAATTTCTATCTCGAGATCATAAAAGAGAGGGTTTGAGAGCTTCTCAGGGATCAACCTCCCTCCTTCAATAAAATTTTAGTAAATGTCAAACTAGGTTATGGGGTAGGTTCTTGGAATTCTATGATGTATTTTTGGAAGGTTCTTGGAGAGTGATTTTCCTCGTGGTTTTTTTTTTACAACTTGTGCCTCCCCTTGTAATTCTTGTCCTTCAAATTTTGGCACTTTTCCCTTCCATTGGTTCCTTGTCCCCTTTCCTTTGTGCATTGTGTTCTTCTTGTAGCATACATTGTCTTTCATGCAGCACAATTTTCTTTTCCTGAAGCATCTCTTTCTCTTCTCCTTAGAGGTCTATGGGTACCTCTAACTTATTTAAGGATTCTAATCAAGTATATTTTCTTCTTAAATAAGTCGTAGGTGTCTTGGATTTGGTTTTTGGGAAAGTAATTTCCTCACATTTTCCTTCCTCTAGCGCTATTTCTTCCTTCTTGATAGGGAATTCCTCAATGGTATTCAGGACCTCTATTGGAGTTTGAGGCCTTCTTTGTTTCACCCTAATGCTCTTTCGGGTCTTAAAATACATGGGAGTCTGCCTTTTCCTTTTCTTCTTGGATTTCACAGGGGTACTTAAAGTGGCTAAGGTGGTAGCCACCTCATCCTTGGTTTTTCCTAGTGACAGACTAGTTTGTGGAGGGGATATTTACATGGTGTTTTTGGGGATCAAAGCCTTTTGTTCTACTTCCTTATCTTATTCCTCCTCATCACTTTCCCTTTCTTCCTCCGAATCATTCATTTTTCCTTCCTTTATCTCCATCCATTCTTCTACAATCTCTTCCTCATCTGTTCTAGTATCCCTATCTCCAAGGCTACAGTTTGGGGGTATCTTGAGGAGTGATATTCTGGGTCCATATTATAGTTTCTCTATCCATTTCAATAAAATTGGACCATAACAAAGGAATTTCGAGCTTATTGAGGGAATATTTAACTATAAGTTTAATCAAACCATGGTGAACCAAGTGTTGGTGTTTCCCTTTTCTAACTCTATGGCTCATGTCTTTGATGGAGCAGAAGAGAAAGTAGGATATGTTCAGCCTTTTTTCCAAACAAAATTTCTCCTTAGCCCTAAGATCAAGCAACAATATGAAATGGTAGCCATATAATACACTTAATCTGTCTTCCCAAGAAATGTACTTGAGGATGTGGTAGGCTACTTCATCTAATGGATAAGGTAAAATCTCCCTTCTGACCCTATTTCTATCCTCTATGTTCTTCTCATTTTTCAAAAATAATTTTTTCTTGGTAGTGGCGCTAATAACCCTATCTTCTCTATTCCACTTGATCCCTAGGGGTAGTGTTATTATTTTGCCGATGAATTCAAGTGTGATGGTTATGGTTAGTCCCCTTACCATAGTAGTGGAACTGACATCTTATTGAGTGTAGGGCCATTGACAATTTTCGAGCTATTTTGATCATCATATTCTCTTATGAGCTCAAGGAACCCAACAATTGATGCCTCCTAAAAAATTCTGTTACAGGAGGGTGTAATTGAATTCTCTTTGTATCTGTAGTTTCTATTTGATTAAAACCCCATCCCATTTCTCTTTCTTGTGTCTATCTTTGGTTCAAGAGGTATTCTTCTATGGATTTGGTGTCAATTTGGCTAGTGACAGTGGTTATAAGACTATTAACATTTAAAAATGAATGTTTTATCTCCTACCTCTTCAGACAACTTTCTCAATTGTCCCAGTTATGACACTACTGCATGCAGACTATTATGGAGATTTTTTGTGAAATTGATGGAGGTGATGGTCACTTACCTCTATCAATAGGTGTTCTGGAATAGAGAGTGGAATTTTTATTTGTAATTTACCCTTTTCATGGTTCACTTGCTTCTTCTTAACACCCTATGACACTCCTTGAAGCTTCCTTTAACAATTGTAGGTTTTCTTGTAGCACTTCCTGCAAGCGCAAATTATCAGTGATCGAAACTCCTCTGTGGCTTACCAACTTCTTCACTTGCTTAATTTTTTTTCTAAATGAGTGTAGATGTGAGGGGAAGTGATCTGAGGTACGTTATATGCTATTTCAAGTGGGATTCGAGCATTTTCGTGAGGTGTTCCTCGCATAATATTTTCTCATTTAGACCGTTGGCCCCACTAGAAGTGATAATTCCCTTCAACCTCATAATCAAAACCCACTCTTTGTGACCTCATTTCCACTGATGTGATAGATCCACATTACATACAAACACTACAAGTTATTTTAGTTTCACTGTCAAAGACGGCCAAGTAAAGAAGACACCTTTTAGCTTTATTAAACCTCCTATCCTAGACATTAATTCATCTTAGTCAAATATGCATAGAGAGAGAGTAAGAGGGTCATAAATGAGCCTTAACTCATTTCCAAATGGTTTCAGGGTCCAGTATGGAGAGAGCTAGAGAACTAGATCAATCGTCACAAGAATTTCCTTTATTATTTGAGTCATGATGTGTCTTCATTTCCTGTTTGAGGTGCTTACTATGCTTATTGTTTTTGTTTTTTCAAGTACCTTGTGGAGGAATCAAGCTGATGCTATTAATGGAAAATCTTCCTTGGAATGCTATGGTTCCCCGCAGAATAAAATATTCAACCTTTCTCTACTGCTCTGAATGTGCCAAGCCATCATTGCATTATTCAAGTGTTTACACAGGTGTGATACAAGAAGATATCATATTCCTATAGTAGTCCCTTTTCTGTAGATTATGGAGCCAAAAATGACATGAGGTGGTGATGGAATGGAGTGGAAATACTAGAGGTGGTGATAGGATACTAAGGTAGTTGTGTGTTTTAGGAGAAAAATGAAATAAAAGGCCATGTTTTTGTGCAAAAAATATTTTGTATCATAGTGTAGAATAGAGGATTATAGAAGGAAATATCCATGTGTGGGATGGTATGGCGATGAGGGGTTGTAGGAATAGGAATGGTGACCCTTTGATGCTTTTTATGAAGGTTGGAGAGTATTGTATTATTGACTGTGGCCTTTTCCTTCCTTCCTGTAGGTGCTCAAGACTTACTGTAGCTTTTTAGGACATCCTATAACAGTACAATGATAGGATGAAATGCGAGTTTTTATAACTCATAGGGTGGCATAATTTGATGGTGGGATGAGTGATGGATTTGTAAATGGAGTGAATGGATAGAAGAGAGGAAGGGAGATGAAGGAATGCTCCAAATTTTTACATAATATTCCTCTGTTCATCATCTTGTAAAATAACAGAGGATAGTTGCCTTCGTGTTATTCCATCTATCTTTTTTTCTTTTTTGAAGCCAGGTGGGCTGCCTAAGAAGAGGTTTTCAACCCACAAGACTACCTTTTGCGCCTCAAAGAGGTTTTCACCCAAGAATATTTTTTTCTTCTCTATGATTTCCTTATGGAAGTTTTCAATCCTAGATTTGGCCTTGGATGGCTCAGAAAGGTTTTCAACCAGGCCTCTTTATTTTTTCTCTTTTTTTTTTGTTTTTATCTAAGAGGGCGATTGAGTTGAAGCTAGGATAATCCCAATTAAATTCACCTATCTTCAGATTGTGTTGATGAATTATGCCTTGGACATGGGCCTCTTGTACATTTTCAGTGTGTAACCATTGACAAGTAGAGGAATCCCCTCCTCATTGATGGTTCTACCTTGAACAACTCCATTGTCATGGCATATCTCTATCCAATAGGGTACTAGCCATTTCTCCATTAAATTCACCTTCAAGTAATTAAATATGGATTCATAGAGCAAGGCCTAATCTCCTTCCTAAAAGGTTTTGTATTTGATGTGCTTGTCATGCTAGAATTTCCTTTGTAGTTGTATCACTTCTCTGTGAAGGAAGGAATGCATTATAAATTCATATAATCCATTTAGCTGAAGAAGTATTTTTTTTTTTCCCCTTGTGATATCCAAATCTAATTTAGTAGCCATTTTGAGGGTGTTTTACTCAAATTAAATAGAAGGAAAATCTTTCTTCCCATAGACTAGATCATATGGAGTAAACCTAGTAGTTTTCTTCCAGTTGGTGTTGTAGGACCTACCTACATGTCTAACCAATATTTTATATTGCTACTCACAAATATGGTACAATTTTTTCTAATGCTCTATTGGTCATTTCCACCTAACCATTTTCTTGAGGATGATAGGAATTAGAAGTCTTGTTATCTATATTGTGTTTCCTCATGAGATTTTTAATTAGATGGGATGTGAGTTGAGTCCCCTAATAGGTGAATATCTCCTTGGGATATCCAAACCTTTAGAACACATTATCTCTCTATAATTAAATCACCTTCTCTTCTGTTTCTTCCTTCACAACCTTTGTTTCAGCCCACTTGGTTAAATAATGAATGCACACTATGATGTATCTCTTCTGCCTAGATGGTAGATCAATTGGTCCAATGAAATCCATGCCCTTGTTGTCAAATGCTTCCAGGGCCACATGAGGTTGTAGAAGAATTTCATCCCTGGGTGTATGCTTCCCCATCCTATGCCACTGATCACATTGACTGATGTATCTCCTAGAATCCTGATGGAGAGTAGGCCAATAGTAGATAACTTGCAAGGCTTTGAAATATGCCCTCTTAGAAAAAAAATGACCCCCATAGTGCCCATCATTACATGTTCAGAGGATTTCAAAGACTTAATATTCCCTAGAACATCTTCCGAGGATTTTATCTGCTCCCAATTTAAAACGATTTCCACCAATCCTAGTGAAAGGGGAAATTTTTCTTACAAATTTTTCTCTTCTCTCTGGATAAAAGGTTTGGAGGAAACCTCCCAGCATCCAGGTAGTTGGATATGTGAGAAAACCAGGGAGAGAGTACTGAGATTGAAAATAATTTCTCGTCTAGAAGTTGATCATCAATCATCCCTTCATCATCTGCAGGCAAAGTGAGTCTAGAGAGAAAATCTGCAAAAACATTTTCTTTCCCTGGCTTATCAATAATGGTCAAATAAAACTATTACAACCTTAATAACCACATAATGATTCTAGTAGCGACATCAAGTTTATTAATTATTAAATATTTTATTTCTGCAATTTCAGTATGAACAAAATTTTGGTACCCCATAATATAATGTTTGAACTTATTCAAGGAATGGACGACAACAAATAACTCCTTCTTAGTGACAATGTAGTTTAGTTCATGTTAATTTTGGACGACTAGGTCGAAACTCCATGTTGTGATTCTCATATGAAGATGCCAATATTTTTATTGGATTCCTCTTTCTTAGAGGTGCAAGATTGATCTAAAGATCATCTTGATCCGATGATCGGAACATTTATTTTGAATTTATTCAAAATATGTACAGGTCAGCGTGAAGGTTTGAAGCCCCAGCAGTTGTGTCACAAACCCTCATTGATGGATATAAATTGGTCAATGTTGGAGGAAATTTTCACTCATGACATCCTCTCACATTATCTCTCATCATCTGATTGGTTGGATCATACTGGAGGCTCCTCTCTTCACACATGGAAAATTTCAGCAAGCAACAAATTCTGTTTTCGACCTAGGGTTTCTAGCGCAGCATTGACCAGCGTTGAAATTGGTCAAATCAAGGTAAAATTGACCTGAAACTCTCCCATTCCTTCGATTTCCTCAATATGCATTTTCTGGAACTAATCTCGAGGCTGGATGTTGAATTTTACTTGGTTTCATTGACCGTGTTGCTGTTGTTTGTGTTGACCATTGCCTGACAATGTTGACTTTCGTTGAATTTTGGAGTTCACTATTCTGGCTGTCCTAGAGGGTTGTGTGACACTTCTGGTTGGCTGACCATATTGAGACATTGCTGGTTGAAGCATCCCACTAAACGCCGTAATGCACCAACACATATATATTTTTGGCTTTTCTTCTGTCGATCTACTGGTATGTTCTATCAACGTTTTACTTTACTGTTTATGTGATTGTTTTCTGATATTGGAATAAAAAGTAAGGTTGCATCAATCATAGAAAATATACAAAATTTACATGGTATCGAAGCTGAGGTGAAGATAAAGCCCTAGTTTGTATCAATCACCGAAAAAGAGGATGGGTTCCTCAAACTACAATGGATTTAAGGTTGATGACAAATTGATTGGGAAAGAAGACTTCCATGCCTATAATATGACACTGGATCATAATTTGGAAGACCAAGATGTCATGGACTATGTCCAATGTAAAATCCAATTGCCTCCATCCAATGCAACAGATGCTGCCAAATCAAAGTACAATAAGGGGGAAATCAAAGAAAAGCTAATAATCAGGGACTCAATTCATAAGAGTCTAGTTTCCTACATCTCTGAGTTGGGCACATCCAAGGAGATGTATAACAATTTGGTCAACATGTTCAAGGCCAACAATGTGAATCAAGTCCTATTCTTCAAGAACCAATTGAAGAATCTGAAGAAAGCTAGGGATGAGTATGCTTAATCATATTTTCTAAAGTTGACCGAGATGAAGAATAATATGTTGGCTATTGGGGAGAGAATAACTGATCGAGAGATGGTTCTTACTGCACTTGGAGGTATATCATCCGAATGGAATGTATTCAACACTACCATTCTCAATAAAAATGTCATGCCTTATTTTGACAAAGTATTATCGAGATGCGTACAAGAAGAGACAAGGGTGAAGGAATATTAAAATGAGGGAAATACTGCCTTCGCTGCTCATACTAATAAGAGGAACTTTGGTGGTCCAAGGAACAAAGGAAGAGTAGGGGCTGAAGGAAAGAAAGGCAAGTGTTACACTTGTCACAAGCCAAGTCACTATGCTAGAGAATTCCCTTTCAAGAAGGATTCTCTTGATGATGATGACAACAAAAACAACTGAAGGAATGGCAATCAAAGGAACAACAGGTTCAAGGGGAAGAGGAAGTCTCCCTCTAGCGTAAATGGGCAGCCTTTCAAAAGGTCGAGAAATTAGAGGTATGCAGAATCAAACTTTGTTGATAAAAGAAATGAATTCATTCTTTTATTTTCCCTCTCCGTTGCGTCTCCACCCGACACTATGGATTTTTGGTTGATAGATAGTGGTGCCTCAAGGAACATCACTAGGTTCAAGGAAGAAATTTCTGATATGGTTGAGAAGGATACTAATCTGGAAATTATCTTTGGAGATAATGCCACATATCCCATGAAAGGGACAAGGACTGTGACCCTCCACTTATCTCAAGGTCAAGTCCTTCGCTTACAAGATGTGTTATATGTACCTGACTTGAAGAAGAACATTGTGTCCATATCGGCCATGGAAGACAAAGGTTTCAATGTGGAATTCGTTGATGGGAAGGTGTGTATCTGGAAGATTAGTTTCATGGAAGCTGTCACTATTGGTTTTAGAGTTGATACACTCTACCAGGTTGGAGGAATTCCAATGGGAGCGATGACATGTGATACTATCCGACAGAGTAAACTATGGCACCAGAGGCTTGGACACCTTCACTACAAAGCCCTTCCCGAAGCAATGAATATGGTGACAGGGATGCCCGAGTTCTCAAATAATCATGAAATCATATGTTAGGGTTGTGATGAAGGAAAGAATACAAGAGGACCTTTCCCCTCAAGTGTCACAAAGACATATGATGTCTTGAAATTGATACATTATGATCTGTCGGTATGCTGCCTGTAACAACCTTGGGAGGATGTTATTAATATATGAAAAACATAGATGAATTCTTTTGCAAAACCTGGATATAATTCTTGAAGAAGAAGGATAGGCTTTCATGTGGTCCATACCTTCAAACTTTGTTGGAAAATATGACAAGGAAGAAGATCAAGATATTGAGGACCGATAATGGCACTGAATATGAGATGAATGAGTTCAGGAACATTTGTAGAGAAGATGCCATCAAGTGGGAGACCACAAATGTCTATACTCCTGAACGGAATGGTGTTGCTCAATGAAAGAATATGACCATTGTGGAGGCTACTCGTGCCATGCTGTGTGACCAAGTTATACCAAACGTTTTTTGGGGAGAAGTTGCGAACACTATTGTGTACATAAAAAACCGATGCTCACATTCCGCTCTGGACTCCAAAACTCCTGAACAGGTTTTCTCTAGTAAGAAACATGACGACTCATATTTTATATTTCTTGGATGTCATGTTTATTTTCAAGTGCTAAAGGAGAAGAGAAGCATGCTGGATTCTTCAGGGAAGAAGGGAATGTTTGTGGGCTACAACGAAACTTCGAAGGCCTATAGAGTCTATGTGCCTGGTCAAAGGGAAGTGGAGGTATGCCACGATGTTACCTTTGAAGAAAATTCCTCTGTGAGGAAAGTAGTTAATCTTTCGAGATCTGAGGAATATCATAAAGCAAGGCCTATAAATCAAGAAGAACCGAAGGGTGAGACGATGCCCGATGTTGAAGGACCGGTGGACCCGATTGATCCACCTCCTTCAATGAGGAAAATACCATGATGGCTCAGGGACACTCTTGAGGATGCCGAGGGACATATGGCCCCAAGGGGGACATTCCGTGAAAGGAAGAAGCCAAATAGATACCAAGGGTATCTAGAAGCCATGAGTACTATCATACAATCTGAGCCTGGATATTTTGAAGAATCCATAAGGAATCAAGTATGGAAGGATTCTATGCATGAAGACTATGAATCGATTATGAAGAATGATGTCTAAAATGTGGTTCCAAGACCAGATGACAAAGCAATTGTCACCTCAAAATGGATTTGTAAGATCAAGCATGGATTTGACGGAAGTGTTGAAAAGTTCAAGGAGAAATTCATTGCCCGTGGCTTCTGTCAAAAGGAAGGTGTAGACTATGATGATATATTTGCACCTGTGGCCCGATATACCATGATCCGATCTATCATATCCTTGGCTACTACGCAAGGATGGAGTCTTCATCAGATGGATGTGAAGACCGCATTTCTACATGGTGCAAGAAAGGAAGAGGTTTATGTGGAGCAACATCTGGGGTTCGAAGTCTAGGATCGCGACACCCATGTTTTTAGGTTGAAGAAAGCCCTCTATGTGTTGAAGCAAGCACCCAGATCTTGGTATGAGAGGATATATAGTTACTCGATGAAGCTGGGATTCACTCGTAGTAATGCTGATCCAAACCTTTACTTCAAGGTTGATAGAAAAAAGCCTCTCATTCTGGTATTGTATGTGGATGACCTCTTCCTGACAGGTGCTGACCCTCTCATTCATCAGTGAAAGAGGGAGCTCCATGTTGAGTTCAAGATGAAGGACTTGGGACTGATGCACTACTTCCTAGGCCTAGAGTTCTGGCAAAGATCTGGCGAGATTTTCCTTTATTAAGAAAATATATTGTGAAGCTTCTGGAAATATTTGATATGGTAGAATAAAAGCACGTGTCGATACCGATGGAGCTCAACTTCAAGAAGTTGAGTGTCAGTACTTTTGGGCCTGTGCTAGCAAATCCTACTAAGTATCTTCAATTCGCAGGGGCCCTGATGTTATTAGTGAACACCCGTCCAGATGTATGTTTTGTAATGAGCACTTTGAGTCAATGTATGATTGAGCCTCATCACATTCACTGGGTTGGTGCCCACAATCTATTCATATATCTTTGAGGAAAGATAAACCATGGGTTGAGATACAATAATGGGAGCATGACAGTACATGGGTATACTAATTCCCATTATGCTGGAAGTGTGGTGGATCGTAAGAGCACATCGGTATGGTGCTTCACACTTGGTTCTGCTTCGATGTCATGGATGAGAAGGAAGCAGAAGTCAGTGGCTTTGAGCACCATGGAGGTCGAATACATTGCAGCAAATTTGGCCTGTTGTGAATTATTCTGGTTGTGAAAGCTCTTCAATGAGTTGTTCAGGCATATGCTAGATACCACCGTGATACTTTGTGATAAACAGAGTGGGATTTGGTTGCTCGAGAATCCTGTGTTCCACAATCAATCCAAGAATATTGATAACAGGTACCACTTTATCTAGGATATGGTACATCGAGGCACTATAAGGCTCGATAATATAAGAACTGATGAGTAGGTTGTGGATATTATCACAACGCCTGTAGGGAAGGTCAAGTTCCTAACCTTCCGTGAGAAACTTGGTATCATGGAATGCCCCTATTCTAAGGGTCCTGCTGGATGATGAGCTTTGGGAGCTCTGGGGGCTTTGGGGATAGATTTTTGGAGCTATTAGCAACCACAGGGCTAGGCTTGCTGAACCGTGTTGGTGTGCTTCTGCCCCACCATTATGATGATTGATTTGGTTCACCTCTCATGATCTGTGGCACGTATGCATCCTACCCATTGATTTCAGGGCTCATGGGAAGTACCTCTCATTTGGCCAGTGAGGTGGGAAAATATAGAGAGTAGTAGCAAATACTGATGGAGGCATGAGAAATTTCCGCAGTCTCTATCTAGGATGGCATGGTCCAACCACTTGACTTGGGATCAAGTATAGTGAGGTTTCGGATCTCCAACTTACTTCGGGTTAGGTAAACCAACTTCGAGTTGGTATGAGACTCTTTTTGAGTCCTATAGAGGTTTTGAACATCTGGGCTAAATCTGTCAGCTGGGAATGATGTCTTTGTGACTGAACCAATTCTGTTCTGAAATAAAGAAGCTAGCAAAGAAAGTTACGGAGGGATGACACACAATGTTTAGATTGCACAGGTGGATGGAGTTCTCCCTAGTTGAGAGGGAGAGCTAATTTTAGACAACTAGGTCCAAAATCCATGTTGTGATGCTCAGATGAAGATGCAAATATTTTTATTGGACTCCTCTTTCAGAGAGGTGCAAGATCAATCTAAATATCATCTTGATCCAATAAGAAAAACATTTATTTTGAATTTATTCAAAATATGAGGAGGTTAGCTTGAAGGTTTGAAGCCCCAACAATTATGTCACACACCCTCATTGATGGATATAAATTGGTAAACATTGGAGGACATTTTCACTCATCACATCCTCTCACATTCTCTTTGATCATCTGATTGGTTCGATCACCTTGGAGGCTCTTCTCTTCACACGTGGGAAATTTCGGCAAGAAACGAATGTTGTTTTTGGCCTAGGGTTCCTACTACAACATTGACCAGCATTGACTTTGGTCAACATAAGGTCAAATTGGCCTCAAACCTCCCATTCCTTTGATTTCCTTAGTCCACATTTTTTGGCACTATTCCCAAGGCTAGAAGTTGACTTTGACTTGGCTACGTTGACTATTGACTGACATCATTGAATTTCGTTGACTTTTGGAGTTGAATGTTATGGCTATCCTAGAGGGTTGTGCGACACTTCTGGTTGGCTAACCATATTGAGACTTTGTTGGTTGAAGCATATTGTTGACCGCCATAACACACCAACACACATATATTTTTGGCTTGTCTTCTGTCGATCTACTAGTATGTTCTATCAGCATTTTTCTTTCCTGTTTATGTGACTATTGTCCGATATTTGGATAAAGAGTATATTTGCATCAAGAATAGAACATATAAAAAAAATTACAGTTCAACCTTAGACAAATTTTTGCTGATGAAATAAATTACATAGGGAAACTTATCATCCGTTTGTCCCAAATTTCCCCCACAACTTTATCAGATGCATTAGTATGGATATGGGAATGAAGATCCTAGTTGGAACCTCTAAGTAGTGTGGACAATGGTAAGATTTAATTTATGATATCAAGTTCCTCTTGATAAATACTTGACCAACGGAATTGATAATCCTTGGCATGCAATACGAACAATGGTGAATCCACCTTGCAACAATACTTGATGAATTTCTTATAGTACCCCACTAGGACTAAGAAAATCCTGACATCTCCCTACTTCTAAGGAATAAGCACCATTTTTTATGGAAAGTTTTTTATATCTACTTTTATCCCTTCCTGTGATATGGAGTGCCCAAGGACAATCCCTTCCTTCTTCTGAAATTCACACTTCTCAGCACTCAAAGAGAGATACATTTCAATGAATCTCCTCAGGAATTTACCCAGATTGGGTAGTTCCTCTTGGAAATAATTCCCATAGGGAGTGAAATCATCCAGGTATATTTCCATAAAATCATGGAAAATCTCAAAAAAAATGCTCATGACATCTCTCTAAAAATGAGCACGTCCATTTCATAGGCCAAAAAAAACAACTCTATAAGAAATGGTGCTCCAAGGACAAGTGAATGTGGTCTTGTATTGGTCTTCAAGGTTGATCTGAGTCTTATTGTAACCAATGAATCCATCCAGGAAAGAGAATAAATTCTTTCAGGCAAGACCATCCAAGACATGTTCAATGAAAGGAAAATGGAAATGGTCTTTCTTAGTGTCTTTGTTTCATTCTTTGTAGTCAACACAAATCCTCCACTTCCCATTCTTCTTTGGGACTAGGAAAAGAGGAGACACCCATTCACAGTCTGATATGGGGTATATGAACTCTACATCCAACAAATTTGTAATTAATCCTTTACTATGTCCTTTAAGGCTGGGTTCAGTCTCCCTTGGGGCTGGCGTACATGCCTACATCCATCTTTGATGCAAATATGAAGTGTGCAAATTGAGGTATGCACCCATTTCATGTATTTGTAATCCCAATCAAAATAACCTAAATTATCTCTAAACAACTTTCACAAATTTTCTTCCTCTTTGGCTGAGAGAGAGTGGTTGATCTTTAGGAATCTAGACAGGCCAAATTCCACAAAATTGGTAGGTTAAAGGGTTGATTCAAATGAGCATATCTCACTCCAAGGGCTGATTTTAGATTCTCTTACCAGGTCATCAAGTGGAATGGTAGTGGGGTGTTTTCTTTGAAGGATATGGTCAATGAGGTCATCTTCATTAGGTTGTCCCCTTATGATAATAACATTTAAGGTACACTTCATCTTCTTCTTCATCCTCAACCAATAGAATTAGTTCATTTTCAATAGAAGGATGGGCATGAGGATATAATACTAGGTGTTTTGACAAGGACCCATTCTTGATAATCATTTTTCCAGAACTGCAATTAATGTAAGCATCGAGAGTGTCCAATCAAGGTCTTCCTATAAGGAGAGGATGACTATTAGACTTGGTTTTTGACTGTAGTACCAAGAAGTGACTGGGAAATTCCTAGAAGTCAATGGATACTATGACATCCTAAACAAATCCCTCAGGAGCAATTGTGGATCTATTTGTGAGTTGCAGAACTGGAGTGGTCTTCCTCAAAGATCCTTGGAGGTTGAGTTTCAACCTTGTTTCTATAGTTATCATGTTGATGGAAGCCCTGAGATTGATCAATGTATTGGGTATAATGATACCATCAATTTCTACATGAACTACTAGACTCCCACGGTGTAGTTATTTTGTGAAAATTACTCTCCCCAAAATCAAATCAGATAACTGATCGAAACAATTGATGGTGGGGGTGTGTCTCATCCTTATATTATGATTTTTGAACCATTTCTATTTGATAATCCTACTGTAGATGGTAACATATTTAATATCCTAGAGAAGGGATATTTTTAAATACAAATTATTCAATTCTCCCAGAATTTCATTCTCTTATGGGGTGTGTTGGCTAGGATGGACCAGTCCCTCAGGAAAAGGAGGTTGATTTATTTGGGTGGTTCTCTCTTCCTTTTCCTCTTAAACCTATTTACGTAGGTATGGTGGATGATTTTCTAGGAACACTCTCTCGCACCTAAGGTTAATCTAATGGATCTCAACAACATGGATGCCTCTCCACTATAGACCTGTTGTGCCTGTTTGTTTTTCAAGTTCAGATTTGGTTGGGCAGGCATATGAGGTATCTTAGGGGAGTAGTATGAGTGATTTGAGGTTGAGGTTGGGGTGGAGGCAGTAAAGTAGGAGGTTGGTTGAGTTGGGGCCTCTACCCTTGGGATGGGTTGTTCCACTAAGGTGGTTGAGGACATATTATTGAAATGGTTGATTGACAGGGTGATGATGATATGGATGGGTGCACGAAAAAGGATGATGTATGAAATATGATGGGTGAGTGGAGGAATATCAAGGCTACAAGGGAGTATTATGTTTCCAATGATAGTAAGAATAAGGCACCCCTTGCATGCCATGTTTTTATGGGCAAGGTCATTGAGGCCTTCTTTGATTTATGAAGAAGAGTTGCTCAAGTCTAGTTTCCACCCCTTGTTATACAAATTTTTTAAAAAGGTAAGGAAGGTAATTTTTCTGTTGTATGGTTTTCTTCACATACTGAGAAAACATTTATGACATTCATTGGAAATTCATTCCTAGGGTGTTTCCAGTTCATCTAGAGAAAAATATAGCTAGGGCTATTTCTCCCTTCTCTTTTTTTCTTTTGATCTTCATTGTGTCCATTTACAAATAAAAGGTGTGCAACATGTCACTTTTAAAATGCTCTAATATATTTCTAATCTCATGCTTAATGGAGATTGAAGAGGAAGGGGTATTAGTGAGGATTTGACTATCTCTACCTTTTTTCCTAACTACCATAATGTTATTTATGAATACAATCTTGATGTCCTCATAAGGTAGTTTATAGATATCTCCTCGAGACATCATATTAAGGGTTTCTATGAATTCTTCCCCGGTTCCTCATAGAAGAACTAACTTTAGTGATCCAGGATCAAGTGTGTTGTTGGATCTTTTGTAGTTCAATTGAAATCACTCCTCATAATCCTCCAGAGATTCATCAAGCCCTAGGGTCATCCTAAATGTTTCTTCATTGGTTTCTTTGGACCTACAATAGTCTACATACTCATTGTTTAAGGAATATTGCATTTGGCTGCATGTGCGGATGTTGTTCGCAGGCAGGCCCCTAAACCAACACAAGGCTGCATCCTTGAGGGTAGAGGGGAACAATTTCAAATTTTTTTTCATTTGATGCATATTCATAAGTCCTTCAAACAAAAAAAAAATTCAACAATGAAAGTGTTAGGGTCCTCAGAAGTTAAACCATGGAAATGTGGAAGGGATGAAGGGATGCCATTCTTCATTCTATTCTCTCCATTGGTTTGTTTGATGGGAAAGAATCCTTGAGTTCTATTTTAATCCATGACTTGAATAGGTGAAGCAGGTTCCTCTAGTGAAGTGAGTTCCTCTTCTTCCCCAATAAATTCCTCAATGTTTTCAGGTTTCTCTCATAGAGGGGATGATCTATCTCATAGTCACTGAAGAAGAGTGAAGGGTGAATCTTTTGGGATGTGGGTGTTTTTGGCAAAAACTTTCCTTGGTTGTCCCTACTCCTATGAGGCATGATCTTTTTTTTTGTGTTTTTTCAATATTTTGAAACTAAATTTCAACCAAAAATCATAAAATAATGCTTAAGAAGAAACAAACATCTACTTAGACACCTCCCCGACAACGACTCCAAAAAGTGGTGAGCCCTGGTATTGCAACAAGAGTGATAAATATCCCATGGGGTGCTCAACTTTAAATATCGACCCGGGTTTAATAAAAACTTGGAGGTGACAGTGATATATGCATAGCAGATGAGCTCTACTCATGCCATCCTCATCTTAGTTATACTATGAGGTGCTAGGAGCTATTTTGATCCTAAGGGAGAAAGCATGTCACACTTCTAATCACAAATTAATATTGAAATAAAATCATCAAAAATATTATGTCTACAAGGAGAGGAGATATACTATATTTCACTCATTTATCTACTTAACCTATACTTTGCAATGAAAAAGACTATCACTTTTTCCAATTAACCGAAGGGAAATTGCGCCATATTTCTTTCATTCTATTAACTACTCAAACAACTTGTAATAGTTGAATTAATATACCTTCACACACACACACACTGCATCAATGATGAATTAAATTCTATCTACAGTATGGTAGCCAATGTGCTAATGGTGTATTTTATGATTGAGTAACACACTAAAAATACTATGTCTTACAGCAAGAGAAGAAGGAGTTTGGGTGGCCTATGGGTGTTGTTGAACAAATAATTCAGGGATAGGGGTAAAATAAGTCCTATACTAAGATTAGGTGAGGTGGATGAGTGATTCTGGTGTGTAGGAGGTGTTTCCCAATACTATTACATGAAGTTGGTACAAGATTCTTTTTTTGCTTCAGAAAATGGGCCGAGAGGGTTTTGAGGCCAGGAGTGGTTGAATCGAGGTTAGAAAAAGTTAGGGCAAGGTGGATCCAAGTGGATGGGTGATGACCAACTCCCTTAGTCAAGCTCAAAATGTTAGGAAGGCTTGTATTGCACCAATAAGGTTGCTCTCGGTGGTTGTGAAGATGGTCTTCAAAATCGAGTTGTGGGTAGCCGAATGGAAGGGAATGTAAAGGAGGTTTGAAGTCCAAAGTGATAGTGCTGAAAGGGTTTCCTTATCTAATGTTTTATCTATTCTTGCAAAAAATACATTTACTCATGCATTTATCATTTACAAATTATCATGTAAAATGTGGAAAACATGAGTTGAATTTAACTTAAAATAACATGCATCTAAAACATAAATCCAACCTATAATCTACAACAATTTGATGATAAAAAGATTGATAAATACTTTCTCCTTTCCAAGAAATCATAAATTGAATATTTTTGGCCTGTGGTTGGATACCTTTATTCTAAATCTCCAATGGAAGAGGTGAGAGAGAGACACTGCCAACAGAGTGTTAATTTTTTTCATATGCTACTAAGATGTAATGACAACAAATAAAATATTAAAGCATAAAGGAAACATAAATTTACACACGAGAGACTGCAACCCATAGATTGGGCCATAACCCACAAGATTCAGTCCTTTGGAATCAAATCATTCTCATTGCATAACAAGTTTCTTACATCACAATAACAATCAAAATATCACTAATATAGAGTCAAGATTTCTATAACTACCTATGAAAATTGAATCTTAATGAGCTCTTGCTCTGGTTTAAAAGGTATGAATTTGTCTCCTTGGTATTTGAGAGTTGTGGAGCTTGGCTCCCTCTTAATATTCACTTGCTCGTCTACCTCTGACTATGAAGTGTTTGAGGAGGATTTTAGGAGATATTGGGCTGATTGTGGAAGTTAAGAAGGTGGAAAACCTTCATATGATTTCTCCTTGTTATCTACATTGATCCATGACATGGAGTCTCACTCAAAAATAGCTTTATTTCGTTCATTCCCTATAATGAAACCATGTTAGGCTTCAAGTCATGATAATCCTCATAGACCATTCTCACTAAGAAAAATGTGAAAAAATTTAATAAAATGTGTGTGTGTGTGTGTGGGAGAGAGAGAGAGAGAGAGAGAGAGAGAGAGAGAGAGTAAATAATATAAAAGGTAACACTATAACCCCTTAAAATATACGTAACGATGGGCATAATCAATAGGTATTCAAGGATGTGGAGAATACATCGACTTTCAACCATTTACATTTTATATCCTATATTTTGGTGAAAATTTTGACTAATTGTAGTGTTGAGATCCACACTTTTTCTTGATTGCATATGATTTTATAATGTACCAGAATTGTTGGAGAGTGGCTTGACCTCACTCAAATTTGTGTTGGAAAATTGGCTCCCTTATCTCTCATTGAATCAGAAGATATCCTTTAAAATATGTGGCCAGACATGTGTAGTTCTTGGAATTGTCATCCTATTCATGTGCAAGTAGGTGTATTTTTAGGAAAGATTCTCTACTCATTTAACGGAAATGGAAAATATTTCCTACCCTTTTCTTTGGAAAATATGTTGATCAGTTGCACTACCTAACAAGGGAAACAACCATAACTCTTTCCTCTTGTTCAACTTATGGTGTTGTGAAAAATTTATCATAATGGGTCAAATATTGCATGAAAATTTGAAACATATGGAATGACTTGAAACGACAATTGACGACCAAAGAGACACTTGATGTGATAGTTTGATAGGCTCCAAAATTTGAATGTAGTGAATTTTGGGAGGGTGTTGGATCAACAACAATAATATCTCACTAAAAAACTAATCAAAAGAAACCAAATTGATATAAAGTATTTTTTTTTCTTTTCAACTGATGAAAACTAAGTTATGTTTTCAACAAAAAAATGCATGTAAGTGACTTGAAAAATCAGAGTATGATGTAGTACCAACCTAAGAACAAGTGGACAAGTAAAACTAAAAACAATGCAAACCACAAACAGGGTGGAAAACAAGGTTTTTAAGGCACTAACACGGGTTTTTTAGACCAGCTCTAGTGTAATTCTCTATGTATAAAGGAAACATGCATTAACATGCATTGGAAAGCACTGAGAGGGTGCATAACAAAGGTTTTACTTGAAAAAATGGAAATCTATGTCACAACAGATATTGAGACTAGTAATACTAGCATGCAAACACACAAGTGACAATAATTCAAAGGTGACAAGACCAAATGAGATCAAAGATTCATGATATATGGGATATAATCAAAACTGGGAATCTGAAATTATCCCCAGTCAACTCACCAATTCTATTGTAGGGATTTAAGCTCAGCTGGAGAAAAATTAAAAGCACTCTCACGTTTTCTGGAACCTAAAGAATAGAGATAAATTAATCTACTCCAATAAACATAGATGCATTCAATTAAGAAAGCATTAGATTGAAATGGATAAAGAAGAGATGAATGAAAACCGCTTATCCTCATAGCTTAGATGGAATAGTCTGTGTGTTTGAGAAAGGATCCTCATCCAGTTCAAAAGATAAAACCTACACATAAGATGAAAAAATATGAACTTCATAGCATATAAACTTCACCAATCCTAAATACTAGTGAGTGAGAAAGGTAATATTGTTAAATAGGTTAACAATAACAATACTCTAAATAATTACAACATAAAATTAAGAACCATAAGCTTATGAAAATGATACGGAAAAAACAATACTAAATATATATATTCAATGAAGGAAGATTACTCCTATCTCTTTAACCTCTCTTTCTCAAACAATATCTTGGAAACATAAGAATTCTTGAATTCTGATCTTGATTATAATGACCCAGCCTTCAATATATAGGCAATGGAAGGCTTTGAGGTTTACCAATTCCTTCACTAGTCCACTCTAATAAAAATCCAAAGGATGGAAGATATTTCCTCTTATTTATTTCTTTCTCTGAGTCTAGTAGTCTTGCTTATGATAGGAAAAATCCATAAATGAGTTCAAGGTAATATTTTCCATCATTTTAGAGTCAATTTTGAGTAAAAAACGGTGGCACAAAGAGTTAACATTATTTTTTCTCATGGGATTGTGAAATTCAGGTAATGTAACTCTCATTAATACGCATAGCATTCATGGATACGGTAACACACATTACTGGTTTCAAGGGAAACATTGGCACGTTGTGTACATGACATGTAGGGTGTATTACAGTGGAAAAAATTCCAACAATAAGTGTTTATTCCAGTTATAAAAGTATTCTTCTGATTTGAGATTATGAGGAGGTATTTTCGAGTATACAATAACAATAGCTTATAGCCTACAACAATATTCAGACATAAATTTTGTGGTTTTCTCCCTTTATGGGTTTCCACATAAATGTATGTCTCATATGTGTATGTTGTTTCATAGTTTTGTTGTGTAATTTATGTGTTGTTTACATTATTAATTTCTAAATCACGGGATATTATTTATAATTATTAAAATTTTCCATAATAATGATACCTCCGCTCTCACTCTTATCCTAGTTTTTAACATAGAAGTGTTAAAGTTGGTCTTTTCAAACACTTCTTTCCTCGATGAGCTAGCTATAGTGATTCTAAGATCAGATAGGGATTTGTATATACTTAGTTGTCATAGTTAGCTTTAACTGACAACAGGCCACTTGCATTGTTATATAATTGAGGTATTCTATGTACTTATAGAATATGTGGTTAATACTATGCATAATTTAAATTCTTACAAGAAATCATAGTGGGCGTTTTCCATCCGTTGTGAATATTTTTTGAATGGGGTTTTACAAATATATATTTTTAATTATAAATCTATAAATATGATTGAGTGATGTGATTCTAGCTTCAATTCTCTTTTCCTCTATGTAAAGGTAGTTTGTACAAATTTTTATTTTTTTATTTGTAGTATTTTCCACTATGGTTGCTATGTATGCATGGATATATTTGCAATGGTATAAAATCAAGTTCTTCAAACCTCATCTCATATTTTTTGAGAGACATAGTTGTTTGCTTTGTGAATTTTAAGATCCAAAGTTTTTTCTTCCATAGATCATGCACATTTGGAATATTTGTTAGTGCACACCCATCTATTTATTATTTTGGGGCAAAGTCTACAACGACTCCATTCTATATCAATGTTTTTGCATAGAATGATTATCTACATGTGGCAACTTTAGCTTTGGAGAATGTATTTAAAAACCGGATTGGTACTGGTGGCTTGAAAGAAATATTCTACAGCTTTTGGTTTCCTCAAAGATGGAGTATGGTGGTTATATTTTTTACTAAAGTGGTTTTTTATTTTTGCTATGGAGTTTCTAGTGCAAAGCCAAAGAGTGAACATGCATTCAATTTGTCAAAAATAAAAAAGTCTCATTAATTTCATTATTTATCCTCATTAATAATGGTTTTTTCTACATTAGCCATCAATCTCACCAGATTTTGATGAGTTCTTTGAGTGAATCTTGCATGTCATTGAATGGTTTAATCTATAAGGAGAGGGGGGAATTAGATTGGAGGCTCTGATTTAGTTCGCATAGTCTGAAATTTCATCAGTTTTACATATTATTAAAGTAGAAATGGATTTTGTTTGAGCATGTGTACTGGTGGAATATTTGTTTCAAACAAATCATTGAAAGGATATTATATTTGAAGGAGAAATAAATTTCCATTAGAATTTTTTTCTCGTTATTTCATCCTTTTTTTTCCAAAAAAAAAGGATTTAGTAAAATATTAAAACCCTTCTTTAAATTCAATTATATTCTTGAAGCATTAAATTATAAAAGGGAAATATTATTTTACTAAGGAAAGAGAGAATGAGTGAATTCCTATAGGTATTCAAGGATGCTGAGAGGATCATCACATTAAACCATTTATATTTTAGATCCTATATTTTAGTGAAATTTTGGTTGCCTATATTGTTCAAATATACACTTTTTCTTGCTTCCATAAACTTCTATAATATACCATCATTGTTAGAGAGTGGTTCAACCACATTTAAATTTGTGTTGCACAATTTTCTCCCTTAGCTATCATTGAATATCAATATATAATGTAATATATGTGGCCAAAAATGTGTATTTCTTGGCACTATTATCGCATTCATGTGAAAGGAGGTGTAGTTTTAGGAAATATACTCTACTCATTTAATGCTAATGGAAAATATTTCCTATTGCTTTCTTTGGAAAATATGTCGATCACTTTCACTACCTAACAAGGGAAACAACTGTAACTCTTTGATATTGGTTAACTTATGGTGTTGTGCACAATTTATCATAATGGGTAAAATATTGCATGAATTTTGTGAGCATAACATAGTGGATAAAACCTGCAATGAGTTTCTTCATTTTCACTCCATAGTTTCTATACTGTAAAAATAAAGTATACCCACACTTAAGAATCGCTTCCAGAAAATTCATGCCAAGAAAATCAGGAAGGTTGGTAATCTGGAGTCGACCATGGGAGTGTATTTATAGAATATTATAGATGATTTTTAGGAAATTATTAATGTCCTTAATGATTTGAAGGAGGAGGTTGACTCCTTGTCTAACCTAGAAAATGAAATTTTGAAGAAGTAAATTTGCAAGCTATAGGAAAGAAATAATTAAAAAATTATGGGGGTTTATTATTTAAAACCATCAATGGAACTACTTCATGAAGAATAAATCCCTATCCAAATAGAGTATAGTAGATTTTTGGATCAATATCAAACATCGAAATAAGATAATGTTTCCTTGTCACAAAATTTGATTAACAAGCATGAGGTCATTCAACACTTTCAAGAATGAAAGATATACCTCGAATTGGAGGTATTCTCCTTTAGAATTTTCACAGGGAGAATGTTATTATTGAGCTGTGAATCTCACCTATTTATGTTAATAATGGTGTTTTTGTTTCACCTAGATTCAAAAGATACAACACTAGTATTGGGTTTCATTTGTTTACACAATTGAGATATACCAAAGGAGAACTTGGGAAGAATGGGAAGGTCATAATTATTTATATTAACACTATAGTGTATAAGTAACGATTTGGGCATGAGTATGATATTTTATGTTAAGTCCCTACATTAATAGTGTAGTCCCTTATTATGTTAGTGTAGCCATCCTTATTGTTATTGTTGTACCTCTGTAACCCCCATATTGTGCCATGACATTATTATTGTTAGGTCAACTAGATTACATTGTGGCCCCGTAGACTCCTATATATAGAAATGAGGTTTTTTCGTTTGTATCATCCAAGAATTTTTCATTCATGTAATATATTGGAGGTTTACCCCTCGAAGTGGCTTATTTTTAAGGTGTTGATATCTCTTTTCTTCTCGTTTTGGAGCTGGTTTCACAACATTTGGTATTAGAGATTTGGATTCTAGCGTTTTGCTGCACCAAACAGGTCATTGTGGAATTTTCGCTATAGCTTTGTTTCTATGAAGGTTCAGAATCTAAAATATTTAGAGTGTGAAGAAAAAATCCTAAGGAACATTTTCGTAAAATTTTAGAGCTTGGTTTGCAATATTTTCGTAGATATAATCTCTGGAAGTTAGGTCTTTTTGTAGGCTCCTAAATTTAACCTAAACAGGTCATCGCAGAATTTTCGCTACAACATTTTTTCTACGAGATGTCAGAAACTTAAATTTTCATAGAGAGAAGCTGAAATCCCGAGGAACCTCCTGGAAAAATTTCAAAGCTTGGTTCGCAATATTTTGGAGATATGATTTGTAGAAGTTAGGATTGTTTCAGGCTCCCGAATTTCATCTCAAAGAGGTGATCATAGGAAAAACATCATAACTCTCTCTCTCTGAGCATCAGATTCAAATTTTGTAAAAATTGGCCGCAAGTGCATGCACTGTAGTTTCTTCTCTATGAATTTTAGAGTTGAAGAAGGAAACAAGGACACGTGGTAAGTCGTACAAGTTTTCTCTACTCAACTAGGCCATAATTAGGTCATCGTAGGATATTAGGCATAACTTTGTCTTCAAGAATCCCAATCAAGTCAGACTTGTGGCATACAAAAGAAAATCAAGAGGGATAATTCAGGGCCAAATTTCAGTTATTGAGGATCTGAAATCACATAGATAATTCAGTTTCAATATCTAGCTTCTCAAAATCAAGAAAAAGATGTGTATTTGGTCTTTAAAATTGCATAACATTTTTTTGAAAAAGAAGTTCGAAGTGATTCCAAGGGAATATTTTAGAATTTTTATCACTATTGGGTTCTATAATGCCTCCAAAAAATAATTATATACCCATTGAGCCCTCAAAAAGCTATACTATGATGCATGAAGAGGAAGAATTGCAGTATGAGATATCAAAATTATGGTACCAAGTGCAACAAATTTTGATCTTACGAAGAGCAACCAAAGATGACATAGATTGTTTAAAATAAGAAATGGAGGATAAGTTGGATGGTTTTAAGGATCAAATAATATCTAATATGGATGATAAATTAGTGGAAGAACACATCGAGCATCAACAAAAAGTTCTCCAATTCTCAAAGGATAACCTAACTTTGGTGCAGAATCTAATGAAACAACATGAAGATCAACATCACATCGAAAGAAGTTCTGAAGCAGTCACATAAACAAGAACTATACAAGTACGATCAATTTCAAAGTATCTCAGCAAGTGGAAGAACTTTCCTGTAGAAGATTCCACATGGGAGGATGATTTTTATACAGAAGCATCAAGAAATAATCAAGCATTGAGGACAACACTTGTTTCAAGGAGAGGGGCATGTTAAGTCCCTCTATTAATAGTGTAGTCCCTTATTATGTTAGTGTATCCCCCCTTATTGTTCTTTTTGTACCCCTTTAACCCCCATATTGTTATTATTGTTCCCTGACATTATTATTGTTAGGTCGTATAGGATTGCATCAGGTCCAACAGCCCAGATCCATTAAATTTGGAACTATCATGCGCAACACAGGGATCAAATCTACAGGTGCAACCTATTTTTTGAGTGCAAAATGAAAGAAAGTTATTTGCACCTCGAGATTTTTGATCCCTCTGCACAGATAGATCCAGCGATGGATCTATAGGCTGGTTCCAGTTTCGAGGCATCAACTTCACATTTTTTCAAATGGTTAAAATTTTTACATATTTTTGAGATGTAAGACATTCTAAAGTCGTTCTACTATGTGTTGCTAAGAAAATATATCAAAGATATGATTAATTTTATCAATAATATGTAAATATATCAAATATTAATATAATCATTTTAAATATGCTAAATATTTCTGAGATTAACTTGGTCATTTTAATTTTAAATTTTCTTAGTTACCTCAGTTCGTTGAGATGATACTTATTGTTAATAACTATAATGATGAAAAATGATGAAATATTTTTTTTAAATGCAAAGTGACAATAATAGCGTTGGAAGATAGAAAATGTGAATAATAAGAACGTACTAATGTTACAATCAATCTCAAACTATTTTCTTCTACTATTCTTATTTCCTCCCTTGTTAGTTTTGTTATCTTTTCATATCGATTATATAAAAAAGAAAATTTAAATCGTAAACCATTTAAATCTTTAGCTCGATCTGTTGTATTAAAAATGATACCTTGTCTCTCTTGCTCTCCAATATTAATAGCTTAAATTACTATAACACAAAAATCAATCTACATTGTTAATAACTTTTTGTGCTTACACTAAAATCAATGCATATTGTTAATACAATCACTTTAATATTAATGTACCGTCATATATCCAATTACATCAAATCATAAATCAACATATACATTGAAATCAATGCATTTAATGCAAGCAATCAAATAAGATTAGAAAATAACTTCTACATTGAAATCAATGCATCTAATGCAATCAATCAAATAAGATTAGAAACCAACATCTACACTGAAATCAATGCATTTACTCAAAGCAATCAAATAAGATTAGAAATCGCCATCTACACTGAAATCAATGCATTTAGCGCAAACAATCAAATAGTATTAGGAATAATCTACATTGAAATCAATGCATCTAGTGCAAGCAATCAAATATAATTATAAATCGACGTCTAAATTGAAATCAACACATCCAGTGCAAGAAATCAAATAGTATTAGGAATCATCACCTACACTGAAATCAATGCATCTAGTGCAAGTAATCATATATCATTAGAAATAAATATCTACACTAAAATTGATGCATCTAATGCAAATAATCAAATAGGATTATAAATCACGATCTCCACTTAAATCAATCCATCTAGTGCAAGAAATATTCTTCCCTCTCTCCACCCTCCATCCATATCTATATCCCCATCCATCTCTTTTTTTTTGTCTCTATCTCACCCCCCTAAACACACACGCTCTCGCACTCCACATATATCATTCTCTTTGTCGATCACCCTCTCTCCCCATCTCTCTCTTCTTCCCTCTCTTCCCCTTCTCTCCCTCTCCCCCGCTAATATCTCTCTTTCCTCCTTTTGTCCTCTCTCTCTCTCTCTCTCCATCCTCCTTATCACTCACACACTCTCTCTCTCTAGGAACCAACATCTACACTAAAATCAATGCATTTACTCAAAGAAATCAAATAGGATTAGAAATCACCATCTACACTGAAATCAATGCATTTAGTGCAAACAATAAAATAGGATTAGAAATCATCTACATTGAAATTAAGTCATCTAGTGCAAGTAATCAAATATAATTATAAATCGACATCTAAATTGAAATCAACACATTCAATGCAAGCAATCAAATTGTATTAGAAATCACCACCTACACTGAAATCAATGCATCTAGTGCAAGTAATAAAATATCATTAGAAATAAATATCTACACTAAAATCGATGCATCTAGTGAAAATAATCAAATAGGATTAGAAATCACCATCTCCACTTATATCAATCCATATAGTGCGAGAAATATTCCCCCCTCTCTCCACCCTCCATCCATATCTATATCCCCCTCCATCTATTATTTTGTCTCTCTATATCATCCCCCTAAACACACACACTCTCGTACTCCATATATATCAATCTCTTTTTCAAACACCCCCTCTCCCCATCTCTCTCTTCTTCCCTCTCTTCACCTTCCATCTATATCTCTATCTTCCCCTTCTCTCCCTCTCCCCCATTAATATCTCTCTTTCCTCCTTTTGTCCTCTCTCTCTCTCTCTCCATCTTCCTTATCACTCACACACTCTCTCTCTCTAGGAACCAACATCTACACGGAAATCAATGCATTTACTCAAATAAATCAAATAGGATTAGAAATCGCCATCTACACTGAAATCAATCAATTTAGTGCAAACAATAAAATAGGATTACAAATCATCTACATTGAAACCAATTCATCTAGTGCAAGTAATCAAATATAATTATAAATCAAAATTTAAATTGAAATCAACAAATTCAGTGTAAGCAATCAAATTGTATTAGAAATCACCACCTACACTGAATCAATGCATATAGTGCAAGTAATCAAATATCATTAGAAATAAATATCCACACTAAAATCGATGAATATAGTGCAAATAATCAAATAGGATTATAAATCACCATATCCACTTATATCAATCCATCTAGTGTGAGAAATATGCTTCCCTCTCTCCACCCTCCATCCATATCTATATCCCCCTCCATCTCTTCTTTTTTGTCTCTCTATCTCACCCCCTAAACACACACTCTCACAATCCATATATATCAATCTCTTTGTCAATCCCCTCCTCTCCCCATCTCTCTCTTCTTCCCTCTCTTCACCTTCCATCTATATCTCTATCTTCCCCCTCTCTCCCCCTCTCTCCATCTTCCTTATCACTCACTTTCTCTCTCTCCACCTTTCTCTCTCTATTTCTTTCTTCTTACCTCTCTCCTCCTCCCCCTCCAAGTCCATCTCTCTTTTCCTCCCTCTCTCCACTCTCTCACATCCTCTCTCTTCCTTCTTCTCTTTCCCTTTCTCTCCCATCTCTCTCTCCCTCTCTCTCTCTCTTCACCCACCAACTATGTTACTATATCCCTCCCTCTCTCCTTTTATCTCCTTCTCCCCCCTTATCTCCATCTCTCCTTATTTGTCTCTTTATCTCAGCCCCAAACATACATGCTCTCTCTCTGTCTCTCCCTTCTCACTCCTTCTCTCTCTCCACTTCTCACTCTATATATTTCTTATTTCCTACATCTCCCCCTCCAACTCCATCTCTCTTATTGATCCCTTTCTCCTCCTCTCTCTCTCCTCCTCTCTCTCGTCGTTCCTTTCTCTTTCTCTCTCCCCTAAATCCCTCTCTTTTCCCTGATCTCTCTCTCTCTCTCTCTCTCTCTCTCTCTCCAATACTCTCTCTTCCCCCATCACTCTCCTCCTCTCTCTCATCCTTCCTCTCTATCCCTTTCTCTCCAACCCCTCTCTCTCTTTTCCCTCCAATCCTCTCTCTTCCCCCACATCTCTCTCTCTCTCTAATCCTCTCTCTTCCCCCATCCCTTTCTTTCTCTCTCTCTCTCCACCCCTCTCTCTCTCCAACTACATTACTATATCCCTCCCTCTCTCCTTCTCACTTCTTCTCTCCCCCCTTCTTTCCATACATCTTACTTTGTCTCTTTATCTCACCCCTAAACATACACACTCTCTCTCCATCTCTCCCTTATCACTCTCTCTCTCTCTATTTCTTCTTAGTTATGTAAACTAATGAACATAAATATTCGTAAATATAAAGTAGATTATGGAGTAATTTTGAAAAGAGGTTTTATTTACTTACCATACCTCTAGTTTATTTATATTTTTATTTATCTACCATACCCCTTTTCTTTACTATGGTATTTGGCCCATAGGCTTGTGATATAATTAGATTTTGATTTATAATCTTATTTGATATATTGTTATTTATTTACCTTACCTCTTTAAGCCTCTTTCATATTTATTTATTTACCATACCTCTTTATATCTATTTTATATTTATCTATTTATTTATCATACTTGTTTATACATCTTTTATATTTATTTATTTACCCATGGTATTTGGCCCATGGTATCAATATTAATTTGTCCCATGGTATTCGTACCATAGGCTTCATTTAAATAAAACCTCTTTTTAACGTTTTTTAAAATATAAAAAAGTTTATGGAATAAATATAAAAATATTTTTTGTTTTTTTACCATACATTTAGTTTATATATATTTTTTAGTTATTTACCATAGCTCTGGAGTAAGTATAAATTCATTTTACAAATATTTAATTAAAAGAAATATTAAAAGATTTTTTATTTTGATTGTTTGTGTTGAATTAACTCTTTTCCTTTGATTTAGAAAATTATATTGACTTTAGTAAAGAGTAAAGATGTTTAAAATTTTACTTAATTTGGAAATTCAATGTGGTAATTTTTTTTGTTAAAGGTAAAGTCAATACATGCAAATGATGTTATTCAATTTCAATATATATATATATAATTAAACCATACCATCTTCACTAATATCTTTCCATTTACCTAATTCAAGTGTATGAAACTGATAGAAAACATTAAGTAAATTTTAGCCAAGATAAATAAGGGCAAATCCTGAACTCTCTAACATCAATTCTAGATAGAGCCAAGTAATATTGGAAAGCGTGAATACTAAATCAAACATACTTAGAACAAATCACCATTCTTTCAATTTTATGCAGGAGACTGCTATTCATTGCAATCATAATTATGAATAATTCAAATAGGCATAGAAATTCGAGTCTAGTTATAAATACAAAATCTCGTAGGGTCGACGACAACATAATTTTAATGCATCAAAGGAATTTGACGATTCCAACTAACAGTGGAAGTAAAAATGTTGGAAATAAGTAGATACATAAGATGCATAAGGAATTCTGTATGATTGAAGATATAACTATAGTATAACCAACTGAAATTAATATTTTTACTCAGAAAATGTATCCCAAGTAGTAATACCAAGTGCAAAATTCTAGAAAGAATATCGTAATGGAAGTGATGGTTTCGACTACAAAACCATCCAAAAATAAACAGTATATACACCACTAGTAAGAAATGTTGTAAGTACAGAAAGAGAATGTGAACTTCCCTTAAGGGAGAAAAACCCTGGAAAGTAACTACAAGTTCCACGCTGGTAAAGTAAACCCCTCAACATTAAATTAAAATAGAATTAATTATATATATTGAATTATTTTTCTGAAATAATTCAATAATATATAAATTTTCATTCAACCATTTTTAAAAGAAAAAATTGAATCCTAAAACAGTAATCCTAAAACGGTAAAACAGTAATCCTAATCGCTTGGAAAAGGCTCGTAAAACGGTAATCCTAATCACTTGGAAAAGGGCAAGTAAAATTGGAAATATCATAAACCTCTGCTAATGGCGTTTCTCCTTGGATATCTGCTAATGCATTTTATCTGCATTGTTTTGTCTTCTATTTACGTATGGGGAGTCAATCTCCTAGAATAAATCACGAAGAAAACACAAATTTTCTCGCCACCTCTGTCAGTCGATTAAAGCTTCATACCAAACGCTCTTCTCTGCACCACGCTACTGCCCAGGATATTTCTGGATAGAATTCAAGGATTTATTGCTAGTGGATGAAATGATAGTTTCGGATAAATTCATTGCATGCAGGTAAAGAATATGGTTCAAGAAATGGTTTTTTAAAAGAACCAAATATGACTCACCTCTATGTTCGATCAGAGCTGAGTTGTTTTAATTTTTTTTGTTTATTTATATGATTATTAAAACTCATTTGTTAAGCCGACACTTATTTTTTTATTTTTATTTTAATTTAAAATTTCAGCCGACATTGAGGACGTGACACACTTGACATCGGGGTCATATTGGGCTGTAGATGCACCTCTCGGCACAACTAGGATTACATTGTGGCCCCATTGACTCTTATATATAGAAATAAGGTTTTGTAATTTGTATCATCCAAGAATTGTTCATTCATGTAATGTATTGGAGGTTGCCCCCTTGAATTGGCTTTTTTCTAAGGTGTTGATATCTCTTTTCTTCTCTTTTTGAATCTCACCTATTCATGTTAATAATGGTGGTTTTGTTTCACCTACCTTCAAAAGATACAACACTGTTATTGGGTTTCATTTTTTTAGAAAATTGAGATATACCAAAGGAGAACATGGGGAGAATGGATAGGTCATAATTATTTCTATGAACATTATACATTATAAATAATGGCCTGGTCATGGATATGATATTGTACCTACTTCATTAGTTACATATAGCTCTATTAAGACTCAAGAAGTCTCGGTTGTTGCCAAAGGAATTCAAACTTAGGTGATATAAGAACATGCTCCTACTAATTATGATAAAATGATCAATGACGTGGCTGCTACTGTGATTCTAGATGATATTGTTACAACACCCAAATTTGAGTTTTCATAATAAAAAACTAACCCATATCAACATCGTCATAAGGACCAAAGGAAATCACCAAAGCATCACCATTTTTGGTTACATAGTAGTCTTGCATTTAGATCATTATAGAATATATGTGAAAGGATTCACTATGGACCAATCTCGACCTTCAAGATCAATTGTGGTTGGATTGATGGATGGTAATGGAATCATTTGAATAGATTTTTGTGGACTTCATATCATTGTGTTTCATCCATTGTGTAGTTCAGAGAGTTCTATAGGTTGATGGTTGATGTAGCAAACACATAATATTAATGTGGAAAAAGAAATAAGTTAACCACGCTTGTTCTTACAATTTTCTCCAATCCTTTGCCTTGTTGGGTGTGGAGCCTGAATATCTTCTTTATGTATCACCATGTTGGATCCCTGTCATTAACGTGGCAGCAACGTCACCCGTCATTTAATCGTCATCAAGTGGGTCCATGGGGAGGGGGGTTTTAGCGCCCTCAAAGCTTAAAAAGATGTAAAATTTCCTTGTGAAATATTATAATTTCATAGTGAACCTGGGTCGTTCATTAGGCGGATGATATTACGGTAGAATTTATGTTTAATTTAGGCTTTCTTTCCATAGAAAGAAACCCCCTCCGTTGTATGAGGGTATTGTATTGTGGTTGAGTATTGTGTGTATACTCTGAGCGATAAATAGCAAGGGAGACTGTGTGAGAGAGTAGATGATATTACATCGGATCTACTGTAGGTTGTGTCTCTTTCCGCATATTTTACGTGTTTCATTGCTCTCTAATATATAATTTTCTAACATACCTCTCCAACAATTTCTACTTCATTGATCAACCAACCTCATTGAGGCTTCTTGGCTCTCATCTTTAGACCTTTAGTAATTTATATTTTTTTTACTTCCTAATTGGAGCAACCTTTGTTCTTACCAATTAGTCAATTGTTGTAATATTGATAATTTTAGCTCCATGCTTATCTAAGTTGTGTGATCATACTCTCTTTTAGATATGACATTTTTCTTCCTATGGGTATTTCTACATTTCTCTTCTTATGAGAGTTTATACTTAGGTACCTTATTAGGCCTTGTTACCAAGACTCAATTTCTATTTTATTTTTAAAATCTTTGTTTCACTTAGCGAGGGGTGTTAGATTTTCTCTTTTCCAACACTCCTTTTCCCAAATTTCTAGCTATAGTGAGTTGTAATCTCACATTGGGATTTTTATATTTCCATTTTTTATAGTTATCTTTAACCGACACTAGGATTCCTCTATTTTTATGTAGTGGAGATATTGTAAATACTTGTAAAATATGTGATTAATATTATGTATAATTGGTACTTGTACAATAAATTGCTTGAAATAAAAATGACATCCATATAAAAAATGAGGATGATTACTAACATTCTAAGATTAAGGCCAATGCCCTTTCTTTGTCAAGGAAAAATCTAAACTCGTGCATATGATTAAAATAAGAGTTAAATAGTCTTACTTCGAATGTTCATTATGTTGGAAATATGTTTTCATTGATGGAAAAGGAAAAGGTCAATGAAATGGAAAATATTGGAAAGGGAAAGAAATGGAAAATACACATGCATTGATAAATGTGTTGTCATTGATGGAAAATATGAAGGAAAACACAATAACGGAAATAGAAAAAGTGGGAAAAGAAAATAATGACACCTGAAAAGCACTAATAATGGTGTTGTAATTGTTGGAAAAAATAGTATTAAGGAGCACCATGGATGAGAATGGTGTAGAGAATTTCAAGACACTTCTTGTGTAGATGATCATCTAAGATGAAGGTCAAACCCACTGCAATGGAAAGAGCTTACAAAAATATCACCAGTGATATGTGGAAGTCTGAAAATGGACTCTAGGATCAAGACAGAGAGCGAGTAAAATTTTGTTGATCTAAAGTGAACGATAGTTGAGATAAGAGTAATTTTGAAACCACTTTGGTGCATACCCAATGTTAGAAGAAGTGCCAAACCTAGTGGAAAGGTTGGTACAACAAATATACAGAGGTGGATATAGACATGGACAAAAATAAATCAATGAGGAGCATTTTTAGTGGCTTGGGTGGAGCCCACTTGGTGGTAATACCCTGACAGATATACCTCAACACAAATTAAAACAGTGAAAAAATGGTATGAGAAGGATGCAAGTAGGAGGATGATGCCATAAAATAATGATATCCAAGTGGGGGAAAGCCCGATTGAGATATCCAGGTGGTATAACCCGAACAAATCCTTAAGTCTTCCAAACATTAATTTTCAGGTGGTGGATGCCATGACACGGTAGTAGAGAATCTTCCAATGAGAACCAACCGGAGGTCCCCAATCCAACAACTCAATCCATTAAGGGATAACCTAGAGGTGCATCGTGGAAGGATAACAAAGAGTTAGTGTAAAGGAGAACTGGATTGGTAGAAAATTATGTAGAATAAAATAAAATGGTTGGGGAACTTTAATTTTTTTTAAATTAAATTGGCGAAAAGCCAAGGCCTCAAGACCCTTTCTCTCTCCTCCTTGACAGGACAAGTTGCAGCATGTGGATGGTTGGTGTTGATTTTAGCATAGGCCTTTCAGTGGTGGACACATGGCAATCATATTTTTTATTTTTCACCATCTAAAAATGCCATATTTGAGTGACACGTGTCACCAATGACATGCTGACACATAGCACAAGTGATATCATAGTGAAATGATCTCGTTAATTGGATTCGAAAGGGTTATCAACGGTGTACAAGAAGAAGCATTCAATAAAGGGAGTCCAAACACACCGGCACTAAAAACACACAAACTGGTAGCCATTTTAAAATGCATCGGGAGGTCCCTATGGGACACGTCGACCTGATGGCATGACCCTGATGAATGCATAGAGAGGCACGGGATTCATGCACAGGGACACAAGCGTCGTGACATGTAGGCATTGAGATGACCAATGAAAAGAGTTCCAGTTGGATCGTATGGTACAATTCAACCTACAGGAATCTGACTGGAGAATTCCTTTGATGCAACATAAATAATGTCTTAGGATAAGGAGCTTTGTTCTTAGCTCTAGGAACAAGTTCTATGTAGATGTAGAAAACCAAGGGCACAGAAAAAACAATAAACGGAAAATAATTGCATGGAGGTCTAAAAATAATATTAGCGCCTCAAGGCTAGGTCTAAGGTCAGGATGGTTGTATGGTGGAAAAATAGTCAACGCCGCAACAAAAGGGGCTAGAGGGAAAATTTGGCAGAATTGGGAGAGTTTGTAGAAATTTATTTATTAAAATGAAAGGATCATGAGACAATTTTGGTAGCACAATTGATGGTAGAAAATTAAAATGGCCTTAGGCCTATAGTAAAGTACCCTGGGCACATGCATAAATGAATTGGTAGCTAAATAAGAAGTGGAAATATGTTCACATGAATGGATTTGTTGACAAATTTGGTAAGTGATAGTTTAGTGGTACTGTTGGCACCATAATTCTAATTGTATGAACGGATTCCAGACCTTGATTTGGAGCTAAAAATGAAGGTATTAATGTCTTGGAGTTTTGATTATAGCATGAATAAGTTAAGAGACAGATTTGGTAGCGTGACAAATTTGGATATTTTCCAGAAATAGAAAGTCTGAGTTAAATTTGGTTAAAAATTGAGAACAAACAAAATAAGTATAAAAACTCAAAGTTTGAGTTTTGAACTATAGATCAAATATTGATAAATTGGAAGACACAATCAAAATGTTGGGTGTGGAGCCTAATTATCTTTTTTACTATGTATCACAACATTGGACCCCTGTACCTTAAAAGGGGCGGCAACGCTGCCTGTAATTAATCGCTGCCATGGGGGGTCCCCCCCCCTAGTGGGGGTTTTCGAGGGCAGCGCCCCCGAAGCTAAAAACAGATGTAAAATTGCCTTGTAAAAGTATAGTAATTTCTAGTCAATCTGGTCCGTTCATTAGGCAAATGATCTAATGGTAGAAGTTATGTTTAGATTAGGGTTTTTTTCCCTAGAAGGCAACCCCTCACTTTTATGAGGGTATTGTATTGCAGCTGAGTATTGTATGTGTATTCTCGGAGCGAGAAAAAGAGAGGGAGACCGTGAGAGAGAATAGAGGATATTACAATGGATCTGCTGTAGGTTTTGTCTCTTCATTTTTTGCTGGATAATAGAAAGGAAGGACTGGCGGTTCGGGGTGGACATAGCCCAAACTGGGTGAACCACGTATATCTGTGTCTCTCTAGTTTTATGTGTTTTGTATGCTTTTATTTTCCGCATATTTTATGTGTTGCATTGCTCTGTAATATTTAATTTTCTAACAATTGATATCAGAGCCGAAGGTATATTTGGCTAATAAACTCGCAAGAAAGAAGGGTTACTGGTTCGAGTGGGAGCAATGGCGAAAGATGGTAATTTTAGGGTCGAGAAATTTAACGGCCAAAACTTCCCGCTGTGGAAGATGCAGATGGAATATTATCTGTATCAGAAAGATCTGTACCTACCATTGAGCAGAAAAACAAAGAAGCCGGCGGCCATGACAGACGTGGAATGGAACATTCTCGATAGAAAGGCACTCGGAACAGTACGGTTGTGTCTTGTGGCATCAGTCGCCTTTAATATTTCGAAGGAAACAACAACAGAGGGTTTGATGTAGACGTTGGCGAAACTATATGAAAAACCCTCGGCCTCAAACAAGGTATTTCTTATGAAACGACTATTTAATATGAAGATGTCGGAAGGTGGATCTGTTGCAGACCATTTAAATGAATTTAATACAGTTACCAGTCAGTTAAGTTCTATAGGGGTAAACTTTGATGATGAATTTAGAGCTCTGTTATTCTTGTGCTCATTGCCAGAGAGTTGGAATGGTTTAGTAATGGCCATTAGCAACTCTCTCTCTGGATCTAGTACTTTAAAGTTTGATGATGTTGTTGGTGCTATCCTTAGCGAGGAAATGTGACGGAAAAGCTCCGGTGAGACATCAGGTAATGCTTTGAGTGCAGAGTATAGGGGAAGAAGAATGGAAAGAGGAAAGAGCTCGGGATATCGCAGTAAATCAAGGAAAGGCAGATCCAAGTCTAGATTGGGGATAGTGTGCTGGAATTGCGGAAAGAAAGGACACCTAAATAAAGACTGTAGATCTAGGAAGGGAAAAGAAGGAGACACACAACAAGAAAACAATCATGAAGAAAATGTGACAGGTGATGTGTTACAAGATGCTTTGATTCTTTCTTTCGAAAATTTTACTGATTCTTGGGTTGTAGATTTAGGGGCTTCATTCCATGCCACACCTAATAAGAAATATTTTCATGACTATGTTCAAGGAGATTTTGGACAAGTTCATTTGGGTGATGATAAACCCTATAAAATTGTTGGAATGGGTAAAGTTCTTGTAAAACAACAGAATGGAAACCAATGGCTCCTAAAGGAGGTAAGGCATGTTCCAGATCTGAAGAAAAATCTGATTTCAGCAGGGCAGTTAGGCAGTGAAGGTTGTGTGACAACTTTCACAGATAAAACTTGGAAGGTCACCAAAGGAGCGTTGGTAATAGAAAAAGGTGAAAAGGTTGGCACATTGTATTTATGCAATGGTATTTCTAACTCTGTTAATGCTTTAACTTCCAAAGGAGCAGATGCAGCATTATGGCATCATAGGCTCGGACACATGAGTGAGAAGGGGATGAAAATTCTTCACTCAAGAAATTTTCTGCCAGGTTTGAAGAATGTTGATTTGGATTTCTGTGAGAATTGCATTTATGGAAAACAAAAGAGAGTCAGATTTCTCAGAGTTGGGAAAGAAAAGAAGAGTGAAAAAATGGAGCTTGTGCATACAGATGTATGGGGACCTGCTCAGGTATCATGTCTCAGTGGCTCTCATTATTATGTTACTTTTATTGATGATGCAACTAAAAAAACATGGATTTATTTTATTCAGAATAAATTTGATGCATTTGATACTTTCATGAAATGGAAAGCTTTGCTTGAGATTGAGATAGGAAAGAAGTTGAAGTGTCTCAGATCAGACAATGGAGGTGAATATTGCAGCAAAGAGTTTGATAGGTACTGTTCAGAGCATGGAATTCGTAGAGAGAAGACAGTTACAAGAACACCACAAGAAAACGGTGTGTCAGAAAGGATGAACAGAACAATCATGGAGCATGCAAGGTGCATGAGATTGCATGTAGGATTGCCTTTACAATTTTTGGCAGATGCTGTAGATACTACTATTTATCTAATAAACATAGGGCCTTCAAGTTCCTTGGATGGTGGTATTCCAGAGGAAGCATGGAAAGGTAAAAAGGTAAACTACTCTTTTTTAAATCCATTTGGTTGTGAGGCCTTTGTCCATATTAATAAAGAAAACAGAACAAAGCTTGAGGCAAAATCAAAGAAATGTACCTTTATTGGATATGGTGCTAATGATTTTGGTTATTTCTTATATGATTGTGAAAATCACAAAATCATTAGGAGGAGAGATGTAATATTCAATGAAAAGGTCTTGTATAAGAATCAACTATAGGAAAAGAAACAGGAAAAAGAAAGCAAAGAATACACGGTTCTTGATGAGATAACTGAAAAAGTAAAGGTGCTTGAAAATAATAATAATCAATAACCATAGCAGCAACAACCACCACAACAGCAACAGGCACCTCAAACACTTGAAAGTGGTGTTAGAAAATCTACCAGGATAAGTAGACCCCCTGAACGATACTCTCCGTCATTATATTATTTATTGTTGACTGATTCTCGTGAACCTGAATGTCATGAAGAAGAAATGTAGGTTGAAAGCAGGAAGAAGTGGGAGCTAGCCATGGAAGAAGAGATGGACTCCTTAATGCATAACCAGACTTGGGACTTAGTCAGGTTGCCTGCAGGTAAAACTACATTGCAGAATAAATGGGTTTACAGGCTGAAGGAAGAAGATGGAGGAAAACAAAGGTACAAAGCTAGAATTGTGGTGAAGGGGTTTGCACAGAAGAAAGGTATTGATTTTGATGAAATATTTTCTCCTGTTGTTAAAATGAATTCAATCGAAACTATTTTAAGTCTTGTAGCAGCAGAAGATTTACATCTTGAACAGTTAGATGTAAAGACATCATTTCTCCATGGAGATTTGGAGGAAGAGATATACATGCAGCAACCAGAAGGATATGAGGTAAAAGGGAAATAAAAAATGGTGTGCAGGTTAAAGAAGAGCTTGTATGGCTTAAAACAGGCTCCAAGGTAGTGGTATCTAAAATTTGACAAGTTTATGTCTGAACAAGGTTATACTAGATGTCACTTTGATCATTGTGTTTATCTAAAAAGGAAAAATGATGGCAGCTATATTATATTGTTATTGTATGTAGATGACATGCTTGTTGTAGGATCTAACATGTAGGAAATAAATGTGCTCAAAAGAAAATTGGAAAATTCATTTGCAAGGAAGGATTTGGAAGCTGCAAAACAAATCCTTGGTATGAGGATAACTAGAGACAGGAAAAATTGTAAATTAACACTGTCTCAGAATGAGTACATAGAAAAGGTGTTGAAAATATTTAATATGCACAATGCAAAACCAGTTAGTACACCTTTTTCTAGCCATTTCAAAATTAGTAAGGAGACGTGCCCAAAAACCCAAGAAGACATGGATTATATGTCTAAGGTTCCATATGCATCTGCAGTTGGAAGCTTAATGTATGAAATGGTCTACACAAGGCCTGATATTGCACATGTAGTGGGAGTTGTAAGTAGGTACATGAATAATCTAGGAAAAGAAAATTCGATGGAAGTAAAATGGATTCTCAGATATTTGAGAGGTACCACAAATAAAGAATTATTCTTTGGTGGTTCAAACATTTCTCTACAGGGATATGTTGATGCAGATATGGTAGATGACAGAGATAACAGGAGGAGCACTACAGGATATGTATTTACTGTAGCTGGAACAACTGTCAGCTGGGTTTCAAAAATCCAAAGTGTTGTTGCACTTTCAACAACAGAAGCAGAGTATGTTGCTGCTACAGAGGCTAGTAAAGAAATTATTTGATTACAAAGGTTTATGGGTGAATTGGGTAAGAAGCATGATATGGGCACACTATACAGTGATAGCCAAAGTTCTATTCATATTGCAAAGAACTTAGCATTTCATTCCAGGACTAAACACATATATCTCAAGTACCATTTCATACGGTCAGTATTGGAAGATGGAGAGTTGAAGCTGGAAAAGATACACACTAGCTAGAATCCTGCAGATATGCTAAAAAAAGTTGTAACCAGGGAGAAACTGAGAATGTGCTCAGTTTCAATTGGTCTTCAAGGATGACGATGAAGATGAGGAACAACCAGGTCCAAAGAGGAGTCATTTTCTAGCAAATGAAGCAGCGGTGGAGTTTCTACAATCAGTCTCCAAGTGGGAGATTGTTGGGTGTGGAGCCTGATTATCTTGTTTACTTTGTATCACAACATTGGACCCTTGTACCTTAAAAGGGGCGGCAACGCCACCCACAATTAATCACTGCCATGGGGGGTCCCCCCTCATGGAAGGGGTTTTGGGGGGCAGCGCCCCCGAAGCTAAAAACATATGTAAAATTGCCTTGTAAAAGTATAGTAATTTCTAGTCAATCTGGGTCATTCATTAGGAAAATGATATGACGGTAGAAGTTATGTTTAGATTAGGGTTTTTTTCCCTAGAAGGCAACCCCTCACTTTTATGAGGGTATTGTATTGCGGCTGTGTATTGTATGTGTATTCTCGGAGCGAGAAACAGAGAGGGAGACTGTGAGAGAGAACAGAGGATATTACAACGGATCTACTGTAGGTTTTGTCTCTTCATTTTTTGCTGGATAATAGAAAGGAAGGACTAGCTATTTGGGGTGGACGTAGCCCAAACAGGGTGAACCACATATATCTGTGTCTCCATAGTTTTATGTGTTTTGTATGCTTTTATTTTCCACATATTTTACGTGTTGCATTGCTCTGTAATATTTAATTTTCTAACACAAAAGACGAGAATGAATTTGAAAAATGAAAAAATACGAAATTCATGCAGTAGATCTGAAGGAAATTTAACCAAAATTAAATCCAAACATATCATTCAGGATGTGTTTAAAAGAGGAATTCAAGCAACAAAGTGTTGAGGAGTGTATAGATGAGAGTTTTTGGTACACAATGATGCATAATATTTTGGGTATGCATCAGAGGTCAATTAGAGATAAATATTGGTGTCTCGATGGTGTTTGAGAAGGAAGATAATGAATTGGTGTTGATGTTGTTACTGCATAAATTTTGGTGATTTGTTTAGTAATCAATTATTGTTGAAGGTGTTTGTAAGGTGGCTTGGGTGAGTGGTTGTAGTGAGAATAATTATTTTTTAATGAAATAAGTGCCCTATTGGTTCTAGTTTGAAAATGGGTGATAATTGGATCAACAAGGATGGAAAGTGGTAGCTTCAAAATCAAGGGCAGTAACTCCTTCCTATAGGTTCTAGTAAATTTTCAAGGGGAAGAGTCATTTCTAGTGAGTGCTGAATGAGGAGTGGAAGAAATACCTTTCAAAATTGAATGATAACAAATCATCAATAAGAGTCCCTTTTACAAGAGACTGATAAATTATAAGCAGTAGTAATCCCTTCCAGCGAATACTGATAAATGAGTAGGGATGGATGTTCCTTTCAGTAGCAGATGATAAACCTACAAGTACTATCTTGTTGGGCAACGATGTAATAAAGTTGAAGTTTGTAAAAAAATGAATATTGGTTTCTTTTGTATATGTTGCTAATGTACTTGATGTTTATTATAGTATAATTTAGTTTTTTTGTTGATCTGTGAATAATTTCTAAAGCGATTAAAAATTATAATTTGTGAACAATTGTATAATTTGGACACACTATTGATTCAACCCCCTCACTATTTATTCAACCCCCTCTTAGTAGTGTCTTGGTTTTCATTGTTTCTAATAATTGGTATCAGATCTAAGTTCCTTCAGGATCATTTTAATAGCTTGAAGGAAGATCACAGATAATGGAGAACCAGGACTCGATTACCTCAGATGGAGTTCTATTTTTGAAGGGCTCAAATTACATAACTTGGAAGGTAAGGATGGTAATATACTTTAAAGATCTTGATATTCAGGTGAAAATGTGAAGTTGGGTTTACACTATTTTCCCTTTTTTGAAAAGAAACATCATTTTTAGAATTTCTTCAACTTTCTGCAAGCCAAAACAATTTTTCTATTTATAATTTCATTTTACGATAAAAATAAAACTAGTCATAAATTTTATTAGATTTCTATTAAGTATTTTTTGAATTTTTTTTATTGACATTTGATATGAAAACTTAACAACTCTTTTATTGTGTGTTCTTTAACAATCAAAGGATTCATAAAAATTCATGTTGAGACATGCTGGTGTATTCTTTGAAAACTTTGTTTTTTATAGAAAAAAAATGTGTTACAACAATCTAGACAGGGTCTACTTTGGTATTGTTATATTTACGAAACCAAATGATGCATACCATAATTAATATATTTTTTCAAACCAAACCAATATGAAAAAACTGGAAATTTTGAATATGTTTCGACCCGCGTTATGTCTCTCAAAATGTTAGTTATAAACATAAAATATAAAAACTACCCATTAAAGAAGACAGACCAATGTAATGCAACATAAATTTTTCAAATTTTTTACAGTTTATTTTGGGAGATACAACATTTTGATTTCACTGAATCATAGTGACCTTCAAAAAAAATTTGCATCCATTGATGTATGGATATACGTAGGGAGTGGAGAGATAGAGGATAAGTTTGATAACCAAGCTAGGAAGGAAGTCATGCGAGGGTTTTATAATTTAGATACTTATAAAAGTGATCTATCTTAATAATACCAAGGATATATGGGACAAATTACAGTCCATCTCTGAAGAATACAAACAAGTTTCATGTGATGTCAAGAGTCTTTCCTAGGAGTATTAAGTAGTCAAAGTTTTAAAGAGTGTTGAAGATCTTGAATCAGATGATGATTCTTCTGTGTAGATAGTCCAGGTCAATGATAAACACTGAGAGAATATGTACTCTTCTAGTAAAGTGGTTTTTTGTTGTTATTGTGTAGAAATAAGCCATTTATTTTCAAATTTCTTAGCTACAAGTACTAGTGAAAGTGAGATTTTATCATCTAGTTATAGTGAAAGAGATACCTTAATAAAAATTTAATATATATACATTGGTCAAAAATATAATGGGTCCACCTATGGTGAAGAATAAGGAAGGAAATCTTGCGTGTCCGCAAAAGAATCTATATAGTCATCAAGGGAACACAATTTTGAGTGAAACAAACACTTCTTATGAATCTAGTTGCTCCTCCATTAATTTGGAAGACATTGAAGAAAATATCTATTTGAAAAGAGAAGTCATATCATACCTTGAAGAGATTAAGAAATTTAGAGCCATAAATACAAATTTGGAAGAATAGAATAGAACATTAAGAGAAAATTTGTTGAATATTTAGAAGCATGCAAGTAATTTTGAAGTGTTTAAGGAGATTCAAATAGTCCATTGTTCCTATTAGGTTGAGACATTGTTGGAATATGAAAGTGACTCCGTAGAAACATTAAAGGGACCCAAAATTTGGTTAAAGGGAGATCTGACAACACAACAATGGCAAAGAAAAGAATGTAGCACCAAGGATACCAAAATATCTCTAGAAATAAAAAAAATATACGCAACCCCTGATATGTTTTTATTGCAATAATGTATGGAAATTTACCTCCAAGTGTCGAGATAGGAAAAAAATGGTGTAGAAACAGAAGTGGAATGTGTTATTTTAGTCACAACCATGAGTTTCTAAGAGAAATTGGAACAATCAAGAATAGAGAGCCTTTTTTATCAAAGGAAATATTTTTAGTGGCTTAAAATCACCAGGAGAATGAGTATCAATCCAAGAAATTGGATAGACATAAGGCTTGGAAAGAAGAAAATTTTCTTTGTCCACTTTATAATAATTTTCAATACTATAGGTGTAATAATTATGGGCACAAAGAAACTTCATGGAAATATGGCAAGAAATTCTCTTTTCAGAATTTTGCAATTAGATGCATGGATTATGATGAGAGCCAACAAGTGTAACTACACAAGAGATATTTTAGCACTCAGAAGAATGATAGATTCAATGTGTAATGGAGGAATAAAAACAAAATGGTTTGGTTTTGAAGCTAATGAGTAGAGAGTGAGCATTAAAAAGTATGAATTTACTATGGCTGATCTATCTTATATAACCTGCAATAGGTAGAGACTAAAAAAAAGAGGAACCAACATCAACGTTGACAATCTTCCAAAGAAATACAGTGAGAATTAATTGAAAGAGGTAAATTGAATTTTTTATTTAATTAGTGCCAACAAAAGGAATGTTCAATGGTTCTTATACTCAAGAAATGGCATAAATTCACTAAGTTAGGAAAACCGGGGCGAGAAAACATATTATATCTAGGCGTGGAAGTAAAAGGAAGATAATATAATCAAGGAAACACTTGGTATCAAAGGTACCAGTAATTGGTTTTTATAGTCATTAATTTTTTTTCATAGTATTGTGTTCAAATTTCCAATATGAGGTTTCAAGTCCAAGTGTTTGTAAGAAAGTCCTAATGATTATTGTTCATGATGGGTAAATTATATAATGGTGAGTTATATCTCATTAGAAGTCTTCCTAGTGGAGTAAAATTGATTTTTTTAACCATGCATCAGGGAGATTCCCTGTATGTTTATCAATTAAACAATTCTAAGTGTTGTACTTTGTTTTTCATCAGTTGAAAATTGATGGTGTCATGCATAGGAAAGGTTGTTCTTGTTACTAGAGGTCAGGTGTATGTGTCTAGGTAGGCACTGTTATGAATGTAATCCTAGATGAGACTCAGAATAGGAGGAATTATTGTTTTCTTCTCATGGATCAGTTGCACAAACTAGTGTTTGTATAGCAAGAGATCACTCTTGACTAGTTGAGATAGAGAGTGGGAGTAATTACTCAATTCCCTTCAAATAAATATTCTTCACAAGACAAAGAGGAATATCCTTGGATCATATCAGATGTACCTAAGGTGTTAAACATAATAAGAAGCAGTTGGTAGGTCCACAAGATCATAAGACAAAGGCAAATTGTTGACAGGGGGAGTTTTTGTGAGACCAGCTCCAAAAACAGAAGAAAAGAGATATCAACGCCTTAGAAATAACACGATTCGTGGGGGAAAACTCCAATACATTACATGAATGAACAATCCTTGAATGATATAAATTAAAAAACCTTCTTTCTATATATAGGAGTCCATGGGGCCACAATGTAATCCTATCTGACCTAACAATAATAATTTAAGGGCACAATAATAACAATATGGGGGTTACAGGGGTACAATAATAACAATAAGGGGGTTACACTAACAATAATAAGGGACTATACTAGTAATATAGGGACCTAACATGCCCCTCTGCTTCAAAAAAGTGTTGTCCTCAACGTTTGAGTAGCTCTGGGTGCTTCTTTATAAAATTCTCATCTTGCCATGTAGAATCTTCAGTGGGTAACTTCTTCCATTTGATGAGATACTATGAAATTGATCGATTTTGTAGCTGTCGAGTTATTGTTTCCGTGACCGCTTCAGGTTCCAATATGATTTTTCCTTCCTCATAAAATTCTGGAAACATTGTTTGAACTGGAATATTTTCACCTATAACCTTCTTTAAGCATGAAACATGGAAAACTGGATGCACTCGTGAAGAATCAGGAAGCTCCAATTTGTATGCCATAGTACCAATATTTTGCAACACCTTGTAAGGACCATAGTACTTTGGTGACAATTTATTATACCGAGTCTCCTACATCAAAAAATTTCTCACTTCGAAGTTGATCTACCTATTATTTCATTCGATTTTGTGCCAAATTCAGGTTATCCTTTAAGACTTGGAGAACTTCTTGTTAATGCTCGATGTGATGTTCCACTGCTTGAACCTTCGAATTTTCTCTTAAATATTATGTGATGGATGGTGGATGATATCCATAAAGTGCCATAAATGGGGTCATTTTTGTTGCAGTATGAAAGGAATTGTTATACCACGATTCAGTGAGAGGTAACCACTTAACCCATTATGTTTGTTTATCAGATAAAAAAAACTGAAGATATCCTTTGAAACATTTATTTACTATCTTAGCTTGACCATCATATTGAGGATGATAAGATGAGCTATGAGCTAATTGAATACCCAAACAAGAAAATAACTGCCTCCAAAAATTTCCAATGAAAATGGGATCTCTGTCGCTCACAATAACCCTTGGGTTTCCATGTAGCTTTTGAATCCTGTCCATAAATGTAGTAGCAACTGTAATTTCTTTAAATGGATGAGATAATGTACAAAAGTTTACATACTTGGTAAGTCTATCAACTACCACCATGATGACACTCTTTCCTTCGGACTTCGGTAAACCTATGATAAGATCCATTGAAATCTCCTCCCAACGTTGACCTGGAATGGATAAAGGTTGTAGAACACCCAGGGTCTTAATTGTCTCAAATTTATTTTGCTAGCAAACCAAACATTCCACCACAAAATTTTCAATATCATATTTAAGGCCATCCCAAAAAAATTCTTTCTTCACCGTATGGTAAGCTTTAAAAAATCCTGAGTGCCCTCCTAAAGGAGAAGTGTGCAATTCCAAAAGAATATTTTTTTTTTGTTGGGAATTATTACAAACATATAAGTGATATTTGTACCATAAGGAATCATTTTTCCAACTAAATGTATCAAATTTAATATAATCTTACTGCAAATTTTGAATGTGTCCACACTTCCTCATCCTTCTTGCATTCATCTCTTTCTTTGGTTATCCAATCTTGTTGGATAATAGAAATGGCGCAAAGCAATGCTTCCACCTCTTCATTATTTCTTGAGAGTGCATCTAAAACAACATTTAGCTTCCCTTTTTTGTATATTATTTCAGAATCATAACCCAACATCTTTGTGACCCATTTTTGCTACTCTTCTGAAGATATTCTTTGTTCCAAAAAGTGTTTAATACTATCATTATCAGTTTTTACCTTGAAGTGTCTTCCCATTAGGTAAGTTCACCATTTCTTTAGTACATGCAGTATTACTAACATTTCCTTCTTATAAATATCTTTCTGTAAATACTTTCCTTTGATTGGATGACTTTCAAAAGCAATGGGTCTTCCTTCTTCCATTAAAACAACACCAATTCCATTTCTCGAGGCATCACATTCCACAATAAAGCTTTTTGTGAAGTATGGCATAGCTAAGACCATTGCTAGGCACATTGCCTCTTTAAGATGTTCAAAGGCCTTAGTTGCTTTCAGAGTCCATGAAAATGTATCTTTCTTCAATAATGTTGTTAGAGGTGCTGCTATTCTCCCATAATTATTAACAAAATTGTGATAATACCCTATTAACCTGAGAAATCCTCGCAAATTATTTATCGTTGTGGAGACTTTCCATTCCTTAATGGATTTAATTTTTTTAGGGTCTACCTTAATACCCTCGTGAGATACAATATGACCAAGATATTCCACCTCTTTTACTGCAAAGAAACATTTGGATGTCTTTTCATATAATTGTTTCTCCTGCAATGGTTTGAGCACCCTGTCAACATGTTGAACATGATCCTTCGAAGACCTATTGTAGATTACTATATCATCAAAAAATACTAGCTCAAATTTTCTAAGGAAGGGTTTGAAAGTGGAATTCATCAACCCTTGAAATGTACAAGGTGCATTGGTAAGGCCAAAAGGCATGACCAAAAATTCATAATGATCCACATGAGATTGAAATGTCTTTTTCGGAATATCTCTAGTCTTCATTATAATTTCATGATATCTTGAACGAAGATCCAACTTGGTAAAATAAATTGCTCCATGTAATTCATCCAATAGTTCATCAATAACAGGAATGGGAAATTTATCTTTAGTGGTGATCTTATTGAGCTCCCTATAATCCAGGCACATGTGCCATGATCCATCCTTCTTGTGTACCAATACTATAGGAGCAGAGAAATAACTTTGACTAGGTTGAATTATACCCACCTCTAACATTTATGCAATCATATGTTCAATTTTTCTCTTTTGGACATAAGGATATCTATAAGGCCTAATGTTTGGAGGAACACTTCCTGGAATCAAATGAATAGCATGATCATGATCATGAATAGGTGGGAGTAATTTGGGAGTTTCAAACACCTTGGAATGATTGTCCAAGACTTTTTGGAGATCTGCAGAAATATATGATTTTGATGTTGGAACTTCTAGTGAGCATAATTGTGAAATTACGCCTCACTGTTATTTCTTTAGCATCTTTTTCATCACATTAGAGCTTATTATGTTTCCTAGCTTCTTTGAAATACCTTGTAATTCGACTTCCTTTCCTTCTGAAAAACGTTTCAAGAAAAGTTCTTGAAAATTAAAATATACCATCCCCAAAGATTGTAACCATTCTACTCCTAGTACAACATCAGCACCTCCCATAGGAATGGAAAGAATTGGACTCTTCAATACATATTCCCCCATGGTTAGATTGATATTATGGATTTTTCCAGAGCAATTTATAGTTCCTCCATTTGCAACCATCACTTGACATTCTGGCGTTGGGTATAGGAAAAAATTCAATTTGTTGGCTACCTTACAATTAATAAAATTATGGGTACTACCTGAATCAATCAACACTATTACCTTTTTCTTCTTGATATGTCCTTCTACCTTGGGATTTTGACAGTGTTAATTCCTGCCAATGCATTACATGATATGGTCGAACTCATTTCTTCCTCTTTTAGGGCTGGTTCCTGGTGTATATCCATTTCTTTTGAAGATTCTTGTTCATTTTCTTCTTCCTCTTCACAATATATGTAAAACAATTTCTTCTCAGCACACTTATGACCTTTAGTTTATTTTCTATCACAGCTGTAGTGAGGCCGTTTTTCTATTTTTTATTCCAATTGTTGTGGTGTCAACCTTGTAAGTTGTGGAAATCTAGGAGTAGCAAAACTTCCATCTTTATAGAAGTGAGTGGTAGGATTCCTTGTCGCCATAATTTTACATTCAATTTTTCTTGCCAACTTGAATGCCTTCTCCTATGAATTAGGTTCCAAAACATAAAATTCATGTTGGATGTTATCCTTTAAAGTACCTCTGAAGAGATCAATCCTGTGTTCCTCTAGAATATCAGTTACCCTTATATTCAATTTTTGGAAGTCCTCAATGTGCTCCCCCACTGAACACATTTGTTTGAGATTTATCAATTGGCTAAAGAAAGTGTTGCTCTTTGTATCCTCATAATGTGCTATCATTTCCTCCATAAAAATTGACCAAGTGACAATTTTTTTACGGGAGCAAAGCCATCGATACCATAATAATGTTTTTTGTTCTAAATGTAAAGTTGCAATGTGTACCTTTTGTGTGTTTTGCACATTATTGAGATAAAAATATTGCTCCATCTATAGTATCCATGTTACAGGATCCTTTCCATCAAACTTCCATGTCCTTTTTTGTTGCTCTTTGCGAGAGTGAAATTTGTTGCACTTGCTCTTGTAATTTTGATATGTCATGTTGCCATTCTTCGTCTTCATGAGTCATATTAGAGCCTTCTAAATGATTAATGGGTGTTGAATTCATTTTAGGGGCCATTTTAGAATACAATACTAATATCTATTCTACAATATGCCCTTGGAATCAATTCAACTTGATTCTTCAAACAAGACTTATGCAGTTCCAAAAAAAATACACACCTTTTACTTGCTTTTGAGGAGCTCGGTATTGAAATTGACTTATCTCTATACTTTTAGATCCTCAATATCTAAAATTTGGCCCGGTAGTATTCCTCTGAAGCTTCTTTCAAATTCCACAGGTTTGACTTGATTTGGATTCTTCAAGGCAAAGTTATTTCCAATCTCCCACAATGACCTAATTATGGACTGGTTCAGTAGAGCGAACTTGTATGACTTGCCACGTGTCACTCTTTTCTCCTTTGGTTCTGAACTTTATAAACAAGAAACTACAGTTTGTGTACTTCTAGTCACCTTTTACATAATTCCAATCTGATGCTCAGAGAGAGAGTTATGAATATTTTCCCACGATCACCTCTTTGAGATGAAATTCGGGAGCCTGAAAAAGACCTAATTTCCACAGATCATATCTCCGAAAAATATTTTCGTTAGGGTTTCGGCTTCACGCTCGAAAAATTTCAACTTCTAAACATTCGTATAATAAACGTTATAGCAAAAATTTCACGATGAAAATTTTAAGTGAAATTTAGGAGCCTGCAAAAATCCCTAACTTCCATAGATTATATCTCCGAAAATATTGCGAACCAAGCTCCGAAATTTTTCCACAATTTTCCTCCAGATTTTGGCTTCGCACTCTAAAAGTTTTAGCTTTTGAACCTTCGTAGAAACAAAGTTATACTGAAAATTCCATGATGACATGTTTGGAGTAGAAAAACTGTAGAATACAAAAATCTGATACTAAATGTTGTGAAACCAACCCGAAAAATAGAAGAAAAGAGATATTAACGCCTTAGAAATAAGCCACTTGGAGGGGGAAACCTCCAATACATTCATGAATGAACAATTCTTGGATGATACAAATTAGAAAACCTCATTTCTATATATAGGAGTCCATGGGGCCACAATGTAATCTTAGCTGACCTAACAATAATAATTTAAGGGCACAATAATAACAATATGATGGTTACAGTGGTACAATAATAATAATAAGGGGGTTACACTAACAACAATAAGGGACTATACTACTAATATAGGGACCTAACAGGAGCATTTTTTTTTTATGTCAAATGGGAAGCAGTATTGTTGATCAAACAAAAGATGTTAAACAACCTCATAAAAAGAGGGATAAGGACTTCAAGAAGAAGATAGAAAGAAGCATCAAAGAATATAAGTACACTTGTCTTTTCTTGATCATTGGATAATCATTGGTGATAATGTTTTCTTCGATCTTGTTCTTTCCATCAATTCCAAAGGGGAGATTGTTTGAAATATGTTGTCATTTATGGAAAAGGAAAAGGTAAAGGAAATGGAAAATATTGGAAAAGGACAGAAACAAAAAATAAAAATGCATTGGTAAATTTTTTGTCACTAATGGGAAGGATAAAGGAAAATGAAATAAAGGGAATGGAAATGGTGGAAAAGGTAATGAAGACAATTTCAAAGCATTGATAATGTTGTTTTCATTTTTTACAAAAGGATTATTAAGGAGCAACATGGTTGAGAATGGTGTAGAGACTTTGGAGCCATTTCTTCTATATTGTGTCATCTTAGATTAAGGTGGAACCCACCCAGATTGAAAGGGATTGGAAAAATATTTCCAGTGATATGCACAAGTTTGAAAATGGCCTCATGGATAAATATATAGATCTAGTCAAAGTTTGGTGATCTGAAGTCAAAGATAGTAGATATAAGATGAGTTTGGAAACCACTTTGGCACATAGAAAAAGTTTGTAGCAGTTCGAAACCTCACGATAAGGTTACTGAAGCCACTATGTATGGCTCCGAGAAAACATTTCCAACAACAAGGTAACAGGGAGTGTTCTTAGTGGCTTAGGTGGAGCCCACACAGTGGTAACACCCCGAGAGGTATACCCAGTCCAAAATTAAAATAACACTCAAATGGTTTGAGTGGGATACAGGTAGCCACATGATAGTAGAAAATGATGCCATATTTGCGAGGGAAAGCCCATCATATGTAGCTTGATGGTATAGCCCCATGAAATCCTTAAGCCTTACAAATAATAAGTTCCAGGTGGTGGAAGTTGAGACACGAAAATAGAGAATTATACAATGAGAAGCGAGCAGATGTGCCCACTCTGATAACTAAGACCACTAAAGGGTAGATTGGATGTGCATCTCAAAGGGATACCAAAGAGACAACACAAAGGATAACCACTATGGTAGAAAACTATATAGAATAAAATAAAATTCCTGGGGCACCTTAAAATTGTTATAAAGGAAATTGGCAAAAAATGAAGGCCTCATGACCCTTTCTCTCTCCTCTTTGATAGGATAGGTGGTAGCATGTGTATGATAGCTAATGACGTCAACATAAGGCAATAAAATGTGGACACATGGAAATCATATTTTTCATTTTATGGAATTTAAAAGGGCCATATTTGAGTGACATGTTTCAATAATCATAGGCTGACACATAGCACAGATGATGTGAAAGTGATATCATCCCATTGGTTGGAACTCGGTGGGTTATCGACATTGCACAGGAAGAAGCATCAAGCAGAGGGATCTAGGACACATCGTCATTGACAACACACAAAGAGGAAACCAATTAAAAATATGTCGGGTGGTCCTTAAGGGACATGTTGACTTGACGACATGACCCTAGTGGATCTATAGAGAAGAAAAAACTTGGTGCATTGAGAGACAAGTGATGGGACATGAAGGCATTATGACGACCAATGAAAAGTCTGGCAGGCAGACCCCAAAGTACAACTCAACCCACAAGAACCTTCGTGGATAATTCTTTTGGTGCAGTATCAGAAAAGCATTGGGATAGGGAGCTTCAGCCTTAACGCCAGGAAGAATTTATATGTAGATGTAGAAAACCAAGTGAGAAAATCAAATAATAAATTGAAAATGAACCCGTGGAGGGCTGAAAACAAGATTAGCACCTCAATGCTTTCATTGAGGTCATGGGACCTGGTCCTATGCTAGAAAGACAATCAGTGGTAGAGAGGAAGGGGCTAAAGGAAAAATTCGACGAAATTGGCAGATTTGGTAACAATTTATTTATTAAACTAAAAGGGTAGTGAGCTAATTTTTCTAGCACAATTGATAGTAGCATATTAAAAAGGTCTTGGGCCTATAATAAAGTACCTTAGTCACATGTGTGAACAATTTTGCAGCTAAAGCATAAGTGGAAATGTGTTCGTGTGAATGGATTAGTTGGCAGCTTTGGAAAGTGACACTTTAGTGGAATTGTTTTGTAGCAGAATGTGAATTACATGAAATGGGTTGATATGTTGATTTTCTCTAAAACTAATGGCATGAAAAACTAGGAGTTTTGATATAAAAATGTACAAGTTAAGAGATATATTTGGCATTGTTACAAATCTGGAGATTTTCCAGAAATAGAAAGTCTCGTTTAAATTCTGTTAAAAGTCCATAATTACAAAAATAAGAATAAAAACTAAGAGTTTGGGCTTTGAACTAAAAATCAGATATTGATAACTTGGAGGACATGCTCAGAAAAATTGGAATGAACAAGAAAATGGAAAAATTTACAAATTCATGCAGAAGATCTCAAGACAAGTTAACCAAAGCTCAATCCAAAAATTATAGTCAAGAATTCTTTAAAAGTGTAGAGGAGTATGTGGATGATATTTGTTAGTGCAACAAGATGCATAATAGTCTAGGTATGAATCATAGGTGAATCAATGAGAAATATTAGTGTATCAATGGTGTTTGAGAAGGAATAGAAAGAATTGGTGTCGATTATGTTGGTGGATAAATTTTGGTGATTTGCACCATAATAAAACATTGTTGATGGTGTTTTTAAGGTGGATTTGGTGAGTAGGTTATGTGAACACATATATCTGTTTATGACATAACTGGCCTATTGGTTCTTGTTTGAAAATGGATGAAATATAGATCAACAAGTTTGGTAGGTGGTAGCTTGGAGGTCAGGGGTCATATCTCTTTCTTGTAAGTGTTGGAAAATGTTCAAGGGCAAGAGTCCCTTATATGAAGTGCTCATAAATGAGCAGGGGAAACATTTACTTTTAGTATTCACTGATAAACAAGAAAGTGAAATAGTCCCTTTAAGAAGATACTGATAAACGAGCAAGGGAAACATTCCCTTTTAGTGAAGACTGATAAATTAGCAGAGATAGAAGTTCCTTTCAATAGTAGTTGATAAACCTGCGAGTAGTAGCTTATGGGGCAGTGATGTAATCAAGATGAAGCTTGTAATAAATTGAGTATTGGTGTGTTGTGTATGTTTTTCTCATGTGATTGATGATGATTATGTGATAATTGAGTTATGTTGCTAATCCATGAACAATTGCTAAAGTGATTAAAATGTATAATTTGTGTAAAATTGTATAGTTTGGCGATAATGTTGAATAATCCCCCCTCTCAGTAGTGTCCTGGTTTCCATTATTTCTAGCACATTATAACTAATTTTCTAATTCATTCTTACTGATTTAAAAATATGATATCCACTTTTACAAATGTAATTATTTATATTTCACTCATTATTATTAAGTGGGATGATATGCACTAGCTCAGCCATTTAAATTAAATGGTTGGTAAACACTTGGCAGTCAATTCATGATACGCATCAAAATACTTCAAAATAAATCATAAAAATTAAATGAATTACTATATTAACATATGATGTAAAAATATGTTAATTTATTATAATATGATTACAAGTTAATTTACTATTTTTATTTATTATTTAAAAATTTACAGATGATGTAAAAATATTTATATATAAAAACACATGTAACAAGATTCTTAACAATGGAAATTCATGTTCATTTCAACATAGAGATTTTTAACTTGTAAATATATATTTTTACAATACCATGAGCCAATATCATGGCTTATCAATACCATATCCCCAAAAGATATAACTCATTTCATATAACACTTATTCATACAACATTATTTTGAATTAATGAATTTAATGAAAAAGATAATTTTTTTCTTTTTTTTAATAAATATCGACCTTTAATATGTGATTACTAGAAAAAATATTTTAAATTATTACATAGAGGTTAAATCCATATCATTTATTAATCCCTATTTCAAAATAGACATAGAATCAAGAAAATCAAGATGGGATATGTGTAGGTGCAATGTAAGTATGTCAACATTTTTTAAATGTCAAGAAAAATATATATAGTAAAGTAAAAAATTAAATGTCGACTAGTATGAGAGTGATGTTGTAGTGGTGTAAACCCTATTTCAAAATAGAGATAGATATAAGAAACCTAAGAGGAGATATGTGTAAGTGTAATGTAAGTAAGTAAGTATGTCAACACTTTTTAATTGTGGAGGAATAAATATATATATATATATCTGTGTGTGTTTGTGGACCCAATATTGGGTGATGTTTTAGTGGTGTAAATGTTTGTAAACATTTAAGTTCTACATGTCGACTCAATTAGAAAAAAAAAAATTAAAAATAATATAGACCTGCGATGTGAGAGATATTGTTATGTATGTAAATTGTGTAAGTATTTCAGTGTTCTATCAATCAATGATAAAAATTTTAAATTAATCAACGTAGTCATATTCAATTTTTTATATTATAATTTTTCTTTAATTAATAAAATTACAAACAATTTTTAGATAAAAGAAAAATATAATACAAATATCACATAAAAATATAAATAATAGCTGTGAATTAAATTAGTTGATTGATTTCTGAGACACAAAGACTTCCATAAATAATGGCGCGAAGATTTTCCACTCGATTCATCCAACAATATAATTTCAAGAAAAAATGTGATTTTTTGTTGTCTAAAATACATTTTTCAATGCATAAATAGATTTTGAAACCTGAAAACCCTTTGGTGCACTTAAATTCTATAGATTAAATAACTTAAAATTAGGTATTTAAAAATATTTTTTGTATTTTGGTTAATATTAACTAGAAAAATTTACCTTAAAAGGTCATTTCATTTATAAGTTATAGGTGTATTTACATGGGTATGAGCTATTTTCAAGGATTTTATTTTTTTATTAAAAAATCACTACACAAATATCTAAATATCATGCATGAATATTGGAACTATATCCATAAATTATGACATAAAATATGTGATATGGTTATCAACATGCCATGATAGTAAGAAAAGGATACAATAAGACTTTAAAGTTATGGTCCTATCAAAATGTTTGAAAAGTAGTTTTTTTTATTAATATTTAAAAAAAAAAGAGATATTTATTTTTTAAACATCATAAGTTTAATTTATCCATGCTAAACTAAACTAATAACGGTCAACTTAAAAATGGATTGCTACATTTTTCCTTGGGAAGGAATAATAATTATTTTGTAGCCATATTCAAATTTAATAAATAATCACATAAAAAATTAATACTTAGAACCTATTGAGGCCTTAGAAATCTGTGGAAAAAACAAAGGGGATAACCACCCGGTCTGAACCTTAAAGTAGTTCCTTTTCCGTTTCGGATAGTGGCTCGGACTGGGTGTAATGGGACCAGTGTCCCAGATTTGGGTTTCTGTATGATTGTTTGATTTCTCTCAAAATATTTGCAGAAAGAATTACTAAAAACTAAAAAAAATATATTCTAGAATGCAAAACTTTGAATTAAGTCTAATTTAATCTAACCTAGTGTAATACCAATTTTATGCGATCTAAAATGAAATCGATTAAATCTGTGATGATTTAGATCATCACAGATTTAATAGGAATAATACTTTTGTAGGATGATTCTCTTCAGAAATAGTTAATCAAAATAAGTTGTAAAATATATTGCATATATCTGATGATCATATATAAAACAAATCAATTTATATATTTATATCGTACAATAGTGCAACTGATATTTCAAACAGAAAGAATCAATTTCATATATAATTCATGAAAGCTAGATTCATCACTAATATTTAAAACAGAATTACCATACATGTAATAGTACCAAATGCATATTGTCTTGTTCATCTGATCAGTGATAATAGGCCACATTCAACTCCTCTACCAATAAGTCTTTCAAAGAATATAGAAGTGCATCAACGGTGATCAACAAAATGATAGATAAATGAAAAGGTTGTGTTCCATTATTTCATCGAGGCATTCACAAACTTACTTACAATAAAGCATTCTTTGTAAATGTTCGTAATAAAATTCTGAGCCCTTCTCTAAATCTATGAGAAAGGTTTAAATAATATACTAACTACTTATGAAAAAATATTTTATACAAAATATCTTATGAGGTGGTTTCAAACAACCTTCCTCATTTTAGTATATAATTGGTAAAAATTGAAATTATATAAAAACAAAATAACTAATAATCATGCTCGATGATAAGATACTACCAATTCTGCTTTTCTGCTCACAAATGTCAGACATCGGTTGAACTTGTGGAGGTTTACCGAATTGTGTCTTCATTTGTGCAGCAAATATAGTGTCCAGTAAAAGTGGTTGTATTCTCTGTATAGAATTCAGAGAACAATTCATTGTCATGATCTGACTATGAGGTTTGACCAATAGCTACCAGTATGCTTCCCAATCATTTTTCTTTAGTTGTGTAAGTGCTTCTTCTCGGAGTTGACCTACGTCTTTCCGAATTTGTTCTAAATCTTTGATATCAAGGATAGATTTTTATTTCCTTCTTTAATTATACCAAAATTATGTAATATGTGATTAGTAGTTTCGACCATATTCTTTGATATACCTGCTGCTCTAGCTATTACCAATTTTTCTTGTTTCAGTCGTGCATCCCAGTCAGTAAAAAAAATATCTTTGAAAGTCTCCTTGATCTTTGGGAGATCTGACTTTCTCCCTTCTTCTGAATCTTTCCATTCAATATAATCAGATAGTTTGGTATTGAGTTCATTGAAATAAATTCTTTGATTAATGACTATGTTATTCAACTGTTCACTGATTTCTAGTAGTGGAATTATGTTTAACATTTGTACAACAAACAATTTTTGTTGTTTTGAGAGTAAGGCACTTAATGCCAATGCTTCTTTTATGAATTACTCTGCAGTAGGAATTCCTTCATATTTGGTAAGATCTTATCTCAGTTGTTCAATCAATGAATTTTTGCTAGATAAGTCATTTTCATGACTTATCTTAAGCATTTCCATCTGTTGTTGTACTCTGAGGAGTTGCTGTTCCACCTTCTGATGTAAATTGTTTCTTTCTTCATCTAGTTACTGTTGTAGTCGCGTGATTTTTTCATCCTTTTCTTGGACCAAAAAAGATACTTTTGTTTCCTTATCCATTGTTGCAGTGGTGTATGCACCCGCGAATTGAAATAGCCGAGTTAAATTTTCAATCGGATTTGATGGAGTATCTTTCCATACTACTTCCATAACTTCATTTCCTAGGGGTGTTTCAGTCCTTCTTATTTTACTCTATTTCCTTACTACAGATTTATGAAGAGGGCTGTAGAACACATCTAGTGGGGGAATATCAGTCACCTTGAGGATAATCTCATTAGCAGGATTTATAGGAATGATTTATGTGTCTTGGGAGATTATCTTAGGAGTTTCAATGATTTCTTTTGTTGAAACTATTTGTCCCTGTGGAGTCTGAAATTTTGTATTTTTCTGTGAAGATGATGGCTCTAAAATATTTTTTAATGCATTCCTGAATGAAGTACATATTTTATATAATTCACTTTTATTTTGTGAATCTGATTGTTCTACTCTGATTTCTTGGCTTGCTTTAGTCGTATAACTACTAATCAAAACATCCCGAGGGATCCGTATGAGTATTTGTTCTCTGAAATAATTGAATTTCTGTACTTCTTCTGGATTCAGGTTCAATTTGAAAAAAATTAGGATTTCTTCAAAAGTCCCAATAGATTGCAAAATATCTTCGAATCTGTCATCACTGTGTATGATAGGTTTGAGTTTGACAGACAAAGTAAATTTGTTAGCAATATTTTCTTGGTCGAACTGCCTGGAGGGTAAAACGAGGAGCTTCAAAAGCTTAATCTTTTGACCTTCTTTCATTGCGTGATTAAAATTGCTGAGTGTGAATGAACCACATGAAATTGGGAAACTTGGCCATAAAGAGTTCCTACTGTATTTCAAAGATTTAGTGAGTCCATTACCAACAGTTTGGTTAGCAGCTTCTTTTTCCATCAATTTATCTGAAACACATAAAGGAAGAATATGCGGGGGAGAAGAGCTTCCAAAAATTTTAATATATGAAAATGATTCTTCAACAAAACATCTACCTATCATTTGAAGGTTTGCAAGGGCTTCCTTAGTGAACCTAGGGCTCACTGTGTCAAACATAAATTGATGTAACGGTAATACAACTTCATAATAGAGCCTATGTAAATGTGGTGCATAACTATGCTCCCATATCTCTTTATGACTCAAGTGTATCGGGGTAGGATATTTAGGAGTCCATTTCCATCCCATAACTAGAAATTTGGTAGAAAAATAGATGGTGTCAAAAATATACGCACTCATAAAAAAATGGGGAACAGATTTGGAGGAGGAAGTTCTCATTGGGCGATATTCATTATTTTCCTTACTAGATTTTCAGACATGATAGTCGCCTAATTCATTATGAGGGAATTAACGTAGGAGTCAATTAGGGGAAGAAAATTTATGGAGAACTTGGGATTATCAGGTAGACCATATAACCTACATAGCATTGCTTCTATAAAATTATAAGGATTTGCAAGTGACACGATAGGATACATACCTATTTTCTCATATTTGAACTTGTTGTATAGTTTCCTCCAACCTTGAATTCCCTTGAATGGGTCTTCATTGTTCTTAGAAAACTTTGCAACAAACTTACTGTTGTAAGTGTCTTGTGGGCTACGAAGCTTGTACATGATTTTCAGATCGCCAACTCTGAAATAACCTAGAATATCATTCTTGCAAGTTCTTAATTGTCTATCTCTAATTGTTGAATTTTCAAGCACCCACCTAATCATATCGGTATATGGAAGAAGAGTAGCCCTTGCTGCTATTGTATGGAGGAAAGAGCATGCAATATCTTTGAACTGTAAATTTGAGGGTGTTGCATCATCGGTAGTCGTCGTGACTTCCACTACTTCTGGCTCATCATCTTTGAGTATAGTGTAAATAACTTGCCACTTAGTATCTCCTCCATTGACAAAGAAGACAGTATCAGAGACTATAGGCGACATTCCTGTTTGTTCGAGTTTTGCAACAATCTGTTTCTCATGTTCCTGAATCACTTTGCGGATGGACATATATTGAAGGGAAATCCCTATTAAAGACAGAGTAAATGATCAAATTATCGAAGATCTATTAAAATGATGTATTTTGAAAGAAAAAATATCGGAAACAACTATATTATTAATTAATCACAATGAATCAATAATTGTTTACATTGGGAGGATAAAACACAATTAATATTTCCTGACATGATTTATCTTCACATAAAACATTTATTCAAACTTGCCAAATCCATCACATCGTGCCCTTTGTTTATGCGATATGTGATTTCGCGATATCGTAAAAGTTGCAATATTGGAAAATCGCAGAATTAGAACTTTGATAAGAATTGCTTAAATTTGTAAAATGAAAATTCACGATATGCGATTTGTAATGTTTCTTGTGAAACCTTATATCGGTGATCGTAAAATCAGGTTTTCACTATTTTATTGTTTTAAAGAAAATATTTATGTGAAAATGCGATTTTCGATAAGGATGTTTTATTAATTTCTTTTTATTTTGTTTTTTTTTGTGTTTTTTTTATGTTTTTTATTTAATAAAAGTGTTGATGATTTTTGGAGTTTGTTTTTTATCAAAAACAAAAATATATTTCTAAGAAGGGTCCCTATTTCTAATTATTATCAAAGGTCTAGATTATTTTGAAAATAAAAAATGGGGGGTTGTTGCATAGCACAACAATTGGCGATTCACTTGGGAGAATAGAATATCTCTGATTGGTTTATTTTGATATTTCTAAACTTTCAAAATAAGAAAAAGATATAAGAATAAAAAATAATATGATTCATGAATTAAAAAATATTTTTTCAGAATATAATCTTGTTAACTATCTATTTTTTTCTTAATTAACCCCCTCAGTGATAATACATAGGTATCTGTAACAGTCAGTACTTAGATTTAAAAAGATAAAGTAGGTTTTCTCTAAAACTGGTTTCATAGATTTTTACTCATTTATCATAGATAGAGCCACTATTGCCAGCAGGGGTTTATAGCTTCGATAGAGTTATCTTTTAACAATAATGATTCATGGTCCCATCTGAATTTAATTTCATATTTCAAAATATAATTATAACATATCATTATTTTTTTTTTCTTGATACATTTTCAAAATCATTGTCCAAGTTTGGTGGCCTGATAATGGCAATGACATTCACTGATAGTAATCTAGACTGAATAATTTGGCTCGTGATGACACCCCTTGTCTATTGATTTTTATAATCATGTAGATATTACCCTGTTATTGTATGCGATATTTGTAATATCAATCTATATTATTTCTCTATGATCATGATAAACAAGCTCGTGATGTGACTTATTTTTCTTTTGAATTTGTTCATTGTATATATTTATTTTCCTTTTTTTTGAATTATACTTTAAAGAATAAATTTTATCAGATGGGATGAATCATTAGCTCGTTTAAGGGTTATCGATGATAATTATAGATTTGGTAGATACCTTTTTGTAGAGAATCCTTGCTAAGTTAAAAATTCCCTTTTCTAACTGATACATAACAACTATATTTTATGGTATCATGTGCATTTTCAAAAAGTAAATGCCTTTAGTAAATTTCAAATTATTTTTAAAAAATAAATTTTATTGAATTTTCATAGTTATAGTCATCTTTTTACTTTACTTATTTATAGAAGTGAAAGATCAAAATAATTTATCAGAAATTTTTGAAAATTTGAATCAACCAAAAAATGATGCTATTTTCAACTTTTATTTTCCTAAAGAAAATATAAAATTTAAAAGCTTGATTTCCTAAGAGAAATATTTTTTGAGAATTTGACCATTTACAGGCAGGGAATCTTTCTTACCTGATAAGTCTTGCAGCAAAATGGTGGATAAGCCTATTTTCTTAGCGATTTGAAATGGACCAAGCCATAATCTTTGGAATTTGGTATGCTTACCTTTTTCCTCATGTGCCTTATCCTATTTCAAAACAAGGTATCCTATTTCAAAAAATTTCAAACTAGTGGATGATGTGTCAAATGAGGTTTTCACTATTTTTTGATGATGAGCATGTATAGCTTTATCCCTTTCTCTCCATTCTTCCATTTTAATAATTTGATCTTGTCTAAGTTGAAGGGAAGATGAAGGATTTTCATCAATAAACTGTACTAAAGAAAATAATGGTATTGTTACATTTTTGGGTATAACTGCTTCTTTCCCATAAAATAACACAAATAGAGAAGTACCTATTGAGGCTTTCTGGGTGATTCTATCTACCCAAAGAGAAAATAATAGTGCTTTGTGCCAATTTTTATGATTTTTTTCTATAGTTCGTTTGATGATTCTGATGAGGTTTTTATTTGTGGATTTAGCTAATCCATTACCTTGTGGATAGTAGATAGCTAAGTATTTTAATTTAAAACCTCTTTTCAAAGAAAATTCTATCATGGCATTTCCGGAAAAGGAAGATGCATTATCAAATATCAAAGCTGATGGGAGACCAAACCTGGTGATTATAAACTGATCAATAAGATATGTAATACTTTTTGTATTAGCCACCTTTAATGAGATATCTTCTACCCATTTTGTAAAATAATCTGTTGCAGTTAGAATATACTTATGCTATTTATAAGAGTTTGGAGTTATTTCACCTATAATATCTAACCCCCCTTGTTCAAATGGTTGTTGGATATTTACTGGTTGTAATGAAAATGTTGCTTTTCTTGCCCTTCCTGCTGCAATTTGACACACTTTACATTTTCTTGTGTATTGATGTGCATCTTTAAATAGATTTGGCTAATAGTAGCCAACATGCATTATTTTATGAGCTATGGTGTTTCCTCTGAAATGACCTCCAGCTAGTCCATCATGTAATTCCTGCATTACTTTTTCAGCTTCATTTTTTTCTAAACATCTCAATAATACAAAATCGTAATTCTTTCTAAATAAAAAATCATCTATGAGCTGATATTGATTTTCATTAAACCTCATAGCACGATTTGCTGTATAATTGAGATATAATGGAGCATATCCATTTTTTAAGAAAAAATCAGATCATCATATTGTGACTGAGAGTCGTTTAGGCTTACCTCAGACAGTTGTATTTCATTTTATTGATCCTCTTCTGTTGGTAAATGACAAGCTCCAGTTAACATCCTGTAAAGACCTTGTCCTTTAACAATTTTAACAGGATGTATCTCTACATCATATTCTTGAAGTGTGGCAACCCAATTTTCTCTCTTCTCTCCTACTCCTCGTTGGATTAATAATTGCCTTATTGATAAGTAATGTACTATTATTTTCAGCCCATGTGGTGTAGAACAGTTGGTGATGGGGTGCACTGTTAAGGCACTCCGTTCTGTAAGGTCACCGGTTCGAAACCCATGGGTGGAATGGAAGGAGAAAAAAATGGGAAGATTAGGATTAGTCTAAACGAGCAAAAAAAAAAATGTACTATTATTTTCGTATGTGTTTTTAGGAGAAAATTTCTAAAATGTTTCAAAGCTTTAAATATAGCATAAGCTTGTTTTTCCATAGCGGAATAATTCAACTCAGCACCTTGTAGGTTGGAACAAAAAAACGCAATTGGTGCTTCAATGTTTTGATCCATTAGATGTGTCAAAACTGCTATGTACGATGTATCAAAATAAAATGTATACAATAGAAATGATTTAATAAAATCAGGAGTTGTTAAATAGGGAGCTTCAATGATGGCTTTCTTAATCAACTCAAAACAATTTCTCCCTTCTTTTCCCCATTTAAAAATTGAATTGTTCTTGATCATCTATTCCAGGGGTAAGATGATTTGTGAAAAATCATGAACAAACTTTTTTACAAAATTAATTTTTCCTAAAAATGATTGCATAATTTTTTTATTATGTGGTAAAGGGATGTTTTAAATTTGCTGAATCCTGTTAGGGTCAATGTGGATTCCTTTTCTAGAAACAATGAACCCTAATAATTTACCTTCTGATAAGGCAAAATATATATTTTTTGGATTCAAGGAAATACCAGATTTTATACATCTTTCATAAATGTGTTTTAGGTGATTAACATGATTGATTCTATGCTTAGAGTAAACAATAATGTCATCTAAGTATATAACAACTGAGATATTGATTAGTCCTCTTAAAGCTCTATTCATATCACGTTGAAATGTAGCACCAACATTAATCAACCCGAAAGGAATTTGTTGGTATGCGTATATTCCCCACTTTATTCTGAATGTTGTTTTTAATATATCATCAAAATGTACCATAATCTGATTTTATGCTGAAAATTCATCGAGAAAATACATCAATTCATATCCTGCAACTGACTGTAATATCTATTCCATAGTAGGCAAAGAAAAATTATCTTTTTGGCAAGCTTTATTCAAATTTCCAAAGTCTATGAAAATCCTAATGCCTCCATTCTCTTTTCTAATTGGGACGATGTTTGACACCCATTTCAAATGTCTAACAAGAAAAATGACTTTGTCTTTGACCATTTTATTTAATTCAGATTTAATTTGACTTTCTAAATTTGGGTGGATTTTTCTAAGTTTTTGTTGAACAGGCTTATCATCTGAGGTCATAGGTATGGTGTGTTGAATTATGGAAGTATCATATGTCTTAAGATATGAATAATCCCATGAAAATATATCTTTATAAGTTTTCAATAACTTAATAAATGATATCATTTCTTCAGGTTCTAAACTAAGACCTAAGTTGATGTTTTGAGGTTTTTCTGGTGTACCAAGATTGATCAATTCAAATCTTAGAGTAGAACTCTGTATTTTTGAATTGGTAGTATGCTTAAACCTATATTTCAAATCATAGAGCTCTTCTATTTTGACTACAGATTTAGGAATTGGATTTGTATTTTGTTTATCCTCAATCTGTAAATCATGTTCATGTTCATCTATGATTTGACCTTCATAAGCTCTGTCTGATGTAAGAAAGTCTACTATATCTGCATCATTGTTGAATAATCTCCAATTTGTTACATTGTTAGGAATGGAAGGCGTAAAAATTATCTCAATTGAAAATTTGTCTGGGCTAAATTCTTCGGATGGTATAAGTCTAGATGCTACATTAGCAAGTAAATCAGCACTTACATTTTGTAATCTAGGAACTGTGGAGATATTAAATGCAGTAAAATGAGAAGTAAGATTCTAAGCTAAAGTTTGATAATGTTTAAAATGTCCAGAAATACAATGAAATGTATTTCTGACTTGTCTAACAATTATTTCATCATCTCCATATATTTGCAAATATTTAACATTCAATCCAATATCTTTACACAGGCCTTGTATAAATGCTTCATATTCAGTGGTGTTGAAATTCAAGTCTTCAAGCTAGCATTTTTTTCTCTCCTTGTGGATTTATTAAAACACAACCTGCTCCCGCACCATCTTCTGATTTTGAACCATCAAAGTATAAAATCCAAAATAAAGATTGTTTTAGATTTTGATTGCTAAAATTAACGCATCTAGAATTTTTTGTTTGAGAAAAGTTTTTGATTTGAGAAATAGCAGTGTTTGTTACAAGAGGTGAAATCTGGGAATTGAATGATCCAAGAAACGATTTAGCTAAATAATTTCCAATAATATTATTGGTGAAACCTACAGGTTCATTTGCTTCTTGTAGTTTGGTGTCTGTATGTTTCATAATTTTTTTGCGATCAATTCGGATTTGATTTGGTTCACCATTGTATGGTAACCACATGTGCGACCAATCGGTAGAAAAATATCCATGTAACTTTTCAGACCAATCCATGCTTAAAATAAGACCATAAAATTCGGGGATGTCTGTGACCAATATATCAATTACTTGTAGCACCTTTGGATTGGATGATAATCTAATGGATACTGATAGCATTTTTCCAATAACTTCTCCTCTTGTTCTATCCAATTGAACTATATGTATAACAGATTTTTGAGGAGTGATGTTCAATTTTGTACACACTGTTCTTGGCATGATATTTGAAGAAGATCCTGAATCTATAAGACAATTATGAACATTTTTGTTAAAAATCTCAAAAGTCAAAAGTAAAGGAGTGTGAGAAATAGATGTATGACCAATTAAGACCAGATCATTGGGATTTACTTTATTTGTAGATGATGGAGTTTTTCCCATATCTTTAGAAGCTTGGGCCATAATTGGTGGTTGTATAGGATCTACAGGGATTGCCTTAAGTTATCTAAGTAAAATTTTCTGTTTTTGTTTGAGTTTGGTCATTTCATGTAATGAAATATTTGCTTTGGTATTTCTCATATCTTCAACTATATTGTATTCCACTATATCTAAAACTATCAAAGTTTTGAAAGTAGTAATAGGATCAGATGAGATAGGATCTGTTTGGATAGTTTTAGATCTTTTGACTATTGTTTTCTCCTTTGTGGGGAGAGATATCTATTTCTAATTTGATATACTTGAATCAGGAGAAGATTTTCTTCTAGTAGACATAGGCATAGCTTCTCTTTCTTCTTCTGAGGGAAGAATGAAATATCATAACCCATTCAGTTTTACTTCCTAATATTTTGGTTTTTGTTTAGAAAATGAGGGATTTTCAGTATCTTGATCGGATTCAGCATTTGAAATCACATTTGGATGATGAGATGTTGAAGAAGGGTTTTTATTAAATGGGAAAAATGATTTTTTAGGAGATGACATTTCAACAACCTATTTCTTTATTTCAATCATGTCATTTGACATAGTCTTTAATACTTTTTGAAGACCTTTAATATCAAATGGATCTTTCGAGACTTTCCTTTTAGCATATTTATTAAATGTGACTTTCTTTGATTTCTTGTCTTCTATATCTGATCATTTTTCTAATGCCAAGATTATTTTCTCTACAACGAGGGCCTCTTTCATGTTTTCTAAGAGGGTAGATTTACCAGCTCTATCTACAAAAATAGCTATATTATAAGGTAAGGAAGAAATATACCATTTTACTTGTACATCAACAGCAGACTTGGAAACAGTTGGGATCTTGTTTAATAACTTGTTAAATATGGATTTGAAATACTTGATATTTCACCTAAATTTGTCTTTAGATTGGAAAGGGCATTTGCTAAAAATGAAACAGTTCTATCATCTCCAAATTTTGCAAGAAAACTTGTTCAAAAGTTGCCCAATCAGTAATTGATCCTGCTGGAAGTGAAAAGTACCAGGATCCTACATATCCTTGTAAAGTATAAGGAAACAATATGACTACGATATCTTCATGGGAAACCCCATTCAAATTCATGCCTAACATAAAATTATCGATATGTTCTTCCACAGGAAGATTATCATCTGGATTATATTTAGGTAACCATTTTTCTGGATGATCTGGAAGAGGATTTGGATTTGCTATCAATACAGCACCAAGATTCATTGAAGTCCGATTATCCATACTTGGATTTGAAGTTTGTGAAGATACATAAGTAGATCCAAAAGTAGGGGGAATGGATGAAGAAGTTACAACTGGAACAATACTACTTGTGATAGTACTGATTGTTTGAGTAGAGGAAATGGAAGAATGAGAAGATGTAGATTGAGTAAGAGGATGTGAGGAAGTAACTGAATAGAAATTTGATGTGAATTCACTCATATCTGACTTATATCTGGATATAGAAACTTTTTTGTGATGTGATTCTATTGGAAATTCGAAAGGAGGAATTCCAAGTTTCTCACTTTTGGATCTAGGTAATATACTAGTTTCTCTAAATAGAGAAGTAACACTTTCTTCATAAGCTTCTGGACTAATAGGATTTTCTGCAAAAATTGATATTCCTTATAATTTCTAAATTAAAGACTAAACTTCAGGAGACTCAGTAGTGAATTATGAAGGAAATGGCTTTCGAGGTATTTCAGGAGATGAGGGGAAAGTTTCTACAATTTCCGATTTCTGAGTTGGTGATTTAGAATTTGATCGGGAAGCTGTAGGATGATTTTTGGGAGATCGACTCTTATGAGGGCTTCTAGTTTGAGGTTTAGATTTATATGCCATTCATAGTCAGGCCCTCCTTCTAGCACCAAAAATTTTGAGGCCTCAGAAATCTGTGGCAACAACAAAGGGGATAACCATGCAGTCCGGACCTTAAAGTAGTTCCTTTTCTGTTTGGGATAGTGACTCCAACTGAGTGTAATGGGAACAGTTTCCCAGATTTGGGTTTTTGTATGATTGTTGGATTTCTTTCAAAATATTTGCATAAAAAATTAATAAAAACTAAAACAAATTTATTCTAGAATGTAAAACTTTGAGTTATGTCTAATTTAATCTAACCCAAGGTAATACCAATTTTATGCGATCTAAAACGATATCTATTCAATCTGTGATGATTTATATCATCATAGATTTAACAGGATTAATACTTTTATAAGTTGATTCTCTTGAGAAATAGTTAATCAAAAGAATATGTAAAATATATCGCATATATCTGATCATCATATATAAAACAAATCAATTTCTATCTTTATATCGTACAATAGTGCAACTGATATTTCAAACAGAAATAATTGATTTCATATATAATTCATGAAATTTGGCTTCATCACTAATATTTAAAACAAAATTAGCATACATGATAATAGTAACAGATGTGTACTGTCCTGTTCATTTGATAAGTGATAATAGGCCACATTCAACTCCTCTACCAATAAGTCTTTCAAAGAATACATAACTGCAACAACAATGATCAACAAAATGATATATAACTGAAAAGGTTGTGTTCCACTATCTCATCAAGACATTCACAAACTTACTTACAATAAATAATTTTTTGTAAATGTTCTCAATAAAATTCCGGACCCTTCTCTAAATGCATGAGAAGGGTTTAAATACTATACTAACTACTTACAAAAAAATATTTTATACAAAATATCTTATGAGGTGCTTTGAAATAACCTTCCTCATTTTAGTATCGAATTGCTAAAATTTGAAATTATATACAAAAAAACTAACTAATAATCGTGCCCGATGATAAGATACTTCCAGCTCCGCTTTTTTGCTCACAAATGTCGGACATCGGTTGAACTTGTGGAGGTTTTCCGAACTGTGTCTTCATTTGTGCAGCAAATATAGCATCCAATAAAAGTGGATGTATTCTTTGTATAGAATTCAGAGAACAATTCAGTGTCATGATATGAATGTGAGGTTTGACCAATAGCTACCAGTATTCTTCCCAATCAGTTTTCTTTAGCTGTGTAAGTGCTTCTTCTCGTATTTGACCTGCATCTTTCCAAATTTGTTCTAAATCTCTGATATAAGGAACAAATTTGTGATTTTCTTCTTTAATCAGACCAGACGTATGTAATATGTGATTAATAATTTTGACCATATTCTTTGATATCTGCTGCTCTGGCTATGGCCAATTCTTCTTGTTTCACTCGTGCATCCCAGTTAGTAAAAAATATGTTTGAAAGTCTCCTCGATCCTTGGGAGATCTGACTTTCTCCCTTATTCTGAATCTTGCCATTCAATATAATCAGAGATTTTGGTATTGAGTTCATTGAACTCAATTCTTTGACCAATGATTGTGTTAGTCAACAGTTCATTGATTTCTAGGTGTGGAATTATGTTTAACATTCGTACAATAAACAGGTTTTGTTGTTTTAAGAGTAAGGCACTTAATGCCGATGCTTCTTTTATGAATTCCTTTGCAGTAGGAATTCCTTCATATTTGGTAAGATCTTCTCTCAATTGTTCAATCAGTGAATTTTTTCTTGATAAGTCATTTTCATGACTTATCTTAAGAATTTCAATCTCTTGCTGTACTCTAAGGAGTTGTTGTTCCATCCTATGACGTAAATTGCTTCTTTCTTCATCTAGCTGCTGCTGTAGTTGCATGATTTTGTCATCCTTTTCTTGGACCAAAATATATACTTTTGTTGCCTTATCCATTGTTGGAGTGGTGTATGCACCAGCGAATTGAGATAGCAGAGTTAAATTTTCAATAAGATTTGTGTAGGTTTTAACCCTGAACATAAATTATCTACACATGAATCTTATAAAGAAAATAAACAATAGCGAGAGCATAAAACATAAAACAGATAAACACAAAGATTTTCCCCTGGATCCCAAATTGGGACAACCAGCTTGATTTTTCATTATATTCCTTTTAGTGTTACAACACATATATATACATGTCGAAGCATACATAAACCCCAATCCATTAACCTTGGATTAGAAAATAACCGTAGTTCCCTTGACTGGATCTACAAAATACCAGGGACCGAAAACCATCGTACCCCAAAACCATGTGCAAAATCATGCACAAAAAATGGGTGGGTCGGCCTATGAGTGGGCTTTCACACCAAAATTTTTTTCTCCGGGGGGCTGCCTCCCCCCTTGTGACCCCCCTGCTACACCCGGTGCAACGTACAGCACGTGGTGCTAGTCGTGGAAAGAATATAACACATACCCAAAATTCTCCCACTTGTTCTTTTATTTCCACAGGGGGCCATAGGAGAGGTTAGTCATTGGGCCAATTCTTCAACACCCATTGCTTCTCTACACCAAGAGAACTTTTGAGTGCTCACAGACTTCATCAATGCATCTTCAACATTCTTCAAAGTGTCCACCTTTACCAGCAACACCCTTTTAGCCTCAACCATATCTCTAACAAAGTGATATTGAACATCAATGTGCTTTGTCTTTGAATGGTAAGTAGGGTTCTTAGCCAAGAAAATTGCACTTTGGCTATCACAGTCTATCCTTATAACTTGTTGTACCAACCCCATACTTGAACACAATCTTTGCAACCAAATTGCTTCCTTTCTTGCATGAGTGGCTGCTATGTATTCTTCCTCTGTAGTTGAAAGAGCCACTACAGACTGTATTTTACTCATCCAACTAACTGCACCTCCAAATAGGATAAACACATACCCACTTGTAGATCTTCTTTGGTGCAGATCTCTAGCCCAGTATGCATCAAAAAAACCACGAATGTCCAACATTCTTTCCAATCATGTTCTTCCTTGGTAGCACAAGCCATAATCACTAGTGCCACGTAAATATCTGAAAACCCGCTTCACTGCTATCCAATGCTCCTTCCCTGGGTTTGACATAAACCTGCTCAATACTCCCACTGCATGTGAAATGTATGGTCAAGTACAGACCATTGCATACATCAGGCTACCCACTACACTTGCATATGGAACACAGGACATATCGTCCTCTTCTTCTTGTGTCTTGGGACACTGTTCGGCAGATATCTTTACACCTACAGGAATAAGAACATTCAATGGTTTACTATACTGCATATTGAACCTCTGAAATATAGTCTCGACATACTTCCTCTAGTTTAACTAGAGCTTCCTCTTTGTCCGATCTGTCTTAATTTCCATGCCCAAAATATAGTTTGCAGCACCAAGATTCTTCATGTCAAATTTGGAGAACAACTGGGTCTTCAAATCTTGGATAATTTCTTTGTCATTTCCAATGAACAACATATCCACATACAAGACCAAATAAATAACACGGTCACCAATTAATTTAAAATAAACACAGAGATCCTCCTTGCTTATGGTGAAGCGAAGTCCCCGTATATAGCTATCAAATTTCTGATACCACATCCTTGGTGATTGTTTTAACCCATACAGAGACTTCTTCAACCTGCGTACTAGTTCTTTCTTACCCTTCACCATAAATCCTTCAGGTTGCTTCATGTAGATCTCCTCTTCTAAATCCTCGTGAAGAAATGTTGTCTTCACATCCATCTGTTCTATCTCAAAATCAAATGCAACAACAATAGATTAAAGTAATCTAATATAAGTAACCTTGGCAACAGGAGAAAAAATATCACCAAAATCGATTCGCGGCACCTGGTAATAAGCTTTTTCTACCAACCGAGCTTTGTATTTCTCCACCTTGCCTTCTACATTGATCTTCTTCTTAAACACCCATTTTCTCCTGATGGGCTTTCTTCCAACTGGCAACTCCACCAGATCCCATGCCTCTTTTTTGTGCAAGGATGCCATTTCATCGACCATGGCCTCCTTCCAGAGTTTTCCATCCTCTGAATCTACTTGCTCCCTGATATTTCTTGGATCATCATCAATTATAGTTAAGGAAAAACCTAAATAGAAAGCAGATGGACTATACCTTTCTGGTTGCCTTCTTTCTCGAACTGATCTTCTCAAAGCTGGAGTTTGTGGCTCTTCCTCTTCTAAATCTTCTTCTGTTGTAGAGTCTGATTCATACTCCTTTAGCTCAAACTCTATCTTCTCAGGTTCCTTTGGTATGATTTCATGTTTAACAACATCTTTCACCTCTCTAAACACCACATCTCGGCTATACACAACCTTCCTTGTTTCCGGGTTCCAAAGCTTGTAACCTTTTAAACCATCCTTGTACCCAATAAAGATGCACCTTTCAGATTTATTATCCAACTTGGTCCTTTTCTCCTTTGGAACATGTACATATGCATCACATCAAAATACCCTTAGATGTGAAAGAGAGGGTTTCTTACCAGTCCATACCTCATGTGGGGTCTTATCCTCCAACGCTGATGAAGGTGATCTGTTAACTGTATAGCATGCAAGCAATCCACCGCTCTCCATAATTGCACTTCGTCCTAACCCGATCAACCGAGCATGCTTCTTTCCTTTTACATTAGTGTTATGTTCATTCTGTCTGAAACTCCATTTGATGAGGTGTTTATGGAGTAGTCTTCTGTCAGGCTATACCACAATTCTTAAAAAAATCTTCAAATTCCTTCTTGCAGAACTCCCCACCATTATTTGTCCTCAACACCTTTATCCTCTTCTCTGTCTAGTTTTCCACCAGAGCCTTAAATTATTTAATCTATCAAAAGTTTTAGATTTCTTCCTCAAGAAATATATCCATGTATTCCTTGAGAAGTCATATATAAATGAAACATAGTACATAGACTTTCCCAGTGATGGAACTGACACCGGTCCAAACACATCACTGTGCACAAGTTCTAATATCTTCTTCTCTCTCTTAGCACCAGAAGGAAAACTCACCCGATTCTACTTCCCATATACACAATGTTCACAGAAATTGAAATCCAGAGAGAAATTATACATACCTTCTACCATACCATTTCTATGCAGTATTCGAAGGCCCTTCTCTCCAATATGTCCAAGCCTTTGATGCCATAACATGGTCCTTTCTGCAGAGACAGCTAGGCTTTCCACTCCACTTTTAGGAACCTCATAACTATTGAAACCATCAATAAAATTGCTACCTCGTAGCTTGTACAGAGTTCCAGTCCGAACTCCCCGCATTAATACTAGTGCTCCCCGAACCATCTTGCAGGCATCTTTCTTGAACACTGTTTTTACACCTGCATCATCCATCTTGCTTACAAAAATCCGATTTCTGGCCAATGCAGGAATATGCAGAACACTAGGAAGTGTTCTAATCCTTCCACCTTGCAGCTTCAGCTTGACCTTTCCATGTCCGACGATTCTGGCCTTCGTATCATCCCCTAGGAAGACATCACCATCATATTTCTCATACTCGCAGAACCACTCCCTATGGGGAGTGAAGTGAAAGGATGCACCTAAGTCAATCAACCATGACTCATGATCTACATGTGTATTTGAAGAAGAAGCCAAATACACATCCCCACCTTCATCCGAGGTGGTTTTTGCCTCTGCAGAAGGAGCATCATCAGATCCCTTTCCTTTCTCAGGAGATTTAGATCTGCAGTCCTTTTTGTAGTGCCCTTCCTTTCCGCATTTCCAGCGTACCTTTACAAACTTTCCAGGAGATTTAGATCTCCCTCTAGATTTGGATCTCCCACTCGAAACCTTATTCTTGTTTTTGTTTTGTGACCTTCCTCGTACAGATAAGGCATCTCCATTTTGGCCCTCCATATTTCTCCGTCTCATTTCCTCCGACAGCAAGGCTGATACAATGTCATCAAAATTCAAGGTAGTTGTATTGCTACCTATTGCAATAACCAGACTATCCCATGAGTCTGGTAGAGAACACAACAAACTGATGCACTTATCTTCATCTGAGATTTTAATATCAATAGATGACAACTGACTTACCACATTATTGAAGGTGTTCAGATGCTCTGTCACCGAGTCTCCATCCTTCATCCTCAGGTTATACAACTTTTTTTGCAGGAACAACTTATTCACCAGAGACTTAGATTGGTACAAAGTCCCAAGTTTTTCCCACAAATTCTTCTTCGTAGCTTCCCCAGATACATTCAACAATACTAAATCTGAGACACACAATCGTATTGTGCTCTTAGCCTTCCGATCTAGTTTCTTCTAGTCTTCATCTAACATTTCTGTCGGTTTAGTACCTGGATCTACTACGATCCACTGATCTTTATCCACCAGCAGATCCTCCATCTTGAGCTTCCACAACCCAAAACTCTGACCATTAAATTTCTCGATCTCTATCTTTCCGCCACTCACCATCTTATTTCACCACAAGAATTAATCCCACAGATCTCCCACTAAACAGGGTCTCCCTCACGCCCGAGAAAAAAACCCTTAGCAGCAAAGGCATCCCCTTGAAGCTGAAACAACTCTGATACCAAATGTAGGTTTTAACCCTAAACAAAAATTATCTACACATGAATCTTATAAAGAAAATAAATAATAGCGAGAGCCTAAAACATGAAACAGATAAACACAGAGATTTCCCCCTGGATCCCAAATCGGGAGGACCAGCTTGATTTTTCATTATATTCCTTTTAGTGTTACAACACATATATATACATGCTAAAGCATATATAAACCCCAATCCATTAACCCTATATTAGAACATAATCATAGTTCCCTTGATCAGTTCTACAAAATACCAGGGGCCGAAAACCATCGTACCCCAAAACCATGTGCAAAATCATGCACAAAACATGGGTGGGTCTGCACACCAAAACAATTTTCGTTGGGGCGCTGCCCCGGACCCCAAAAGTGGGGGATTCCTCCCCCCTTACGACCCCCCTGCTGCGCCCGGCGCAACTTACAGCGCGTGGGGCTAGTCGTGGAAAGAATATAACACATACCCAACAATTTGATGGAGTATCTTTCCATACTACTTTCATAACTTCATTTCACAAGGGTGTTTCAATCCTTATTATATTACTATGTTTCCTTACTATAGCTTTATGAAGAGGTCTGTAGAACACATCTGGTGGGGGAATATCAGTCACCTTGAGGATAATCTCATCAGTAGGATTGTTGGAATGATTTTTGTGTCTTGGGAGATTATCTCAGGAGTTTCAATGATTTCTTTTGTTGAAACTATTTGTCCTTTTGGATTCTGAAATTATGTATTTTTCTGTGAAGATGATTCCTCTGCAATATTGGTTAATGCATTGTTGAATGAAGTACACATTTTTTCTAGTTCACTTTGATTTTGTGAATCTGATTATTCTGCTATGATTTCTTGGCTTGCTTTAGTCATATAACTGGTAATGAAAACATCCTGAGGGATCCGTCTAAGTATTTTTTCTCTAAATTCATTGAATTTATGTACTTCTTCTGGACTCAGGTTCAATTTGACAAAATTTAGGATTTCTTCAAAAGTCCCAACAGATAGCAAAATATCTTTGAATCTGTCATCAATGTGTATATATGTTTGAGTTTGACTGATAGAGTAAATTTGTTAGAAACCTTTTCTGGGTCGAACTGCCTAAAGGGTAAAACGGGGAGCTTCAAAAGCTCAATATCCTTACATTATTTAAATGCGTGATTAAAATTGCTGATTGTGAGTGAACCACATGAAATTGGGAAAGTTGGCCATAAAGACATCTTACTGTGTTTCAAATATTTAGTGATTCCATTACCAACATTTTGGTAAGCGACTTCTCTTGCCATCAATTTATCTAAAACATATAAAGCAAGAATATGTGGGGGAGTGGAGCTTCCCAAAATTCTGATATATGAAAATTATTCTTCAACAAAACATCTGCCTATCATTTGAAGGTCTGCAAGGGCTTCCTTAGTGAACCTAGGGCTCACTGTGTCAAACATAAGTTGATGTAATGGTAATACAAATCCATAACACAACCTATGGAAATGTGGTCCATAATTATGCTCCCATATCTCTTTATTAATCAAATGTATCAGGGTAGGATCTTTAGGAGTCCATTTCCATCCCATAACTGGAAAGTTGGTAGAAAAATAGATGGCATCAAAAATATATGCACTCATAAAAAATTCGGGAACAGATTTGGAGGAGGAATTTCTCATTTGGTGATATTAATTAATTACCTTAACTAGATTTTCAGAAAGGATAGTCACCCAATTCATTATGAGGGAATTAACACAGGAGTCAATTAGGGGAAGCCAATTTATGGAGAACTTGGTATTATCAGGTAGACCATATAATCTGTATAGCATTTTTGCTGCAAAATTAAAAGAATTTGCAAGTGATGTGATAGGATACATACTTGTTTTCTCATATTTGAACTTGTTGTCTAGTTTCCTCCAACCTTGAACTTCCTTGAATCAGTCTTCGTTCTTCTTAAAAAACTTTGCAACAAACTGGCTGTTGTAAGTGTCTTGCGGGTCGGGTAGCTTATACATGATTTTCATATCCTCAACTCTGAAAGAACCTAGAATCTCATTCTTGCAGGTTCTTAATTGTCTGTATTTTATTGTCGAATTTTCAGGCACCCACCTAATCATGTTGGTATATGGAAGAAGAGTAGCCCTTGCTGCTATCCTATGGAGGAAAGAGCATGCAATATCTTTGAACTGTAAATTTGAGGGTGTTTCATCATCAGCAGTCGCCATGACTTCCACTACTTCTAGCTCTTTGTCTTCGATTATAGTGTAAATAACTTGCCACTTAGTATCTCCTCCATCGACTGTGTAGACAGTATCAGAGACTATATGCGACATTCTTGTTTGTTCGAGTTCTACAACAATATGTTTGTCGTGTTTCTGAACCACTTTGAGGATGGACATATATTGAAGGGAAATCCCTATTAAAGATAGAGTAAATGATCAAATGATGGAAGATCTATTGAAATGATCTATTTTGAAAGAAAAATTCCAGGAAACAGTTATATTATTAATTAATCATAATGAACCAATAACTGTTAACATTAGGAGGATAAAACACAATTAATATTTCCTGACATGATTTATCTTCGCGTAAAACATTTATTCAAACCTGTCAAATCCATCACATTGTGCCCTTTGTTTATGCGATATGTGATTTTCCTATATCGCGAAATCGCAATATCACAGAAGTCACAATATCGCAAAATCGCATAATCACAACTTTGATAAGAATTGCTTAAATTTGTACAATGAAAATCCGAGATATGTGATTTGTAATGTCTCTTGCGAAACCTTAAATCGGCGATTGAAAAATCAGGATTTCGTTGTTTTATTAATTTAAAGAAAATATTTATGCGAAAATGCAATTTTTGATAAGGATGTTTTATTGATTGCTTTTATTTTGTTTTTTTTATGTTTTTTTATGTTTTCTATTTAATAAAAGTGGTGATGGTTTTCAAAGTTTGATTTTTATCAAAAACAAAAATACATTTTTAAGAAGGGTCCCAACAGAACCAACTTACACTGTAAAAATATTCTTAAACATGGATATTTTTAAGATATAATATTAGCTTATAAATAGTCTTCGTTACAATACCATGGTCCAATACCATACTTTATCCACACAATATGCCCAAAAAACTATAACTCATTTCATAATCAAAATATTTTATTTTAACCTAATTTTATAACATTTTTTAATTAAATTTGAAAGAGAAAGGCTAATACTTTTTAGATACACTTAAACCTCTACCCTCTATATAAAAAAAAATATATCTTGGATATTTTGTATAAATTAAATAAAATTTTAATAAAACAGAAAATGAGAATACTATTATATACAGAGATGTGAAATTTAGATAAAATCAGTCTAGATTTATCTTAACTTCGGATCTACCAAGTGCCTTGAGAGATAAAATATCTTTTTAAGTCAAGAAATTTAATCCCTCTCAACCCTTGAAATATCTAGAATTAAAATGGTTTTAAGATAACTAATAATTTCAAACTTAAATAAAATGTAATGAAAAAGGAAAAAAAAGTGAAATAAGAAATAGCTCATACCCAACCAAAATAATTTTTCACCAACTGGAATATATGGTAATTTAGTTTTTACTTTCGATAATGAAAGCACAAGTTTCACGTTTTCATTATATTTCTTTCCATGTGGAGGGAAAAGCAATGAAATGAATGATTTTTTTTTTCTTTTCTGTTGCCTCTTTTCTTTTTGTTGTGTAATCTTATTTATCTATATGATTTATTGCACCATTCTTTTTCTTCCTCCTTTCATGTATATGTTCCTTGACATATATGAGAAATATTATATTTCCAAAGGATCATGTTTCAAATAATTTCTTAAGATACATGTAGGTTATATGTTGATCCAAGTGGCTTGTCATAAACGTGGGGGAATGGAAATTGGTTTTCCCTCACGAGTCTTCCAATATCAGTAAAGGAATCTTGTAAAATATGTACCCTCATATTATTACAGGCATGCCAACTTCATCGATTAAGGACTGGGAGAAGCAAGAGAATGAACAAAGGTATTATTAAGCATTTGTGTTAAAGATAATACTATCCCTCACATTCATGATTGTAAGACCTCTAATGAAATCCAAAATACGTTGATGGAATTGGATGAAACAAAAAATACAAATATAGTAATTTTCTTAAAAAGTAAGCTCTTTCATATTAAAATGGAAGAAAATTAATGTATTAATTCATTTCTTTCAAGATTTAAAGACATGAAGGATAAGTTGGGAGATACATGAGAATGAATACCTAATATTGATCTTGTGATAATCACTTTAACTAGAATATCAAAGGATTATCAAAATTTTATTACACGTCTTGTAGCAAGGGCGAAACTTCCCACCTTTAAGGAATTGAGAGGTATATTAATGCAGGAAGAAGAGAGGCACAGGAATTTAAAGCCTCAGAATCCATATTTAACACTATTGGAGAAAAAGAAGTTCTTAAAATGGAAACAAGGAGGAGGAAGTGAAGGTGGAGGTCTGTCGAGAAAATGCCACTTCCAAAACCAAACCAAGGTATGTCATCTACTAGAAATGATTTAGAAATAAAAAATTTCTATTGTGGTGTAACTGGGCACCTTCCGAGAGACTACTATAAGAATAAAAGTGATAAATTTAGGTATAATAAGAACATAAGAGATTCAAGACATTTTGTATGGGGACGTCTGAATTATGATCTTAAAAATATTAATTTGATTATGTGTAATGATGCTTTTTCTGCTGAAACAGATGATGTTAATGCTTGGTTTGTGGACTCTCGAGATTTGATTCACATGACATGCAATAAGGATTGGTACAAAAAATTCAAGGAAATAAACAATGGTGGAAAAATGTAACATGGAGATGATTGTGCACATTAAATCATGTAATATGGAGATATTCCAGTGATTTTACCAAATGGCAGTGTCACGCGCATCCATAATGTTATGTATGTGGCGAGGATCAAGAAAAATCTAGTTTCTATGTCCACAATTACATACCAAAATATGAAGGTTGAATTATTCAAAACACATTTCATAGTAAAATATTTACTCAATCAATGCAAACTTGTTGGTTCTAGAATCAAAGTTGGAGGCTTGTACAAGCTTGATATAACTAGCATGATTCATCAAGCATTGACTTCTACTGCTATTGCAATTGAAATTCTTTGGAACCATAGGTATGGTCATATCAATTATCATGATTTGTTTCTATTATAGAAACAAATAATGGTTGAAGGGCTCCCTATGTTAAAAAATGAGTATGGTATTTTTGAAGGATGTGCATTAGGACAAATTCACAGAGATGAATTCCCCTATAATTCTGATAAGGTAAGAAGAGATTTATTAGAAATTGTGCATTTGGATGTTTTTGAACCCATGGAGACCATATCCCTAGGAGGTTCTTATTATTTATTTTTGTTCATTGATGATTGCAGAATGTACACTTGGGTGTACTTCCTTAGGAAAAAGAGTGACGTTTTTTAGCATTTCAAATAATTCAAAAACATAGCATAGAAGAAAACAAGGAATTTCATAAAGATCCTCAATTCAGATTAAGGGGTAGAATACAAGTTGGGGAACTTCATCAAGTACTGCAAGGATAATGCAATAGTATAGAAATCTATAGTACCCTACACTCCACAGTAGAATAGTGTTGTAAAAAGGAAAAAAAAGAAGTTGGTACAGTGTGCATGAAACCTCTCAAATGATTTTTAGGTAAAGGCCATTAGTACTATTTTTAATTTAAAGAAAATAAGTCCAACAAGGTATCTTGATCTTAAGGCCCCATTTGAAGCCTTGTATGGTTCTAAACCAATAGTTCATCATTTGTGGGTATTTGGGTGTAAATCCTTTACACATTTTCCAAAGGAGAACAAAACAAAACTTGATGCTAAAGGTAAAAAATGTATTTTTGTAGGATATTGTTCATAATTTAAAGCTTATACAATGTTTGAACCTTATACTCATAGTGTTCTTTCAAGTAGAGATGTAATTTTCCATGAGCACTAAGATCAAGGAAACATTGACAACAACTATGAAGGATGGCACATAGTTCCTAAAGTTGAATACAATAAAACATAAGCAGAAGATAGAAATCATCAGCAAAAAAGGCCTGAGAAAGAATCTAGTGATATGGACATCAGCAATAGTCAAAGTACACCTAGAGGTGGAGAAGTACCTTTAGAGAAAAGGGGTGAATATAGTGAACTATGAAGGAGATCTACTTGAAATATTTTCCTACCTAGAAGGTATAAGGACTATGCCCTAATGAGTAGTGTTTTGAATTTCATAGAACGATGAGTTTTCATGAAGCTAAGGAACATGAAGAGTGAATAAAAGCAAGGAAGGAAGAATACGAATATATAATTATAAACAAAACCTAGAAATTGACTGAATTTCCTAAAGGTAAAGAGCCCATAGGGTGTAAATGGTCATAAAAACCCAGGTTTAAAGTAGATATCAGTATAGATAAATAAAATACTATATTGGTGGAAAAAGGGTACTCACAAAATGGGAGCATTAATAATATAGATATATTTTCACGTGTAGCTAAACTAAATACTATTATATTGTTAATTGCATTAGCTACAGAGTACCATTGGAATTTTCACCAATTAGATGTAAAATATTATTTTATGAATGGTGATTTAAAGGAGGTGTATTTGACACAACCTAAAGGGTTTATGAAAAAGGTCGAGGAACATTTAGTTTTAATATTAAAGAAAGCTTTGTATGGGTTGAAGTAGGCACCTAGGTCATGGTATGAGAAGACATATTCCTTCTTACTTCAACAGGGCTTTACGAGGAGTCAATGCGATCCAAACCTATATATCCAATTTTATGAAAAGGGGCATGTAGTATGGATTCCTTTGTATGTTGATGATTTAATTATTACAAGAAATTCAATTAAACTAATTGATGGAATTAAGGTGCAGATACCATAAGTATTTTAGATGAAAGATTTTTGCAGGTTACATTATTGTCTAGGTCTTGAAGTTTGAAGAGATGCTAGTTAGAATTTGGTTACTTGGGGTAAGTATGTCATATAATTGCTTAAAATTTTTAAGATGGACCAGTGTAAAGCTTATTTTGTTCTAATGCAATAGAATCTAAAAATTCAGTTTGATGATGGCTCAAAGGAGTTTCATGGTACAATGTATATAAAACTAGTGGGAAGCATTAATTATCTTATTACAACCAAACCTAACATAGCATACATTGTTAATGTGTTAATTCAGTTTTTGGCAAGGCCTCTAGAAAGACACTGGAGAGCAACAAAATATATACTTAGGTTTCTTAAAGGAACATTTGATTTTAGTCTTAAGTGTATTGATTGATTTGATGTTGAGCTGAAAAAATACTCAGATTCAGGCTGGTTTGGTAATACAAATGATAGGATATCTACTACAAGTTACACCTTTATCATTGTATCCAGTATTGTTCCATCGAGCAACAAGAAGAAACCAACTATATAATTATCATCCACTCAGGCATAATATAAAGCTTTGTGTGCAACAACTTCTCAAGATTTTTGGTTGAGGAGAGTTCTTCAAGTTGTTCAAGAAAAATAAAAGAAGGCTACCGTGGTCAAAGGTGACAACTAGAGCTTGATCAATTTTGAAAACAACCCAATGCATCGTGCAAGACAAAAGAATGTATTTGCTTCGTTTCATTTTATTAGGGATAAGATACAATCTAAAGATTATCTTTTTAAACATTATAATACTTGTGGAAATGATGTTGATATTTGCACAAAGCCCGTTGGGAAGATGAAATTTGAGTAATTTAAGGAGATCTTAGGTGTGCAAATAAATCCTTTCTCGATTAAGTGGGAAAATTGAAAATAATGAAGAATGGATTCTTTAGGTAGTTTTTATTTGGTGTGTATTTAGAAGTCAGATCCTATTTCATGGGAATTTATTTAATCTCACTAACTAAATAGACTCTTATAATATCTATATCTTTCGATTTTTTGTTAAATGAATGTTTAGAAGAGTTGCTTGAGTAACATCCAAATATATTTCGACTCACTTGTGACTTGTGTGGTTCATTCGTAAATTTTGTCTTACATGTTTTTGAGTCTTTCTCCACTATACTTATTAGGAAAACGTTAACAAATATTTTATCCCATGGAACAATCTTATGAACGAATAGTGTACCTATGTGTAATAAATTGCCTACTCGATATGATAATGTTTTCGAAAGGTGGCTAGGGTACCTACGTGTAATAAATCGTTTATTGTTGGTACAAACATCGACCAAAAATTTGAGTGAGGTTGGTAGTGAGCTGTGATGGAATGTACCTATGAAATTTTATTCATCCTCCCTAAATCTTACCACGTAGGTAGAACAAATCGACTCGTTTCTTTGACACTTCTATTATTTTTTACTACTTCGCTCATTTCGCTCACTTGAGAATGCGTTAAATCAATTATCAGATTAATAACTGTAACCAATTTTCTTAATTCTATATGAAATGTTGCAAATAAGACTTTTAGCATTCAAATGCTTTAATATTATGCAAAACTCCATTTTTACTCTTTTATGCACCCAACCATATAACACACAACTTTTTTTTCCCTTTTTCCTGTAAATATAAGATTCAGTGTCTTATTTTGATTTTTTTTTTTTTTTAAATGATGTACAATAATCCAATATGTGGTAATTATTAAATTAAAAATTAAGAATATACCTTTTAAAATAAGAATAAAATGTTGACTTATATTAAGTATCAATATGTATTCTTCATATGCAACTCTTTTTCTACATAATATAAAATTGGTATATAATTTTTGAAAATAATAATAATATGGAAAAAACTATTTTACAATCAATCATAAATAAAATGTGTGAGTTTATTTTGAATGTTTAAATGCATATGTCATGTATCTTTTTATTTTCTTAATAAAAATTTGGTTTTTTCTTCGGAAAAAAGAAAAAAAAATTGTATCAATATCTATTAATTAAGTACATAATATCAAATTTTATGTACATAAATGAAGTACATGATAAATATAAAATTAAAAAAATCAAGTGTAATTAATTATTTTTGGCTATTTAGTATAAAGGTACATTCTATATATATATGGAGTTACTTTCATATTCAAAAATTATTGAGACATGTCACTTTTAAAATAAAAACAAAACTCTCTAGATTAAAAAAAATGTTGCTTATAATAAAAAAAACAAAAATGAATATCCATGCATGGCTAGTTTTAGTTAAAGTATAACATCAATGATCCCATTATCTCTATATTTTCTTTGTTATTGATATTACAACCGAATATGAAGGACGTGCTGAAAAAAAAAAAAATCATTCTCATTCTTACCCCAAAATTAATTCTCAATATTCATATTGAATAACATAATTTTATATCAACTTTGATAAACAAAATATTTAATAAAAATATATCTCTTTTGTTTCATGTATGACAAAAATATATATAATTATTATATTTTTGCAATCATCTCAATAAATAACTAAAATAAAATATTCAAATAGACATGTTAACTAATTTATTTTAATATCAAGTTTACATTTTGATATGTAAACTTTTGTGAATACTCCACTTGAGCGTTCATCACAAAAAATTTGATAAAATTATATTTAAAATATGAAATTATACATTATTACATATTATTTTTTAGATTTATAGATATGTAGATTAGTGTTAATACATATGCATGTGAATTAAAATTATGCAGAAAATATAGAACTGTGAAGTAAAATATCACAAACACATTCGAGGCATGATATGATCTCGAAAACACTTTCAAGATAAAAACCCAGCCAGAAGGTGAGGTTGCTTTTCTCTCTTTGTTTGAATGGAAACATGAAGTATGGTCAATGGCTTGTGGGCTACTACAATCCACAAATCTTCTCTCTATGCTCCAACTCCTATCCCTTTTGCTTCTTTTTTCTCACATATAGAAAAAATGCACTCAAAATAATGGAACCCCTTTTCATCCTAGTTTCCTGGTTTTAACACAACCCCATAGCCTACTAGTGGTTAGGTTTGTCTACCTCAACTCTTAACTAGGGTTACAATATGAACTCTTCTAGAGTCTTATTCATCATAATCACATGGATTGCCCATTTTCAATGAATAATGGGGGATAAAATGGCATACTCTTGAATTATGGTTGTGAAAAATGGAAAACTAGAATCTAAGTGACATACATTTCACATACGAGCTATTATTAACATCATTTGTGACCCATTAGAGAGGTATTTTTGTGTCGAATAAGGAAAAAAGTTGTGACACTAAAGAAACAAAGTTTTATCCCTTATAAAACATTGTTTAATGCTTCAAAGTTAACCTGAAAGGTTTCAAAGCCCAATTTTCCAAACTAGGTCGTGCTGATAAAAGGTGTCTCATGAGCTTATCCCCCAATTCTTTCCACTCTGAAAGCATCAAAATGAATGGAAAAAAACATAAATATCCATTCCAGATCACAACTCCCTATTTTGTAAGGGTTTTTGTCCCCAAAATATTCTAATAAAGGAGGTGAGGAATTTTTCCTCCACCTTCTCTAGGGTGTACCATTTAGCTTTTCCTGGAAGTTGTCCTTTGAACCCAATTTTCCAAAGGCATTTCTGACCATTTCTTGTAGTTCTCAACCTCTTCTAGAAAACTGTATCTTCTATCAACTCTTCCTAATAATTTCATGCCAAATATTCCATAGAAGGTAGGAAATTTTCATCCTCCTAATCTAACATGGAGAGCTCATATATTTTCAGTTATCTATGTTCACAACTAAGTAAATTTACATATATGGTGGTAAATTAAGTCTATAGGAATTATTTCCCACCTTTTCTAGTATCTCGAAAGGACCATACAACAAAGCCTTGATTTTATTATGAAATCCTTATAACCTCTCCCTCTTCAACTGTAACCATACTTTGTCTCTAACCTTAAACTATTTCTCTATTCTATGTTGATCATGTATATAGCTCCTTGTCGTAGGTAGGGTAGTTAAGAACTACCCCATGAAATATTTTATAATAGTAACATACATTTCTTCCTCCCTACATCAAGACCATTCCCAGAGCGTACCCACTCACATTTTTTCCCACTTCCAAGGGCAGGTACAATTTTGGTAATGCCAGAACTAGTGGCTGACTATTTTTCTTATCTATCTCCTTTAAGGCCCTATGCTAAACCTTTCCCAATTGGAAATTCTTGCCACATGTTGTTATTACATCGATTTTTGTTGCTACTGCTGAAAAAGAGGGCATCAATTTCCTTGGGTACTATGTTATCCTAATGAAAAACCTAACATTAGGACCATTAGCAGGCACTATCCATTTCGTGATCGAATCCATCTTGGAAGGATCTATATTAATCTCTCCTTCGCCTATCACATACCCCAGATAGAAAAAATACATTTGTACAAAATCACACTTCTTGAGATTCACTAGAAACTGGTTCTTATTTAATGTCTCCAGCACCTCCATCAAATGAGATATGTGATCCTCTGAGGTAGCATTTTATACCAATATCTAATCCAAATAAATAATAACAAATGAATCTATGAAAGTGAACACAATAAAATTCATTAATATCATACATGTAGTTGGTGCATTTCATAGGTCAAATGCCATGACTAACCACTCATACAAAGCTTGTGTGGCTTTGAAGGTAGTCTTACAGGTATCTTCTTCTCTCACTCGAACCTTGTGATATCCAAACTTTAAGTCTTGCTTGGTGAAGTATTTTTATTATTTTATTTGATCCAGTATATCATCCATTATGGGTATAGGCCACCTGATCTTGATTATGATCGTGTTCAATTCCATGTAATCTATACTAGTTGCTTATTTTTTGCACAATGATAATGGGTGGCCAACACAATGATGTACTCACTTGAATGACACATTTTTCCAGTGGTTCTTGTAACTATTTATTCACCTCACTTGATTCTATAATATATTACCTATAAATCCAAATGTTCTTCAATGGGAGTTGGTAAATAGCTGGATTGGATGCTCCACTTCCCTCTTATGTGGTAAGACTTTAGGGTCTCATAACACATCCCTATATATGTGTAGAAATTGTTCCATTTTTTTCTTCTATTTTTTAGTACACCCCTCTAAGGATTCCTTACCTCTTATTTCCTCTTTTATATATTCATTTTTGATTAAAAACAAAAAAATATACTTCTTGCTATAATTTATCAATTTATTGGCTTGGTTGGCACTTACTAGTGAAATTTATGACATGTCTTTACGAGTGTTTATGGTGAACGATTTTTCATCCTTAACAAGGTGATACTAGTTGCCTCTTCGCATGAGTATTTCATATCGAATGTACATGTAGGGATTTCCAAACATGAATTCACATACATCAAGGGGAACCACATCTAGTTCTACTTCATCAATAAAATTAGCACCAACGGAAAATATAACATTGTATTGTTTTGTTACCTTTAGATCTACATCCTTATTTACCCATCATAGTGGATATGGAATTGGATAATCATGAAATTTCAATCTCAACTTCTTAATAAACTATATTGTAATGTGATTTTAGTGTGATCCTAAGTCAAACATAGCATCAATCTTGGCCTTCTTGACCTGTAATTTTATATGGAAGCGTTTGGTCATTTCTTTCTCTTCATGTTGCATAATGCCACTTAGGTTCACCTCCTTCTACAATAATGTACAAATGATATTTGGATCCCCATCGAAGCTATTTTCAACATGGTTGCTCCAATTAGTGGCCATAATAATTTTCTTCTTATTGTCTTTCTTTTTTTGTCTTCAGGTTAAGCTCTATATGGAACTTCCAACACTTCTTCTTTGTATGATCATCAATGTTGCAGTGGTTGCTAGGATATTTGTGTTGATGTGTTGTAGTTGTTGTATTTTTACTTTTTTCCCCCTTTTTGTTTCTTCTTCCCGCCATTAAAATTTCTCTGTTACTACTTATACTTTGATCCACTCGGTTTGCCTTTCTTCAGACCTATGTTTTCTAGGTATTGTGTCTATACAAAAGCCTCAACCATCAATCTAAGCTTGAAAAACATCACATGTTGCCAAAGATAACATTGTAGACACCCCATATAGTTAAGGATTTAATCATGGTTATTTGGAGAGATCCCTAACATTATGGCCATATTTTTTAACTTTGTGGTGTACTCCTACACACCTTTCCCTGACCTTTTCCTGAAGTAGTGCCAGTAGATACACTGGTCCTCTTCATACTAAATAATTTAAAATTGTGATTTTATGAGGGTTTTGAAGTCTTCCAACTTATCCACTAGAGGCTCTCCCTCTAAAATCAAGGTCTCTGTGTGGATTTCTTAGCATCTTAGCACATTCCCTCTAATTTCAACTATAAAAATTAAACCTTTTGTTCTTCCTCAATTTAATGGACACTAAAATACACTTTCAGTTGTTGTAACTAATGATTTAGCATCAAAGTGTTGATCTTGTCATGGTACAAATTTATATCAATATTTTCTTCCATTTTGAACATGGACTATGAATTATCTAAGGCATTCAAACTGGATTGATCCTTTTTGGGTCATTTTTTTGGCTAGTTCTTTGTTTCTTTCCAATGTCCTGATCCCCCGTCTGATTTTCCCTTTGCATTAGAACCCCAATATTTTCAAAATATCCCAATATTATTACCCAAGACTGCCAGAAGGAGAATTAAATTATGATTTATATCATCGACTTATTTTACCCATGACAAAATCTTCTCTGCACGATCACAATGGTTATCCATAGATTTGTCTACCATGATTAGGGTTTGATGAATTTTTCCCAGCAGATATATATCCCCTACAAATATCCAAAAAATAGCCAAAGAAACCTGGATCTAATGAAAATAAGATTCGTAATTTTTTTTCGATATTTCACTCGATGGTTCATTATAATAGATCTGATAACACTATATTTAAAACATGAAATTCTACACTATTAGAGTTTTATTTCTCTTTATATTTAGAACTATATATATTAGTGTTAATAGTGTATGGATGTGAATTAAAATTATGCAGAAATTACAGGTTAATGAAATAAAAGCTAAAAAACACATTTGACACATAATATGACCCGGGAAACCCTTTAAGGAGAATAACCTAGCTAAAAGGTGAAGATTCTTTTCTTTCTTTCTCTGAATGGAAATATGGCCACAAGTACAAAGAAGTACAGCCTCTAGCCCATGGGATACTACAATGAAAAAATCATCTTTGTGTGCTCTGTCAATTATCCCTCTTGGATATTGTTTCTTATCTATGCAACAAATGCACTCAAAAGAATGGAAGCCCTTTTCCTCCTAGTCGCCCGGTTATAACACAACCTGATATCATACTTATGGTTAGGTTTGACTACATAAGCTCTTAACTAGAGTTACAATATAGACTATTCTAGAGTATTATTGATCATAATCACATGGATAGCCCCTTATCCATCAATAATGGGGGCTAACGTGGCATATTATTTAATTATTACAGTGAAAAAAGGAAGGTCAATTTCTGAGTGGCATAAATTTTGCATATATACTTGATTGGATGATTCTTGGGTCTTTGGAAAGGTCTATGTGTGTAGAATAGGAAGAAAATGTGTTGTGCAAAAGAGTAAATTTTTCCCCCCCTCCCATCGAAAAACATCATTTGATCCCTCGAAATACTCCCGAAATTTTTTAAACCACAATTTTCCAAATTAGGTCCCATCGGTAATGGTCTCTTATGAAGCGATTCCTACATTTTTCCACCTTGAAAGCATAGATATAGGTAAAATATATATATATATATATATATATATATATATATATATATATATATATATATATATATATATATATATATATATATATATAATAATCCAATATTGATCACATATAGAGAGAAAAAATATTCTAATGTTGATTATCTAGTACAAATTTCAATTTCCAAAGAAAACGAGTAATTGAATGTAAAAAAAATCAATAAGAGATGTGTAGTTCCTTCCATTCTTAATGTAAAATTGATATGAAAAATTTAAAAATATTAATAATAGTAAAAAGTGAAAATTAATTATAAATAAAATATTTTAGTATGTAGTTTTATGTAACATTGACATATTTTAAAAAAGATGTTAATAATAATTTTTTTTGTAAAGTGCATAATATGATTTATAAAGAGGACTTCATTAACTGATAACTATATGAGTTTAACTCATTGAGATAGTGGGGTTCCTAGCGAGAGAAATATTTCGTCAATGGGCTTGAATCAATTTTCTCTCCCCTCCCATTGGCCTAGTGGTCAATTTTATTTGTGCATGTGACCAAGTCCATCTACAACAATGTGTCTCTCCCATACATTCTTTGTTCTAGATGATGTTGAGGTGGATATGAGATTGTATTTGTGGGGGTCGATAGCTTTTATCGCTTTCTATGTTCACATGAATAGAAGTGGTTTATGGATGTCATGGGCGTCGTCAGCCATGGAAGATATAGGTTTGTCAGGAATGGGTCTACTCAAATGGGTAATCCAAAATTAAAAGTGAAGGTTTCATGAAAATATTTGCAAGCTAGTTTATCTCTTTTAGGAAATGGATCATGATTGGAAAATAGCACAATATTAATTAAGTTTTGCATAAATTAAATAGTTCTAATTGAAAAATGCAACATCAAAGACAAAAAATTGATAATAGAGTTCACCCCTCCTGGGCTATGTCTTCGGGTCCATATTCCAATGGTGGAATTTGTTTTTATTATATGCTCAAATGCTCAAATACATCAACATACAAATCTTAATATGAAAAAATAACATTGCATTGTGTCTATAATGCCCAAAAAGGTTGAAAATTTACCAAGATACCTTTCTTTCATAAAACTGGTTCGTAGCTATAGCATAACAACTTTCAGTGCTGTAAAAACTTCAACAAAACGAGCCATAGCCCAACTGATTTGGCGCTTTGTTAAGTCCTCATATGTTTCTAGTTCGATCCAAATTTGGTGGGAAATGTTTTATATATTTAATATAGTTTTTAATTAGAGTTGTTGGAACCAACACCTTTTGTCTCTACTTCAACCTATCACATGGCTGCATGGAGGACCATGGGTCATGGCTATGAACCATGCACTGCTATATTAGCCTCTGCTCCCATTGGTTTTTGTTACATGTCACCATGATATCAGAAGTAAGGGCCTTTTTCATCACCCTTTCCATATTACCTCCATTGGTGGTCGCATCAAGCAATAAAACCATGGGTTGTTGGCCAAACCTTCATGTTGCTTTCATCATTTGTGCCATGGAATCTATAACCCACTCCTCCCACATTTACTCGCTTTCACCAAATTTCCCATGGTAAAAGTGAGATGAGTGTAGATATGATAAGAATAAAACTCCCATATTACCTTAAGGAAATGGAGGCGACGACCTAAGACCTTTCAGACTTCCCCTAGGTCTTACAGGACCTCTAGGAGCAACCCAAACCCTCTAGGTGTCCAACCCCTGAGATAACTCTCTTTTTCATTTAATGAGAGCCTCAGTCGCTCCATTTCCAAAGCATGAAAGTGAATATAAGCCTCCAGTGACTCGCATAGTCCTACCTTCTAGTGACTGTGGAATTTCTGAGTCAGTTCTATGCCAGTGACACTAAATTCTTAGCCATTTTTTTGTGGCCAGGACGCAGGATTCTACCTAGTACTTAGTGATACTTCCATAAATGATGAATGACATAGAAAAAAATATTATAAACCAAAACTTGAACCAATAATATAACTAAAATCTCCTAACCGAGACTGACATTTCATCGAACACATAGTAAATATGAAATGTACAAGTCATTAATGCATATCTAAACATAAAGATTCCAAAACTTATATGAGGTTTAATAAGAAGGACCAATGCCTTCTCACAATTGTTGTCATAATAATAATTAGGTCATACATTCATGAAAAAGACATTCATTAATGGAATTGTGATAAGATCCATACTTAGATATGTCAAATAACCATAAAAATTAAGAGAAAGTTAGCTTTTAATAAACGTATGCAAAATCCAACTAGGTTCGTGACTTCCTCATACCACCTACCCATAGATTAGGTTCAACCAAAATTTTCTTTCAGCCAATCACCCCCATTCCATATTTGAAGAAATAATATGGTATTTCCTGGGATAAATGAGTCCAAAAACAACTAAGGGAATCTATAGGTTAAACCACCTCCACCCTCACCATGCCACGATCTCACCTAAACTGGTCCCGAGATTACAAAACCAAACAGAGCTTGGACGCCTCAGAATTACTTCACCATCCCTAGTGGAACTTTCATTTCTCCTCCCACTTGTTGAGGGCTTCCTCGAGAAAACCATCTCCACCCTCAATCCATGGGATTTTCCTGAGACCACCTCACCCAGATCCAAAACCTTCCAACAATAAAAAAACTTAACTAAGAAGGAATCCCAACACACCATGGCTATCCAGAAATGGAAATCCAAGTATAAAGCCACTCTCAAATCTTGGAAAAATCCATGGTGCCAATAGAATAGAAACCAAATATACACATGCATATACCATGCATGTCAAAACCAACTAGGAAATCCTACATGCAACCTGTTACCTACAAGTATTCCTACTGAAGCTCCTTGATCCAACTTGTCCTTGCTTGATCCTTTCTTTCCATTGATTTCCTTTTCCTTCCTTTTCTTTCTTGTCCTTCCTTTTCTTTATTTCTTTCCTTCTCCTCTTTCTACTCTTCTCTTCTCCGAGACTAATCCTGAAACTAAACTAGAAAAAGGATACAAACTGATGCTCTAAAATCTTTTTACTATTGATGCCTCTAATTTCTTCATTTTCCTTCAATTAACTCCTCACATGAAACTTGTGACCTTTTACCTTCCTTCTCCTAATTTCCTTTACTTTCACAAATACAATTCCAATTAATTCCTGAAGCCTTTCCAAAGTCTTTTCTATTTCCTTTTCCAATTTCCCCTTAGCCATAAACACATCAAGTGATTCCCACTAGGATATTTTTCCAAAATTCATCTTGTAATACATGTCACATGACCTTTGTCATATTTTGACTTTATTAACTTTTATTACATTAAATGTTAACCCAGGGATTTTATATACCCCTTCCTCTTCAGGGAACATCGTCCTTGGTGCTCTATGACACCTACAACTAGAAAAATCGCTAAAAACAAAAACATACTCTCTGTGGAGCTTTACAACTTAGCTCATTCCATTATTTACAATAATAACCTACTCAAAAGAAAAACCATCATGAAAAACATGAAAACATGAAAACCATACCACTTATTATAGCTTTATAACCCAATTCATTACTTTATTTACAATACGAACCATACATAAATATGTAAAAATACCAAAAATAATTTTCCTCCATTGGAAAAAAATGAAAGATACATAGCATGCATTTTACCATCCATCTCTCATCTATCATCATCGGACCCAAAGTTATTCCATCACGCATTAACATGATTGATTTCTTGGTTCTGGAGCCTGAGTTATTTCCACTAAAATATGCACTAAGTTTCCAGCTAGAATTCTCCTTATGGTTCCACTTGAAATACATGCCAATCAACAACATGATCAACATCATTCACATATATTTTAAGTAATTAAACATGGGAAAAATCATGGATTTTCATTGTTGGAGGAAATTCAAGTATGCAGGCCACTTGTCCAATCCTCTCAAGGATCTCAAAAGGCATGCAATGCCGTGGTGCCAACTTGGAACATGATCTGATCCTCAAGGAGATATTATTGGGCTTGATGCATAAATACACATGCCCCCAACCTGAAGCTCCTTAAATTCCCTGTGCTGATCTGCTTAACTCTTCTTATTTTCATGTGTTGCCTTTAGATTCTTCTTTACAACTTTCATTTCCAGTTCCATTTCTTCCAACATATGTAGTCCATTAAGTACCCTATTCACTGGATTTCTCTAGCTAATGGGGGTATTGCAACTCCGCCCATACATTTCCTCAAACAAACTCATCCTCAATGACTCTAGATAAACATTATTGTAAGGAAACTCTACTAAATAGAAGATAATCCTCCCATCTCCTCTACTGATACATGACCTACATACTTAGCATATCCTCCAGTATCATGTTGACCCCCTGTCAGTCTGAATTGTAATCGCAAGAGTACAAGAAAAACTCACTTTAGTTGTGCATAACAAACAACCCTAACATCAAAGATGTTGCCAAATTCCTTAGATCTGCAGTTAGTTGACCAAGATAAATGCTACAAAATCAAGATCTATGAAGTGAAAGACATTAAAAAATAAATAAAAGTAAGAGTTGCTCCATGCATCCAATAGAAAAGACAATAATATTTTTAAAGAATTTTTTATTTATGACACCTCGAAAGGGAACACAGAAATATGTTACCAATCCCCCTCAATGGGATGGGTTTTTGTATGTCCTTAGTGCTTCAGATCTAAGATCTCTCTGTCTTGATGGTGTAGAGAACACATACAAAAATGGAACTCAAAGGGAGCTCACAAGAAAAATGGTAGAAAAATATGACAATGATGGAGGATCAAAGTTAGACCAAAAGTATAGGTCCAGAGCGATCTTTAGGAAACAAAAGGTAGTGAATGAATGGAAAAACCCTTCTATTTATAACAAAATATTGAGTTAGTCTAGATATTGGTGCATAGTTAAAATATTACTAACCAAATCTAGATCCAACTTTTATGGAATATTTTATTATTTTTGTTGAAGGGAAAAAGAATTTGAATTTGGTCAAATCCTTTTATTTGTAAATAATAAATAAATAAATGGTTTCTTTATTATTTTAAAAGTGTGGTTGAGTAATAATTAAATAAATAGTTATTTATTCAATTATTTATAAATGATTTAGTCAAATTTAACAAAGACTATTATTTAAATAATGTTTTAAATCATTATTCCTATAAAATAATAAGATAAATAGCGATTTATCTAATTAATTTTCCTATTTTGGGTTAAATATGACCGGGAATATTAATCAAAATGTTATTTAGATAATTATCCCTTGAGGAAAATGAAACAAATAGGGATTTATTCAATATTTCCTCATGGGGTTTCCTGTTTAGACCATAAAAAATTTAATAAATTATGGATTACTACGTTATTTTTCATAGTGAAAGAAATTTTACTTAAGGTAAAATTGGTACTACATGGTGTAATTTGGTCCATCTAATAGTAACAAGTTATATGTCCAAAAATTGGTGTAACATATTTCCCCTCAACGTGTGAGCATTAGGAGCTAATTGTATGATCGAAGTACGTTGTAAGAACTCAATCAATAGACACCAAAGGCGGAGTCAAAGAGAGAGAAATATAAGGTAGACTAAAGCGCTAAAGGACAAGACCCTGATGGGGTGAGATTTATAGGTGCGACATTTCTCTTTAATGAGTGAGTACCTGTTCTACATGAGGCGGGGAAGGCATACCTATGCCGGTCGTGGTAACAAAGTACAAAGAATAATGCCTCCAGTAAAATAAGCGACTGAACTATATAGTACATGCTGGCATTAACATAGGCTAGATAAAGACATGATAATGGATCCCACATACATACTATGCTTGGGACAATAGCCAAGAATTATACAACAATATATGAGTACATGAGATATAATTACAACCAAAGAGGCTCTGTAAAACAGGAAAGGTCTTTGAAAATATGAACGATACATGCAAACTAAATAGGTGTTGCAAGTGGCTGAGGCTAGAATCATCACATCTATCGAGTTGCATCCAAGGATATAGTAAAGAGGTCATCTGGGCATGTGGGGGGCTACCTGAAGGGCCACCCCCTCATGAGCTCTAAAACATCTCACACACACCTAGGAAATCACTGGTATAATCTGCTACATCATTGAACCATCAAGTATATAGATCTCGATCATGCCATAAGGAGCTGGAGCTGAGAAACAATCAATTCAAAGGGCAATAAAGAGTCTCTTTTCCTAATCTGAGGCACCAAAAAAGAGTGGAATCTGGAACCTAGGTACATAACCCTTAAGACCTGTCCTCTGAAATGAATAAGCTAATGTCGACAGAAGGAGGTCCACCATAGGTGAGGCAATAAGGGATCGTAAACTAAGGCATGAGAAATAATTGTAGAGCGACTAATAGACTGACACTAGGGATAATGGTGGAATAGGGGGTACTGAGTAGTGGGCTGAAAAACTCCCTTGTTATAGCATAAAGGGCATGAATGACCTAGCAGCAACTGACGCAACACTAGAGGGGATACGGGACAGTATGACTGAAGGCCAAAATGTGTTGTGAAACCAACTCCAAAAATAGAAGAAAAGAGATAGCAATGCCTTAGAAATAAGCCACGTCGATGGGGAAACCTCCAATACATTACATGTATGAACAATTCATCGATGATTCAAATTACAAAACCTCCTTTATATATATAGGAGTCCATGGGGCCACAATGTAATCCTAGTGGGGCCATAATGTAATCCTAGCCGACCTAACAATAATAATTTAAGGGCACAATAATAACAATATGGGGGTTATAAGGGTACAATAATAACAATAAGGGGGTTACACTAACAACAATAAGGGACTATACTAGTAATATAGGGACCCAACATGCCCCTCTCCTTCAAAAAAGTGTTGTCCTCAATGTTTGAGTAGCTCTGGGTGCTTTTGTATAAAATTCTCATCCTCCCATGTAGAATCATCAGTGGGTAAGTTTTTCCACTTGATGAGATACTCTAAAATTGATCGATTCCGTAGTTGTCGAGTGCTTGTTTCTGTGACCGCTTCAGGTTCCAATATGATTTTCCTTCCTCATCAAGTTCTGGAAATATTGTTTGAACTAGAAGATTTTCACCTATAACCTTCTTTAAGCATGAAACATGGAAAACTGGATGTACTCGCGAAGAAGCACGAAGCTCCAATTTGTATGCCATAGTACCAATCTTTTCCAACACCTTGTAAGGACCATAGTACTTTGGTGATAATTTATTATCCTTCTTATCTTGCTTGAGGGACATTTGTTTATATGGTTGTAGCCGTAAAAATACCCAATCTCCTACATCAAAACTTCTCTCGCTGCGATGTTGATCTGCCTGTTGTTTCATTCGATTTTGTGCCAAATTCAGGTTATCCTTTAAGAGTTGGAGAACTTCTTGCTGATGCTCGATGTGATCTTCCACCGCTTGAACCTTCGAATTTTCCCTTAAAGATGATGTGATGGATGGTGGATGATATCCATAAAGTGCCATAAATGGGGTCATTTTTGCTGCAGTATGGAAGGAAGTGTTATACCACCATTCTGTGAGAGGTAACCACTTGACCCATTGTGTTTGTTTATCAGATACAAAACAACGAAGATATCCTTCCAAACATTTATTTACTATCTCAGTTTGACCATCGGATTGAGGATGATAAGATGAGCTATGAGCTAATTGAGTACCCAAATAAGAAAATAACTCCGTCCAAAAATTTCCAGTAAAAATGGGATCTCTATCGCTCACAATAACCCTTGGGTTTCCATGTAGCTTTTGAATTGTGTCCATAAATGTAGTGGCAACTGTACTTGCTTTAAATGGATGAGATAATGCACAAATGTGTGCATACTTGGTAAGTCTATCAACTACCACAATGATGACACTCTTTCCTTCGGACTTAGGTAAACCAGTGATAAAATCTGTCGAAATATCCTCCAAACGTTGACCTGGAATGGATAAAGGTTGTAGAAGACCCGGGGTCTTAATTGTCTCAACTTTATTTTGTTGGCAAACCAAACATTCCGCCATAAACTTTTGTATATAAGATTTAAGGCCATCCCAAAAAAATTATTTCTTCACTTTGTGGTAAGTTTTTAAAAATCCTAAGTGTCCTCCTAAAGGAGAAGTGTGCAATTCCAAGACAATCTTTTGTTTTAGTTGGGAATTCTTACAAAGATACAAGCGATATTTGTACCATAAGGAATATTTTTTCCAACTAAACGTATTAGATGTACTAGGATCTTGCTGCAACTTTTGAATGAGTGTCCACACTTCTTCGTCCTTCTTCCATTCATCTCTTGCTTCAGTTATCCAATCTGGTTGGATAATAGAAATGGCACAAAGCAATGCTTCCACCTCTTCATTATTTCTTGAGAGTGCATCTGCAACAACATTTAGCTTCCCTTTTTTTTAGATTATTTCAAAGTCATAACCCAACATCTTTGTGACCCATTTTTGCTACTCTTCTGAAGATAGTCTTTGTTCCAAAAAGTGTTTAAGACTATCATGGTCAGTTTTTACCTTAAAGTGGCTTCCCATTAGGTAAGTTCTCCATTTCTTTAGTGCATGCAGTATTGCTAACATTTCCTTCTCATAAATAGGTTTCTGTAAATACTTTCCTTTGATTGGATGACTTTCAAAAGTAATGGGTCTTCCTTATTGCATTAAAACAACACCAATTCCATTTCCTCAGGCATCACATTCCACAATAAATATTTTTGTGAAGTATGGCGTAGCTAAGACTGGTGCTAGGAACATTGCCTCTTTAAGATTTTCAAATGTCGTAGTTGCTTCAGGAGTCCATGAAAATGCATCTTTCTTAAATAATGTTGATAGAGGTGCTGCTATTCTCCCATAGTTCTTAACAAACTTTCGATAATACCCTGTTAACTTGAGAAATCCTCGCAATTTCTTTATGGTTGTGAGGAATTTCCATTCCTTAATGGCTTTAATTTTGTTAGGGTCTACCTTAACACCTTCGTGAGATACAATTTGACCCATATATTCCACCTCTTGTACTCCAAAGAAACATTTGGATGGTTTTTCATATAATTGTTTCTCCTGCAATAGTTTGATCACCCTGTCAACATGTTGAACATGATCCTCCCAAGACTTGTTGTAGATTAGTATATAATCAAAAAATACTAGCACAAATTTTCTAAGGAAGGGTTTGAAAATGGAATTCACCAACCCTTGAAATGTAGAAGGTGCATTGGTAAGGCCAAAAGGCATGACCAAAAATTCATAATGACCCTCATGAGTTCGAAATGTTGTTTTTGGAATATCTTCAGTCTTCATTCTAATTTCACGATATCCTAAATGAAGATCCAACTTGGTAAAATAAATTTCTCCATGTAATTCATCAAATAATTCATAAATCACAGGAATGGGAAATTTATCTTTAATGGTGAGCTTATTGAGCTCCCTATATTTCGGACACATGCGCCATGATCCAGCCTTCTTGTGTACCAATACTACAGGAGCAGAGAAAGAACTTCAGCTAGGTTGAATTATACTTGCCTCTAGCATTTCAGAAATCATATGTTCAATTTCGCTCTTTTGGACATAAGGATATCTATAAGTCCTGATGTTTGGAGGAACACTTCCTAGAATAAAATGAATAGCATGATCATGATCACGAATATTTGGGAGTCCTTTGGGAGTTTCAAAAATCTTGGAATGATTGTCCAAGACTTTTTGGAGATCTGTAGAAATAGATGATTTCGATATTGAAACTTCTAGTGAGCATAATTTTGCAATTATGCCTCGTTGTTCTTTCTTTAGAAGCTTTGTCATGACATTAGAGCTTATTATATTTCCCAGATTCCCTGCAATACCCCGTAATTCGACTTCCTTTCCTTCTGAAAATTTTTTTAAGAAACGTTCTTGAAAATTAAAAGCTACCGTCCCCAAATATTGTAACCATTCTACTCCTAGTACAACATCAGCACCTCCCATAGGAATGGAAAGCATTGGAATATTCAATACATATTCCCCCATGGCTAGGATTATATTATGGCATTTTCCAGAGAAATTTATAGTTCCTCCATTTGCAACCATCAGTTGAAATTCTGGTGCTGGCTATAGGAAACAATTCAATTGCTTGGCTACCTTACAATGAATAAAATTGTGGGTACTACCTGAATCAATCAACACTATTACCTTTTTCTTCTTGATATGTCCTTCTATCTTGATATTTTGAGGAGTGGTAATTCCTGCCAATGCATTACACAATATGGTAGGACTCATTTCTTTCTCTTCTTGGGTTGGTTCCTGGTGTATATCCTCTTCTTGTTCATTTTCTTCTTCCTCTTCAAAATCTATGTAAAATAATTTCTTCTCAGCACACTTATGACCTTTAGTGTATTTGCTATCACAATTGTAGCAAAGCCCTTTTGCTCTTTTTTCTTCCAATTTTTTTGGTGTCAACCTTGTAGGTTGTGGAAATATAGGAGTATCAACACTTCCCTTTTTATAGAAGTGAGGGGTAGGCTTCCTTGTCGCCATAATTTTACATTCAATTTTTCTTTCCAACCTGATGCCTTCTCCAATGAATCAGGTTCCAAAACACGAACTTCATGTTGGATGTTATCCTTTAAAGTACCTATGAAGAGATCAATCCTGTGTTCCTATGGAATATCAGTTACCCTTTTATTCAATTTTTGGAAGTCCTCAATGTGCTCCCCCACTAAACCCTTTTGTTTGAGATTTATCAATTGGCTAAATAAGGTGTTTCTCTTTGTATCCTCATAATGTGCTATCATTTCCTCTGTAAAAGTTGACCAAGTGACAATTTTTTTATGTGAGAAAAGCCATCGATACCATAAAAATGTATTTTGTTCTAAATGTAAAGTTGCAATGCGTACGTTTTGTGTGTTTTGCACATTATGGAGATCAAAATATTGCTCCATCTGTAGTATCCATGTTATAGGATCCTTTCCATCAAAATTCTTCATATCCATTTTTGGAATATGGTGGTTCTTCCCGCCAACATTAGATTTTATGAAATCACGATTAACATTTATTTTGTTCTCATCATGAGTTTCCTCTACTATCTTTTCACCATTAGGAAACATTTCTTTTATCAACTTTGTCAAACCTTCCATGTCCTCTTTTAGATCATTCTTCATGTTTTCCATTTTCTCATCAATCTTAACTTCCATGTCATCCATCTTAGATTCCATGCCAGCTTCCATGCCATCTATCTTAGATTCCATGCCATTCTTCAAACCATCCATCTTAGATTCCACACCTTTCTTCAAACCATCCATCTTAGTTTCCACGCCTTTCTTCAAAACTTCCATATCATTTTTTGTTGCTCTTTGCGAGAGTGAAATTTGTTGCACTTGCTCTTGTAATTTTGATATTTCATGCTACCATTATTCGTCTTCATGAGTCATAGTAGAGCCCTCTAAAGGCTTAATGGGTGTTGAATCCTTTTTAGGGGCCATTTTAGAATTCAATACTGATATCTATTCTACAATATTCCCTTGGAATCAATTCAAATTTATTCTTCAAACAAGACCTATGTGATTCAGGAAAAAAAATACACACCTTTTTCTTGCTTTTGAGGAGCTCTATATTGAAATTGAATTATCTATATAATTACGGATCCTCAATATCTAAAATTTGGCCTTGTAGTAGCCTCTGAAGCTTCTTTCAAATGTCACAAGTCTGACCTAATTTGGATTCTTCAAGGAAAATATATGTCCAGTCTCCCATAATGACCCAATTATGGACTGGTTTAGTAGAGAGAACTTGTACAACTTGACACGTCTTCTTGTTTCCTCCTTTGGCTCTTAAATTCATGTACAGGAAACTAAAGTCTATGTACTTGTGGCCACTTTTTACAGCATTCTAATCTGATGCTCGGAGAGAGAGATATGAATATTTTCCCATGATAACCTCTTTGAGATGAAATTACGGAGCCTAAAAAATACCTAACTTCCAAAGATCATCTCTCTGAAAATATTGCAAACCAAACTAGGAAATTTTGCAACAATGTTCCTCAGGATTTCGGCTTTGCTCTCCAAATATTTCAGTTATTGAATCTTCGTAGAAAAAACTTTATAGTGAAAATACCACGATGAACTGTTTAGGTTAAATTCAGGAGCCTTCAAAAAGCCCTAACTTCGATAGATCATATCTCTGAAATATTGTCAACCAAGCTCTGAAATTTTACGACAATGTTCCTCAGGAATTCGGATTCGCACTCTAAAAATTTCAGCTTCTAAACCTTCGTAGAACAAAATTCCATGATGACTAGTTTGGAGCAGTGAAAACCCTATGATCCAAAGCTCTGATACCAAATGTTGTGAAACCAACTCAAAAAATAGAATAAAAGAGATATCAATGCCTTAGAAATAAGCCACTTCGAGGGGGAAACCTCCAATACATTACATGAATGAACAATTCTTCGATGATTCAAATTACAAAACCTCCTTTATATATATAGGAGTCCATGGGGCCATAATGTAATACTATTGGGGCCACAATGTAATCCTAGCTGACCTAACAATAATAATTTAAGGGCACAATAATAACAATATGGGGGTTACAAGGGTAGAATAATAAAAATAAGGGGGTTACAACAATAAGGGACTATACCAGTAATATAGGGACCGAAAAAAATGTGTGAAATGAGAGGAGAACAAAGAAATAAAGGATGGAGGACTATAGAGGGATACAAAGGGACTCGAGATAGACTCCATGGATGAAATGATGAATCAACTTAGATGCTCTAAACAAGGGTGACTCGAACAAGCCTGGTGGGGACCATAAAAACATGAGAACAAGATGGATACTCATGATGAAATTCAACACGAGCATGGTCAAGTAAGAAGGCAAAGTGGTGCCCCAAGTACAAGTGTTGCAAGTGAAGAAATTCGATTTTGAGGAGTGGTGAAGTGACCCTTCATGGGAAAAATGTGTCTGGGTGAAGTATCAAATCACAAAAAAATAAAGGAAACCCAATGAGAGCTCGATGACAGCTTTCCAATGGTTTTGAAGATTTTTCAAACCGAACTATAGTTTTTTTGCAGCTGGCGAAAGAAAAATCTAGGGTTTCTCTTTTAATAAGAATTTTCGCTCCAATTTGATTCATTTTCAAGTGTAGCCATGGTGAATGTAGAGAGGAGAAAATACCCTAAATTTTGCAGTGATCGTAGCATAAAATATGACCATTGGAATCGAGATCCGTCAGTTGCAGGTAAGAGGCCTAACCCTACTCTTAAAATTTCAGTTTAGGCACCCAGAGCTCATGAATAGGCTAGGTCGCATATTTTGGGGTTTGTTTTGTGTCCTGGGTAGTAGGTACTGACTAGAAAACTGCGACCTATCCTAGGAAATGACCTGAAAAGTGTGACCTATCAAAGAAAGGGGGTTTCATTGTTGTCTTTGGCAGAGATATGGGATTTTTATGGCCCCCAAGCATGTTATGGTCATGCCAAAATATATTTAGAAAAGGGGAATATAAACACATTTTTATGATGTGGTATGCAATTTGAGAAAGGGAATGGAGTATTACCAATATCTTTTGGTACTACATATATGAAGAAAATGGGCTAATTTTTTGGGTTGGCATACATGGTTTCACTATCCCAAAGAGTGGATTTCGATATAATGAACTGGTGCTCACTAGAAAACATACATGTTGGTCAACAAAAATGTCTAGGGGATTGGGTTGTTGATGTGAGAGGGAGTGATGAGGAGGATCATCCCTAGGGTGATCTAAAGTGATATGGGACTTGTTGACGGGAAAAATTGGCTGGCCAACAGTAAGGGATATCCCCAGTAAAAAAACTTGATTAGACTCTAAACCGTTTGTGATAGGGATCCTGCCCCGGGTGTGGGTCCAGCTACTGCTAAATACTCCTTTTTATCGAACAAAAATGAGCCCTGTAGACCTATGAACACACAATTATTCAGATGATACAAGATAAATGGTTGATGAGCCTCAATGAACATAAACACTATAAATAGAAAGATGAGTTAAAGCATGCGGCCAAAGGAGATGATGTTAGCAGCACATCATTACGGTCATGCTTGTAAAAGTTGTTCAAACCATAGAACAAGCAGTTCTTTATGGTTAGAGCACCCTTCAATTCCTTAAGTGATCTCAAAAGATAAGATGAATGTTAGTAACGGAGTTTCCAACATCCCCTAAGTAAAAAACCTAACATCATTAACACATTTAGTGAGCTGAAATGTATAAATGAAATAAATAGAAAACACAGATTAATTAATCATAAGATATCAGATACATAAGATAAAATATTCAGAGTGTTAACACATTGGTCCTGATCAAATCCAAGAGTGGAATCAACAAAAGTGTTTGTCTTCATTCTTAGGAAAGTTCATTCGATGTTATACAATTCTCTTTGCTCCTTTGGAGTCCCAAAGAAAAGATCCTTTACAATTTCTCGAAGGGAGTATTTATAGAACACAATTGACCCTTGGATAACCCTAACTTTTCACCTTCCTAATCGTTGACATGCTCTGTGACTTGAGGGAATTCATGACTTGTGACCTTGGCTTTGACTGCAACCTGCAACCCCTTTTCTGTTGTGACCTGTGACCTCTTCTATTTGCTTCAATATGTGACTTCATCATGAGAACATTTGGGTGATTGCGAGATCAATTACATCTACCTATTTTTGTTCCTTGAGGTAACTTCTCCATGCTCGATAATCTGCAGCCACTAGAGAGACCTGAGGCATATCTTCTCTCAACCTGTGAAGACACTCGAGAGCATTTGGAATAAAAGTGTCTCTCTTGATCATAATATAGTTTGACAGGGAGGCCAGTTTGGTATAGATCCGGACCAGTGTCATGATGAATTGAACCAGGTTTTCTTGTGATGCCGACAGGTCTTCAGAGGTGGCTTCTTGCCTTATGGGTTGTAGAAATGCTTAAATATCTTTGGTGACTTATTCCCACATTTTCTCTTCACCCAGTGCCCCAGAGAAGGAATGTAGTGTACTTCAGCCATTGAATCAATGCCGCTAATCAGATGTTCATATGCGTATATTACTTTCTCGAAATCCTTGATGAGATTCTCCTTGGATTGTACCTTTATCTGGATTTGAACCTTTTCATTTTGGGTTCCAATGTAATATTTTCTAGGCAAGGTGTTCAGAGCTTGTTGATACATGCTCGACCATTCTATTATTTTGTCCAAGGAAATAGAGGCTTCCTTTAGCTGTGTGTTCCTCCCCTTGGTTTATGCTTGTGCTTTCAGTAGTAGCACAACGATTTGTTTTATTGTGAACTGTTCTTCATATACTTGCTTCATGGTGGCCTCCAAAGTGATCAGATCTCCCTGAATAGTGAGTGGCACATCATTAGTAGGGGCATTCTTAACCTGAATCTATTGGACTTCTTCTTGTAGTGCCTTCTTTTCTTGTTCCAACTTGGTTGTCTTTTGTTCGGAGGCCTGTAGTCTATTCTGCAGGGACATAATTTCTCTACTTATTCTGCTTACGTTCTCCTCGATGGCTACTGAAAAAGCAGTGCCAACTGATGCAATCATAATTGGACTGGTCATGGTATCCAAGACTATATCCTTCTCTGTCGTGGGTGTAAGGGGTGCGGCGGGGTTCCATGCCAAGCATATTTTCTTCTCCTACCTGATCTTGTGTATGAATTGATCATAGGTAAGTCTTTTCAGATCAAGCACTCCCACATCTTGATCCTCCAAGGTACCCAATTCTGAGAGAGAAAAATGGACATTGGTTGCAGGAGTTGTTTGGGGCACCTCGATGTGTGGCAGCTCTGTTTGTTTCTCGGTCTCTAGAGGAGGTGTCTTGCTACCTTCAGCTCCATTCGAGGAAACTCCCTTGAATTCTAACTTTCTTCCTCCCTCCTCTTTTTCTCTGCTTCTGCTCTATCTTGTTCTTCCTTTAGCTGGAACTCATCTTATGCCCTATCTTGATCTTCCTTTAGTAGGCGCTCAGCTTTTGATTTATCATTCTTTATCTTTAGTTGGTGTTCAAATTATTCCTTTTCTTCCTCTTCTTTCCTTCGTTGTCCCTCCTCCCTTTTCTTGAAGGTTTCCTCTACCCACTTCTTTCTTTGTTCTTTTTTTAGTTGTTTCTTTCGTTTATCCTCCTCCTCCTTTGCCTTCTCCTCAGCTTCTTGTTGATCTTTAGCCTCCTTTTCTCTTCATTGCGCGGAAGAGTTATGGCCCATACCAGTCCTTTTCTTCCTGGATTTGGAAGACGAGGATCCTCCCAGCATATGGATTATTTCTTCTAAAGTTTAGTTGTCCTGATATTCCTGATCAGTTGATTCCTATGGAGTAACCCCCCTATCTTTCTTGTACCATTTCTTGATTCTATATTTAGCTGGGAAATCAGTATGCTGGTAAATCCATTTAAATTTGGATCGCTTGCAGTGGGCAGGGATGATTCTCTCAGGATCATATGTCCGTTGTGACATGGGAGGTAGAAAAAATCCTTTAACTTGCTTAGCCTCAGCCTCTACTTCCCTAAAATATTTCATTGTGTAGGCGTCGATAGTGAGTGGCAGAGTGGACCATGGATTCTTCTTGCCCTTAGTGAGAACCTTTTAAAAACCACCTAACATCTGGTAACATGTTTCTTGGAGGAGCAGTTTTTCGGTGACGAACTGGGGGAGTGTGTGGGGGACCTTGAGTGACCTGAAGATTAGGATAAAAGTGCTATCCATGACAAGAAACCAATTGGCCACTCAGGTTATTGTCTCCATGTCTTTCCCAGACATGCATGGGGTGTCTTTTCTAAACAGTTTCCCATAGAGGGTGGGGATGAAGTTGTGTGAGATTGGCTCCATGTTTTTCTTATATCTGAAGTCCCAGAACACCAGTAAATCTTTGTGAATTGGACTACCATTCTCTGAATCCCAGTTGTGTACCCACCCCTCAAAATGGCACCTTGCACATACTTCATCCAGAAGATAAGATGCCATATAAAATTCCGATGCATACCCTTCATCAGGTGTTAATGCCAAATATATGTTCGATTTGAGGGCCGCCACTATCAAGTTGGTCCAGTTGAAGCGGGTGTCGTACAAAATGACTGCGTACATCAGAGAAACCAAGCGCCATTGAAAGTGGTTGCATGTGGATGGCCATACATCCTACATAACATTGGAACTATGAGCTTGTAGACCTTATTGAGACCTCCTGTCTGATATTCATGGTCCTTCTGAAGCTTGAAATTTTCTGGTTCCTCCCACCATCCTCGTAAGGTCTCGGGTATGGAAATTTCATGAGTGGTGGCCCACTCATCAGCGAAGTTCTGTTCTTGGGCGAGAAGTGCATAATATAATTCTGTATCTTGTCCCTTCATATTTACGAATGACTTCCCGGCATGATCCAAAATAACCCAGATCTTGGGGTCGACCTTTTGCAAGATCCACTCGATCAACTCTGCACATGGGAACATAGGCGGATAGGCCCCCGTGTAGTGGAGCTTGGATCTTTTAACTTGAATATACACCTGCCAGTCTAGGAGGTCCTCTGGAAATTCAGGCTTTGTGAATTCTTGGTACACCTTATACCAACTCATAATGTCCACTTTACCGAATGTGCAGGCAGTGTCTCCATAGATGGGTGAAGATAAAGAGGTATTTCCTCCTCCGAGATTTGTATCTCAGGGATTTTTTTCCTTTTGTGAACTTTCAGAGGCCCCATATAACTTGAGGTTGATGAGATGGATACGCACTCTAGCTCAGCTTCAAGGTTCCCTGGCATGTTCATAAGACAATCCCACGATAAGACATATGTCATATTTATAAATACTTGGGATACTCCTACCTATGCTCAAATATTTTCAAGGAAATGGATGAACTTGTGACCTAGCGACCTTGTGACTCGGTTGCTGGGTCACTAGGTCGCGTTGGTTTAAACTTTCACAGAAAAGAGACCTAGCGACTTAGCAACTTGCAACTAGGTAACCAGGTCGTGGAGTCGCGGAGTTGCGTCAGTTTAGATCTTCATGAAAATGCAACCTGGCAACTTAGCGACTCACGACCAGGTTGCAAGGTCACTTAGTCGCAAATTCACGTCACTTTAAACTTTCATGGATATGGGACCTAGCGACCCTATGACATGGTGATCAAGGTCACCAGGTCTCAAGGTCACAGAGTCATGGGGTCACTCTAGGGCTTGGAAAATGCGTTAAGGGACAATAAAGACCTTCAACTTAATGTTAATAAAAAAGGGAGGTAAGGTGACACATCAAGTGGAAAGCATGCATGAAGTTCCTCATTGAAAAGGGCTAGAAAGGGAACTTGAATAAACTGATGCAACGGAGGCTTCCTAGAGGAGGTACATAGGGAATTCAAGCTATGGGGAGGGGCAAGCTATAGCAACAGGATTCATGGAAGGTTTAAAAGTAATCTAGTTTGAGTTTTAAATAGGCTAAGGTGAGGGTAATGGAGGCAAAAATAAATCAAAAGGAAACAACAGGAGGATTAGGAAACTTAGCCGAGAAAAACGTGCACCAGCTAGGTTGACAGAGTTGTTTTCTTTCTCTGTCATGCAGGTCGAATGTGACCTATGAAACCCATCTATATATAAAGGGGTTACACGTGTGGACAATAAATGAGGGTCACAGGGTCGAAAATGAGTTGATTTGATGAGATATGCGACCCTGCGACCTTGCGACCTGGGGGGGTCGCGGGGCCACAGGATCGCAAGGTCACAATTGTTTGGTTTTGGGATGATATGCGACCTTGCAAATTTGTGACCTGAGGGGTCACAAGGTCACAGGGTTGCAAATTAGTTGAGTTTTCCAATTCTGCGACTTAGCGACTTGAGATTTTGGAAGAGTGAACTTAGGCTTCACTCTATTTGAAAAGGTTAGGGGCTCAAAAATTTAAAAGGGGAAAATTTTTGGAAGGTGTTGTAGTGGCTACAATAGGACTCTAGAGGTTATTCTAAATGGGAAGAATGATGGTACTAGAGTCAAAACAAACAAATTCCCTATGAGGTTTGTCGAGAATTGTTTCTCCTGGACTCTCAAATATAGGTGTCCCCTTACCAGAACATTGTGTGTCAATGTAATGACCACAAGGTGTATGTTGTTCGAATGTATGGTTTCGATGTAAGGGGGGATAGATAAAGTCAAGGGTGGTGATTTATTCCATAATATCATCGTCTTAATCGAAGATGGGGTGACTGGTGGAAGAAAAACCACCTGACGTAGCGAAGCTACCTGACTCATCATCATTAGAAGAAAGGTTCACATGTGCATCATCACGAAGGGTGATTGAAGAAAAAGTAGATGAAGGATCCACCGATGTTGAGCCCAAGGTGATCATTGATGGAAGGTTAGGTGAAACAGAAGGGGAAGTCCCAGGGGGGTCTTCCATCGTAGATACCATAAATGATGATATGTAGAAACTGGTGGCTGAAGGCTTTGTCATCTCGACATCGGGAGGGGGAATGTCAATGGGAGAATTTTTTTCCTGTGGTTCTACCGAAGAAAAATGTGAAAATAAGGGAGAGGTGGACTCATTTCACCTAGCCTCGACTTAACAGACCGCTTCCAAAGAGGTACGGTAGTCTTCGAGGTGGGGATAAATGTCAGTATAATGGCCATGGAAATCACACAAAGCACAATGGTGGTTTTCTTGAATAGTATTGTGGTTCTTGGCTCTAGTCGAGGAAGGAATAGAGGCTTCAGATACCGTAGACTCATGTAACATGACATTTACCATGCGCTTGATATGAGGCAATTCAGGACAATCATGGGTGGCATGACTGACAACATCACACAAAGCACTCGGGGGGGTATGCTTTGGAGGCTGAGGAGGAGCAAGGTTTTTCTGAGTGGCCTTGTCCTTAGGTTCCTTCTTGCGAGATTTTCACCCATCGCCTGAAGCTTTCGCAACAAGAGTAGGTTCCTCTTGAGGTGGTTGAGGCACAGAAGAAAAGGGAGGGGTCATGGCGACCGGTTAGATCGGGGTCAAAGAAGTATAAGGTTTGGGATGACTAGGTGGGATAGTTGACGGGGGATCAATGTAGCAGAATGGGATGCCTAAGGTCATGTTAGGAAGAGATAAGGTAGCCATAACAAGTACGGAAAATACACTAGGTGGGGGAGATAGAAATGGTATCTGACCGGAGGAGTAGTGTCCATGTGGGACAGCTCCGAGATGGTTAAGGCTAGGAGGAACTGTGCCAAGAGGGTAGATAGGCTCATAGATAAAATATGTAGATGAGGGGCCTTGAGGAGGAGGTCCTGAAGGCTGATTCGAGGTGCTAGGAGTACCTTGCGGTGGGTGGTGCTGCTGACTAGTCGAACCATTCCATTTGAGGTTGGACCGAGACAATTGCAACATGAAAACGTTCGACAAGATGGGATCTAAGATAAGAGGAGAAATCCTAGGGAATGAACTAAGAAAAGAGGAGTCTTTGTAGACTTTGGGTGAAACACTGGTCAAAGTTTTGACTATTTTTTTATTGGCCACCGAAGAGATGATGGACTTAGGGGAGGTCTGAGACTTCAGTTCATAATACATCAACTGGTCAATGGTGACATCTTTCCATTGTGATGAAATCACATCTTACGGTGGACTGTAGATGGGACAATAAACATCGCATAAGTGTAGCTACGACCCAATATAATGTTGTAATCTAAGGGGGCATCAATGACTTCTACATCAACACAAACAATCTTGCCCGCAAGAGTAATAGGACAATTGCGGAATAGGCCTATGGGTTGGGAAGAGAGGCCATCCCATGCTCGGAGGATGATAGTGGAGGTGTTGAGCTCAAGAGACCCAAGTTGCTTTCAAACTAATGTAGACATCACACAGGTGGATGCCCCTTAATTAATGATACAACAGAAGATGTTGGCATTCCAGTTCTGGACAGGGATTTCGAAGGCAGCGGAAGCAAGAAAGGGGGGATGTTATGACTCATCAACATCAAAGACGATCAAACGATCATCTACAAGATTCATAGTGCCCATGGCAGTTAGTAGAGATTTTTGTTGTGAAGGGCATGACTGGAGGAGTTCCACCATTGATGTGGGAGTAGGGGATTGCACCAAATCATCTAGTATATTATAAGAATGGGAAGCTTTACTAGAAGAATCATTTCGGCTTAATGGTCCCTTGGGGATCTTGGTATGAACCTTTTCCTTAGGCTGAGGGATCTGCAAGGACCATTGGGTGTCGAAAGAGGCTCTGTGGGACCTGAGGAAGGGTGCTCGAGGGTAGACGTAGCGGGGGGCTTGTTGTATTGAGGGGACCGAGTCTGAAGGTTGATATCAGTGATATTGGGTTGGTCGGAGTTCATCATGAGAATTTGGTAATTAGAGGTACCAGATGGAGGAGGTTGAATGGTTGATTGACCTTCAGGGGGTTGGCTAGCCACGAATCCTTGTTGGGGGGAAGGATTGGTAAACACAGTCAGTTGGATAGGTGTAGCATGGGGAGGAACCGAAGGGGAGACTAGTTGTCCTCAGAATTTTTCTTGAGCTTCCCACATCTGCCGCATCTGAGGTAAATGAGGACAATCGTGGGTATAGTTATCATAGACACTACAACAAGAACAAGGTTTTTTCATGCAAACAGGCATGTCCTGCTTGGGCTGAGTGCCATGTTGTTGGTTAGCAGTGTTAGGTGTATTCCCTTGGGGATTTTTTCCGAGATTACCTGGGGTATATTGGTTTTGGTTGCCTTTCATCTTATTTTTGGAATTAGGAGGATTAGTCCCACCCTTCGATGCATACACCTAACCCTAGGGGGTGGTGGATTCTATTTCAGGGGTTGAGAAGGAAAGGGAGGATGAGATGCTAATGTTAAGGCAGCTAGAGCACCAGAATTTCGATACGGATAATAAGGAGGTTGGGTAACACTGTGATAAGGAGGTGGGGAAAAAGGAGGAGGCATGTCGTTTCCTGGATACATGTTGTTGGTACGGGGAAAATTATTGGAGGAGCTGGCCCCTCCCAGAAGGAAACCATAACCCATGGGAGGATGAGAAAGAGCTCCAACGATACCGTCGGTGGCATGGGATTCCCGCGGTGCGTTGGCACCACCAGGTCTAGGGAGATCTGGTAAGATGATATAAACACAACCAAACTGTGTGTAGATTAGGTCATATTTCAATGCAATCTGCAGGGAAACTTCTTCAGTCTGGGGAAAATGAGATGTGACATCTTTTCCCATAGGAGGAAAATGGGATCTGAGAAACTAGTCCATGCAGACACGGTCTTCGAAGGTAGGGGCTCAATATAGGTTGTTTCTTCTCTTCCATTCCTGGACATGATTAGATAGGCGGGTCATAGACGATTGACTTTAAGATGTTAAAATTTTGATACTAGTTTCATAACGAAGGGGAAGTTGGAAGTAAGATATAAATTCCCTGGGAAGAGTCACAATAGTAGTATGAGATGAGGAGGAATGGTCAACATACCACTTAGAAGCTTCTCCAGTAAGTGTACGATGGAACAACTTAAAATATATAGAGTCATCGGTGATGGAGTTAGACAAAAACCACTTATGGAAAGAATGAACATGGTTTGTAGGATCCTCTCGAGCAAGACCTTCAAAGTTGGGGATGTTTGAAGGGCTCTTCATTGACATAGTAGGAAAACCAGGATCATGGTGTATGGGGTCACTGATCAACTGGTTAAAATAGGGAAGACTGAGGCCTGCCATATTAGGGGGCAAGGGAGCAGCCGGGATAGTTCCTCTTGCAGTCCCACTAGTAGTATTTCTAGCATTAGGGCTGGGGCTACCACCAGTGTTAGGTCCTGAACTAAACATGGTGAAGGTGACAAGAGGAGAGTCGGGGATAGAACCAAAAGGGGAAACCGATGAACCAGAAGCAGAGTTAGAATGGGGCCTCGATGGAGGACTAACTCGAACCCTACACAGAGGATTAAGTCTTCCTAATGGAAACTAAGGGTGAAGAACAAGGAGTCTCTGGGATAAACACCTTGGGGGTGCAGTGATGGAAAAAAAGACACAGAACACAGAAGGAAGAGAGACCAACAAGGGAAAGGAGGTGTAGGATCAAATGATTGCAATGTTATAGTCTTGGCCTAGTAGTGTAAACCAGATGCTCTTCACTTATGGTGTGCGTGTATGTGATAACTATGTTAATCTTAATTTAGACCCAGACGTGTGTAGAGAAAAAAGAAAAAATGCGTTGTATAGATATAAATAAATCTAAAAAATAACACTGAATTAAACTGAAATATGACAAAAATAAAAACATAAATATGCATCAATTTAACCCCAGGAGGAGGGCTTCCCAACAACTAGTCTATGGGTGGGAAAAATCTAGTCAAAAAACATAAGATGGCCAATGGATCTAAATTCAGGAGGGACAGGGATTTAAAGGTCAGATCTGATGGAAATAGGTTTAGATAACAACAAAAAACCAGAGGAAAAAGTGCTGCAAATGAGGTGGCGAAAGGCTACAACCTGAAGGGAAATAGAGGGGACCCTAGAGGAGGACCAAACAAAACTGAAAAGAGGTGTTTTGGAAGCATGAATAACCAATCTAAAATGGATCTGAAGGTACACTATTAGATCTAAAAAATGGCTGAACATACTGAAATATTAGATGACCTTCTTAAGCTAAACTCCTCTTAAAAAGGTGGAAGTGTACTAAAGCCCTATGGGGCTAGGTTCCTACTTCGACGAGTAAAAAAAAATGAATTACAGGTCCAAGTCGGGTGGACACGGAGGTTAGAAAACCATGAACAGTAGCCCAGAAAAACCCAGAAAAATCATAGAAAATTTCTCGTAAAAAGTACAGGTCGCAGTTTCTGAACTGTTTTCAACAAAGGTCACATTTTTATGGCTTTTTTCTGTGCCCTAAAGGTTGAGGTCCTAGGTTTTGGCACAAAAAGTGTGACCTGCACTTCTGGCACTCTCAGGAACATGTTTCAGAAAAAAGTGTCGTCTCAGCTGCGACTGATACCTATCACCTGCGCAATAGGACCAAAAACACATGGAAGTTAGAATTTTTACTGGTTTACGGTTTTAAAGGTTAAAAACAACATCAAGAAAATTAAAACAAGAAGCTGAAGAAAAACCCTAGGGGTTGAAGCATCTGGTGATGCATGAATCTCAAAATTGACAGTGGTCGTAATTATAAACCCTTGTCGAGTCTCCAGTTGTTAGTGTGAATTATAATTGCAAGCATACGAAAAAACTCACTTTAGCTGTGCATAACAAACAACCCTAACATCAAAGATTGTTGCCAATTTCCTTAGATCTATAGTTAGTTGACCAAGATAAATGCTACAAAATCTAGATCTATGTAGTTAAAGACATTAAACATCAAATAAAGGAAAGAGTCTCTCCATGCATCCAATTGACAAGACAATAATATATCTAAAGAATTTTGTATTTATGACACCTCGGAAGGGAACATAGAAAGATCTTACCAGTCCCCCTCAATGGGATGTATTCTTGTATGTCCGTAGTGCGTTAGATCTAATATGTGTCTCTCTTGATGGTGTAGAAAACCCAGACAAAAATGGAACTCAAAGGGAGCTCACAAGCAAAATGGTAGAAAAACATGACAATGATGGAGGATCAAAGTCAGACCAAAAGTATAGATCCAGAGCGATCTTTAGGCAACAAAAGGTAGTGAATGAATGGAAAAACCCTTCTATTTATAACAAAATATTGAGTTAGTCTAGATATTGTTGCATAATTAAAAACCTATTAACCAAATCTACATCCAACTTTTATGGAATATTTCATTATTTGTTTTGGAGGAAAAAGTAATTTGAATTTGGTCAAATCCCTTTATTTGTAAATAATAAATAAATAGATGATTTATTTATTATTTTAAGAGTGTGGTTGAGTAATAATTGAATAAATAATGATTTATTCAATTATTTATAAATGACTTAGTCAAATTTAATAAGGAATATTATTTTAAATAAAGTTTTAAATAATTATTCCTAGAAAATAATAACATAAATAGAGATTTATCTAATTAATTTTCCTGTTTTGGGCATGGAAAATTTTAGGGGCTAATATTCGCATGTGGGCTAATTTTCCATGGTTTTTCTAAAAAAAAGATTCGCCAATTTCCATTTTTTTACAAAAGTGATTCGCCCAAATTTTACAATATAAAATTATTTTACCCTAAAAATCGCTAATATTATATAGACAATATATATAATATCATTATAAATTTGAATAATTTTACAAATACATCAATAAATATTTTATATTTTTCACATTAGCGACTAGTGAGATTCGCCAATTTTTTAAACTTCAAAATAATTTTCCATCCTTAAAATTTTCCCTGGTTTTGGGTTAAGTATGACCATGAATATTTATCAAAATATTGGTTAATTAATTATCCCTTGAGGAAAATCAAACAAAGAGGGATTTATTCAATATTTCCATATGGGGTTTCCTATTTAGACCATAAACAACTTCAAAAATTATGGATTACTAAGTTATTTTTCATAGTGAGAGCAATTTTACGTAGGGTAAATTGGTCTTACATGGTGCACTTTGGTCCATCTAATAGTAACATGTTAGATGACAAAAAATTGGTGTAACACCCCTTCTATTTGTTCATATGTCTATGGAGGATAGCTGGATTGAAGTCCAACTCTATTCAAAAACATGCAAACAACTCCTTCAAAAACATGGAAGTGAATTTAGCATCCTTGTCCAACACATTCTTCTTCGGAATGCCATGTAACCTCAATATATCCTTGAAAATGACCTGTGCTACCTCACTAGGTGAATAATTAGTCTTAACTGGAATGAAGTGAGCTACCTTTCTCATTTCATCTACTGTAACCATGGTAGAATCACGTTGCCTCGATGTCCTAAAAAGATCCATAAATAAATCCATGGAAATGACCTCCCATTTCCATTATGAAATTGGAATATGATGAAGCAACACACCTTGATGCTTACACTCTTCTTTCACCTCTTGATGCTCCAAACATCTAGCCACAAACTCTGCCACTTCCTTCCTCATATTTGACCAGTAGTATAACTTATTTATTGTTGTCAATGTATTTCGATATCCTGGGTGACCTGAATATGTCCTAACATGGAACTTCCTCAAGATAAGATTCTTGAGTACACTGTCATCCAAAACATAGATCTTGTCCCTGAATCTCACCAAGCCATATTCTATGAGACAATTTTCCACATCCTGATCATTTTTACCATGTTTTAACTTGTGCATAAGCACCATGTACTTATCATCCTGTTCTCATGCCTATAAGATTTGATATTGTAAATCTGTCCCATATGAGCTCGGTGATGCAACATAATTCATCTACACTCTTATACTAAGATAATCTGCAACCCAGTTCCCCTTATCATTTACATATCTGATCTTGAAGTGAAACTTAGTAAGGGTAGCCAACCATCTAGCTCGCCTGGCATTCAAATTTGGTTGGTGAAATAGATATCTCAACCCACTATGATCGCTCATCAATATAAACATCCTGCCAAGAAGAGACTGCCTCCACATCTTCAAGCCATGGATAATAGCATCTATACACACTACAAACTCTTTTTCTGGATCTGCAATCTTTAACACTAGAGCATTGGTCAACAACTACTTCAATTGTTCATAATTGGCTGCACATTGCTCTGCCCACTCAAACTTCTTACCTTTAATTTGAAAAGATGTGATAGGATATGAAATGCATGAAAATTTCTTGTTGAAAATCCTACTCTGAATTGCTAACCCCATAAATGATCTGACTTCATCCACATTTCAAGGAGTTTCCCATTCCATGATATATTTTATCTTTTCTGGATCTATTGTTATGCCTTCCTTGGAAACAACATGTCTCATGTAATGAACCTTTGTGTGAAAGAAACTACACTTTCTAATCTCAACATCCAACTGATGCTTTCTTAGAAATATCAACATTGTTTCAAAATGCTCGGCATGCTCTTCCTCATTCTTTAATTATATAATTATATTAACAATGAATAAAATAGAAAACTTGTCCAGATAAGGACGTAGTACACTATTCATCAAGCACATAAAAATAGTTGGTGCATTATTCAAACAAAAAGAAACTACAACAAAATCACAATTCCCATACCTACTACTAAAAGCATTCTTGTAGATGTCATATTCTTTGATGCTTATCTGATGCTATCTTGATCTCAAATCAATCTTTGAGAAAAAAATTTATTCCTTCAACTAATCAAACAAGTCATCAATCCTCGAAAATGGTTACATGTTCTTGATTTTTACCTTATTCATCTTCCTGTAATCAATGCACAACCTCAAAGTACCATCTTTCTTCTTCAAAAACAATACTAGCACACCCAAGGCTATACACTTGGTATAATGTATCCCTAATCAAGAATTTCCTTCAACTACAACTTTAACTCAACCGAATCTGGAGTTCTCATACTGTAAGGTTTCTTTGATGTTGGTGCTGCCTCTAGTGCCAACTCAAAATATAAATTTACTTCCCTCTGAGGAGGAAACTCTAGAATCATTCTAGAAAATACATATAGAAACCATTTCAATACAGGCTGCCCCTTGAATATTTATACATCCTCAACATGCTTGCGTTTGTCACTGGAAATATGAACTCCAAACATCAGACACCCCTGCCTACAATTTCACTTATCTTGCATACTTAGGGCCATCCAAACTGATGTAGGATTTTTCTTTCCTTCCAAGATTCTCTTTTCCCCATTATCATCAAAGCACTCAATAGCCTTGTCATAGAAATCTACTTTTCTCCTGTGAAGATACAGCCAATCCATACACAATATAATTTTATATGATACCAATGGCAGTAAATTCAAATGTGTTGTTGTAGGCATACCATTCAACTCAAATGGACAAGCTATTACACAATGATGAACTCTCTTCTTAGTAAATCTAGCCAACTACACCAAGTAAGACTCTCCATGAACTTCTTTTCTCAAGCAATACTTATCAACCGGTTTAGGATTAACATAACTAGAATTAGATCCAGGATCAACTTATACTACATCTCAATAATGGATCCCTAATGATCTGCCTGCTTGTTATCTACAATTACATAAATCCGAGGAATGTTATGTCCAACATCCCCCGCTATATGTTCCTCCTGAGAACTGTAACCACCATAGTACAATGGAAAATCCTTCTTGTGCTGATCTTGTCCACATATCCAACACTAAAACAGTCGCCTACCATCACCTCTAGTGTGATGCTCTCCAGGATGCGACCCATGTCCATTCTCAAATGCATTGAACTTATTGTAAGGAACCATTTTTTATTTCTCACCTGAATCCTAAGTTCTTCCCCACTTCAGTGTCCACTTTCATTTAAATTTCTCATTTCCTTTCAAATCACGCTTAAGACCCTATTTTTGCTTTGACTTATGATAACAATGCTTCACCCTTCAAATGCCCTCCTCCAACGATTTAGGCTCATCAATCTCAATACAATCTCTATACGACACTGGAAATCTACTTATTAATTTTTAAATATTAGCCTTCTCATCCTTGAAATAAGGAACATCCCTCAATAGCTCCAAGAACTTGCTAATATAGTCATCATTTGTCATAAAACCCATCTGAAACTCATAAAACTTCCTATTTTTTTCATCATAGTATCTCTCTGAAAAGTACTTATTCTTGAAGATTCTCCCAAACTCACCGCAACCCAACTCTTCTTCGCAAATTCCTGTGACATTATTTACATATTCCCACCAAAAATTTGGTGTCCATTTAATATTGAAGGTGGCTATCTTGGCTTTCATGTTCTCTGGGTAGCTATGCAATCTGAATATTTTCTTCATCCCAAGCAACCATGCCTCTACATATTTTGGCTTCTTCATATCTCCATTGAGTGTAGGAGGCTTCACTTTCTTGAACTCCTCAGGAAAATACTCCAATCTCCTATAAGGATGATGACGGTGATGACTATGATAATGTCCCCTTGATGAGGAGCTCAAATGATTCACATACATACCAGTCCTGCTGTCAGGTGTATCCAGTAACCTACAACCTCTAATCGTGTCCCCTCTATCCAACCTATATCTAGACCAATACCTTCTATCATAGGCTCCATTAGTATTCTCTTCCTGCTCTTGAATTATCCTCATTTGTCCATTTTTTCTGCAACTAGGAATCTCCAAAAAATAGTTGCAATGAATCCTGCCTACTTCTCCTAAGCCCTTGCAAGTATTTCCTAAGTCTCAACATACCTATCATTGCCTCCTTTTAAACTTCTGATCACTACCCTCAAGCTCCTCAATGTACCTGCTATACCAAGAGAATACTCGTCTCCCTGTTTCCCAACTAATATGTATGGAGAGTCATGAGAACTGTACCATTTTTCTCACCATCTTTGATTCTATTTTTACTACAAGTGTACCATGTCAGATAAACCAAAAAGATACCAAATCAAATAAATACCTCATTTATGTTCACGGGAGGAGTATCTCATATTCAAGATTATTCCACATTACTGCAATACAGATATAATCATAATCACATGAATATAACAACATCATGTATGACCCCATGCATGACAGCCACAACCTTGAAAACACCATATTTTACACAAAGATAGTGAAACCTACTCTGATACCACCTTATAACCCACTCTGATACTTACTCTCTTTCACCATATTTCCAGGGGTAAACATGAGGTAAGGGTCACTATGGTAAGACTCAACCTCCTATATGACATTAAGGAAATGGATTTCACAACTTAGGACCTTACTGAGTTCCCTCAGGTCTTACAGGACCTCTAGGAGAAATTATACCCCTCCAGGTGTCCAACCCCTCATATAACTATCTATTTCACTAAATTAGAGCCTTAAACCCTCTATTTCGAAGGATTTAAACTGACTATAAGCCTCCATTTTCTCTTACATGCTTACCTTCTCATGAATGTCGACTTTTCCAGTCAATTCTATGTTAAGAACATCAATTTCTAAGCCAAATTTTCAGGGCTAGGACTCAAGCCTTTTCCCAGAACTTAGTGAAGCTTCCATAAATTATGAATGGCATAGAAATACATATTATAAACCAAAACATGAACTAGGTCCTGACCTAACCTCTCGAAACTCAAACTGACATTTCATCAAACACGTAGTAAAAATGCAAACTACAGGTCACGAATTCATATTTGAACATAAAGACCGGAAATGTTATCTGAGGTTTAAAAAGAAGCACCCATGCCTTCTCACAATAGTTTTCATAATACAAGTCAGGTCATACATTTATGAACTTGACATTCATTAATGGAAATGCGATAAGATCCATACTTAAATATGTTAAATAACCATGCTTATAACCAACATATAGCCAGATAAATACAAGTGATAGAACAAACATTAAAGCCACAAAAAAACAAGTACATTTACTCATCAAAATAAAGAGAAATTTAGCTCTTATTAAACATATACAAAATCCAACAAGGTCCTAGACTACCACATACCACCCAACCATAGATTGGGTTGAGTGAAATATTTTCTTCAGCCAATAACCCCTACGACATATTCCAAGCATGAATAGGGTATCTTATGGGATAACCCAATCCAAAAACAATCAAGGGAATCCAAAGGTGAAACCACCTCCACCCTCACCTACCGTGATCTCACCTAAAGCGGTCTCGACATCACACAACCTAACTGAGCTTAGATGCCTCAGAATTCCTTCACCATCCCTTGATGAATTTCCCTCTCTCCACCCATCTGTTGAGTTGGCCCCTCCCAAAGGGAAACCATAACCCATGGGAGGATGAGTGTACGGATGAGAAAGAGCTCCAAAGATACCATCGATGTAATAGGATTCCCCCAGTGTGTTGGCATCACCAGGACTAGGGAGATCCGGTAAGATGGTATAAACACAAACCAGACTGTGCATAGATCACGTCATGTTTGAACGCAATCTGGAGGGAAAATTCTTCAGTCTGGGGAAAATGAGATGCAACATCTTTTCCAATAGCAGGAAAAAGGGGTCTAAGAAACCAGTCCATGTAGACACAGTCTTCGAACGTAGGGGCTCGACATATGCTCTTTCTTCTCCGCCATTCTTGGACATGATTAGATAGGTGGGTCACAGACGATTGAATTTAAGATGTCAAAAGTTCGATACCAGCATCATAACGAAGGGGAAGCTGGAATTAAGAAATAAATGCCCTGGCAAGAGTCGCAAAAGTAGTATGAGACGAGGAGGAATGGTCGACATGCCACTTAGAAGCTTCTTCATTAAGCGTACAATGGAACAACTGAAAATAGACAGAGTCATCGGTGATGGATTTAGATGAACACCACATGTGGAAAGAATGAACATGGCTTGTAGGATCCTTTCCAACAAGACCTTCAAAATTGGGGATGCTTGAAGTGAGCTTGGTTGGCATAGCAGGCCAACCGGGATCATGGTGTATAGGGTCATTGATCAACTAGTTAAAATAGGGAAGACTGAGGCCTGCCATATAAGGGGGCAAGGGAGAAGCTGGGATAGTTCCTGTTGTAGTCCCACTAGTAGTATTTCTAGCATTAGGGCCAGGGCTACCACCAACATTAGGTCCTGAACTATACATGGTGAAGGTGTCAAGAGGAAAGCCAGGGATAGAACCAAAAGGGGAACTCGATGAACCAAAAGCACAGTCAGCATGAGGACTCGACGTAGGACTAACTTGAACCCTACATGGAGGATTAAGACTTCCTAACGGAAACTCAGGATGAAGAACAAGGAGTCTTCGAGATAAACGCCTTGGGGGCGCAATGATGGAAAACGGGACACATATCAAAGAAGGAAGAGATACCAACAAGGGCAAGGAGGTGCAAGATCAAATGATTAAAATGTTATAGTATTGGCCTAGTGGTGTAAACCATATGCTCTTCACTTATGGTGTGCGTGTATGTGATAAGTGTGTTAATCTTAATTTAAACCCAGACGTGTGTAGAGAAAAAAGAAAAAATGCATTGTATAACTGTAAATAAATCTAAAAATAATAGTGAAGTAAACTCAAATATGACAGAAAATAAACAGCTAAGGATGCATCAATTTAACCCCACGAGGAGGGCTCCCCAACAACTATTCTATGGGTGGGAAAAATCTAGTCAAAACACACAAGATGGCCAATGGATCTAAATTTAGGGGGGACGAGGATCTAAAGTTCAAATCTGCTGGAAATAGGTTTAAGTAACAGCAAAAAACTAAAGGAAAGATCAGTGCAAATGAGGTGGCAAAAGGCTACAACCTGAAGGGAAATGGAGGGGACCCTAGAGGAGGACCAAAAAAAGTAAAAAGAGGTGTTTTGGAAGGATGAATAACCAATCTGAAATGCATATGAAGGTACATGATTAGATCTAAAAAATGACTGAACACACTGAAATTTCAGACGACCTGCTTCAGCTAAACTCCTCCTAAAAAGGTGGAAGCGTACTGAAGCCCTATGGGCTAGATTCCTACTTCGACGAGTTAAAAAAAAGAAATTACAGGTCCAAGTCTAGTGGAGACAGAGGTCAGAAAACCATGAATAGTAGCCCAGACAAACCCAGAAAAATCATAGAAAAATTCCCGTAAAAATTACAGGTTGCAGTTTCTGTCCTGTTTTCAGCAGAGGTCGCAGTTTTATGGTTGTTTTCTGGGCCCTAAAGATTGAGGTCCCAGGTTTTGGCCCAAAATGTGTGACCTGCACTTATGACACTCTCTAGAGCATGTTTCAGAAAAAAGTTTCATCTTAGCTACGACTAATACTTGTCACCTGGGCATAGGACCAAAAACACATGGAAGTTAGAATTTCTACTATTTTAGGGTTTTGAAGGTTAAAAACAACATCAAGAAAATTAAAACAAGAAGATGAAGAAAAACCCTAGGGGTTCAAGCAGTTGGTCATGTATGGATTTGAAAAACAACAATGGTCGTAATTATAAACCCTTGTGGAGTCTCCAGTTGTTATTCTGAATTCTAATCGCAAGCGTATGAAAAAAACTCACTTTAGCTGTGCATAACGAACAACCTTAACATCAAAGATTTTTGCCAATTTCCTTAGATCTGCAGTTATTTGACCAAGATAAATGCTACAAAATCCAGATCTATGTAGTTAAATACATTAAACATCAAATAAAAGCAAGAGTTTCTCCATGCATCCAATTGACAAGACAATAATATTTTTAAAGAATTTTGTATTTATGACACCTCGAAAGGGAACATAGAAAGATGTTACAAGTCCCCCTCAATGGGATGTATTCTTGTATGCCCTTAGTGCTTCAGATCTAAGATCTATCTCTCTTGATGGTATAGAAAACCTAGACAAAAATGGAACTCAAAGGGAGCTCAGAAGAAAAATGGTAGAAAAATATGACAATGATGGACGATCAAAGTTAGACCAAAAGTATAGATCTAGAGCAATCTTTAGGCAATAAAAGGTAGTGAATGAATGGAAAAACCCTTCTATTTATAAAAAAATATTGATTTAGTCTTGGTGCATATTTTAAAACCTATTAACCAAATCTAGATCCAACTTTTATGGAATATTTTATTATTTCTGTTGGAGGGAAAAAGAAGTTGAAATTGGTCAAATCCCTTTATTTGTAAATAATAAATAAATAAATGATTTATTTATTATTTTAAGAGTGTGGTTGAATAATAATTGAATAAATAGTGATTTATTCAATTATTTATAAATGATTTAGTCAAATTTAACAAGGAATATTATTTAAATAAATCTTTAAATAATTATTCCTAGAAAATAATAATATAAACAGTGATTTCTCTAATTAATTTTCATGTGTTGGGTTAAATATGACCAGGAATATTTATCAAACTATTGGTTAATTAATTATCCCTTGAGTAAAATCAAGCAAATGGGGATTTATTCAATATTTCCTCATGGGGTTTTCTGTTTAGACCATAAACAACTTAATAAAATATGGATTACTAAGTTATTTTTCATTGTGAAAGAAATTTTACGTAGGGTAAATTGGTATTACATGGTGTAATTTGGTCCATATAATAGTAACAGGTTAGATGACAAAAAAATAGTGTAACACCCCTTCTATCTGTTCATATGTCTATGGACGATAATTTGTATCGAAGGCCAACTCTATCCCAAAACATGCAAACAACTACTTCAAAAACATGGAAGTGAATTTAGCATCCCTGTCCAACACATTCTTCTTCGGAACACCATGTAACCTCAATATATCCTTGATGAATACCTGTGCTACCTCACTAGGTGAATAATTTGTCTTAACTGGAATGAAGCGAGCTACCTTTCTCATTCTGTCTACCATAACCATGATAGAATCATGCTTCCTCGATGTCCTCAAAATATCCTTAAATAAATCCATGGAAATGACCTCCCATTTCAAGCAACCCACCTTGATGCTTAAACTCTTCTTTCACCTCTTAATGCTCCAAACATCTAGCCAAAATCTCTACCACTTCCTTCCTCAGATTCGACCAGTAGTATAACATATTTACTATTGTCAATGTCTTTTGATATCCTGGGTGACCTGAGTATGTCCTAACATGGAACTTCATGAAGATAAACTTCTCGAGTTCACTGTCATCTGAAACATAGATCTTGTCCCTGAATCTCACCAAGCCATATTCTACGAGACAATTTTCCACATCCTGATCACTTGTACCATGTTGTAACTTGTGCATAAGCACCATGTACTTATCATACTGTTCTCATGCCTATAAGATTTGATCTTGTAAATATGTCCCATATCTGCTAGCCGATGCAACATAATTCATCTACACTCTTATACTAAGAGAATCGGAAACCAAGCTCCCCTTATCCTTTATGTATCTGATCTTGAAGTGAAACTCAGTAAGGGTAGCCAACCATCTAGCTCACCTAGCATTCAAATTTGGTTGGTGAAACAGATATATCAATCCACTATGATCACTCATCAATATAAACATCCTCCCATGAAGAGAATGCATCAAAATCTTCAAGCCATGGATAATAGCATCTATACACACTACAAACTCTTTTTCTGGATCTGCAATCTTTAACACTAGAGCATTGGTCAACAACTACTTCAACTGTTCAAAATTGGCTGCACATTGCTCTGCCCACTCAAACTTCTTACCTTTAATTTGAAATGATGTGATAGGATATGAAACGCATGGAAAATTCTTGATGAAACTCCTATTGGGATTTTCAAACCCCATAAATGATCTAACTTCATCGACATTTCTAGGAGTTTCCCATTCCATGATATATTTTATATTTTCTAGATCTTTGTTATGCCTTCCTTGGAAACAACATGTCTCATGTAATGAACCTTTGTATGAAAGAAACTGCACTTTCTAATCTCAACATTCAACTAATGTTCTCTTAGAAATATCAACTTTGTTTCAAAATTCTCGGCATGCTCTTCCTCATTCTTTAAATATATAAGTATATTAACAATGAATAAAATAAAAAACTTGTCCAGATAAGCACATAGTACACTATTCATCAAGAACATAAAATTAGTTGGTGCATTATTCAAACAAAAAGCAACTACAACAAACTCATAACTCCCATACCTGCTACTAAAAGCATTCTTGTATAAGTCATATTCTTTGATGCTTACCTAATGCTATCTTGATCTCAAATCAATCTTTGAGAAAAAAATTTATCCCTTCAACTAATCAAACAAGTCGTCAATCCTCGACAATGGTTACATGTTCTTGATTGTCATCTTATTCATCTTCCTGTAATCAATGCAAAACGTCATATTACCATCCTTCTTATTCAAAAACAATAATAGCACACCCAAGGCTATACACTTGGTATAATGTATCCCTAATCAAGAATTTCCTTCAACTACAACTTTAACTCAGCCAACTCTGGAGTGCTCATACTGTAAGTTTTCTTTGATGTTGGTGCCACCTCTGGTGCCAACTCAAAATAAAATTTTACATCCCTTTGAGGAGGAAACTCTAAAATATTTGTACAAAATACATATAGAAACCATTGCAATACAGGGTGCCCCTTGAATATTTCTACATCCTCAACATGCTTGCATTTGTCACTGGAAATATGAACTCCAAACATCAGACACCCATGCCTACAATTTCACTTATCTTGCATACTTGGGGCCATCCAAACTGATGTAGGATTTTTCTTTCCTTCCAAGATTCTCTTTTCCCCATTATCATTAAAGCACTCAATAGCCTTTTCATAGAAATCTACTTTGCTCCTGTGAAGATACAACCAATCCATACCCAATATAATTTTATATGATACCAATGGCAGTAAATTCAAATGTGTTGTTGTAGGCATACCATTCAACTCAAATGGACAAGCTATTACACAATGATGAACTCTCTTCTTAGTAAATCTAGCCAACTACACCAAGTAAGACTCTCCATGAACTTATTTTCTCAAGCAATACTTATCAACCATGTTAGGATTAACATAACTAGAATTAGATCTAGGATCAATACAAATAGAAACAACTAGACCAGAGAGCTTATATTACATCTCAATAATGGATGCTTGATGATCTTCCTACTTTTTATCCACAATTTCATAAATCCGAGGAATGTTATGTCCAACATCCCCCGCTATATGTGCCTTCCAAGAACTGTAACCACCCTAGTACAATGGAAAATCCTTCTTGTGATGATCTTTTCCACATATCCAACACTGCAATGGTCCCCTACCATCACCTCTAGTGTGATGCTCTCCAGGATGTGACCCATGTCCATTCTCAAATGCATTGAACTTATTGTAAGGAACCATGTTTTATTTCTCACATGAATCCAGAGGTTGTCCCCGCTTTAGTGTCCACTTCCATTTAAATTTCTCATTTCATTTCAAATCATGCTTAAGATCCTATTTTTTCTTTAACTTCTGATAACAATGCTTCACCCTTGAAATGGCTTCCTCCAACGATTTATGCTCATCAAACTTAATAAAATCTCTATACGACACTGGAAATCTACTTATTAATTTTTAAATATTAGCCTTCTCATGCTTGAAATAAGGAACATACCTCAATAGCTCCAAGAACTTGTTAATATAGTCATCATTTTTCATAGAACCCATCTGAAATTCATAAAACTTCTTAGTTTTTTCATCATAGTATCTCTCTGATAAGTACTTATTCTTGAAGAGTCTCTCAAACTCACCCCAACCCAACTCTTTTTCCCAAATACCCGTGACATTCTTTACATATTCCCACCAAATATTTGGTTTCCATTTAATACTGAAGGTGGCTATCTTGGCTTTCATGCTCTTTGGGTAGCTATGCAATCTGAATAATTTGTTCATCCCAAGCAACCGTGCCTCTACATATTCTGGCTTCTTCATCTCTCCATTAAGTGTAGGAGGCTTCACTTTCTCGAACTCATCAGGAAAATAATCCATTCTCCTATAAGGATGATGACGGTGATGACTATGATAATGTCCCCTCGATGAGGAGCTCAAATGATTCACATAGATACCAATCCTTCTATCAGGTGTATCCAGTGACCTACAACCTCTAACCGTGTCCCCTCTATCAAACCTATATACAGACCAATAACTTCTATCATAGGCCCCATTAGTATTCTCTTCGTGCTCTTGAATGATCCTCAATTGTCCATTTTTTTTGCAACTAGGAATCTCCAAAAAATAGTTTCATTGACTTCTGCCTACTTCTCTTGAGCCCTTGCAAGTATTTCCTAAGTCTCAACATACCTATCATTGCCTCCTTTCAAACTTCTGATCACTACCCTCAAGCTCCTCAATGTACCTGCTATACCAAGAGAATAATCATCTCCTTGTTTCCCAACTGATATGTATGGAGAGTCACGAGAACTGTACAATTTTTCTCACCATCTTTGATTCTATTCTTACTACAAGTGTACCATGTCAGATAAACCAAAAATATACCAAATCAAATGCATACTCATTTATGTTCATGGGAGGATTATCTCACATTCAAGATCATTCCACGTTACTCTAATATAGATATAATCATAATCACATGAATATAACAACATCATGTATGACAACATGCATGATAGCCACAACCTTGAAAATGACATATTTTACACAAAGAGAGCGAGACCTACTCTGATACCACCTTATAACGCACTCCAACGCTTACTCGCTTTCACCTTATTTCGAGGGGTAAACATGAGGTAAGGGTCACTATGGTAATACTCAACCTCATATATGACATTAAGGAAATGGAGTTCACCACTTAGGACCTTATTGAGTTCCTTCAGGTGTTACAGGATCTCCAGAAGAAATTCTACCCCTCGAAGTGTCCAACCCCTAATATAACTATCTATTTCACTAAAATAGAGCCTCAATCCCTCTATTTCGAAGGATTGAAATTTAATATAAGCCTCCATTTTCTTCTACATGCTTACTTTCTAGTGAATGTTGACTTTTCCAATCAATTCTATGTTAACAACATCAATTTCTAAGCCAAATTTTTAGCTCTAGGACTCAAGCCTTTTCCCAAAACTTAGTGAATCTTCCATAGATTATGAATGGCATAGAAATACATATTATAAACCAAAACTTGAACTAGGTCTTGACCTGACCTCTCCAAACTCAAACTGAAATTTCGTCAAACACACAGTAAAAATGCAACCTACAGGTCACGAATTGATTTTTGAACATAAAGACCGGAAACGTTATGTGAGGTTTAACAAGAAGCACCCATGCCTTCTCACAATAGTTTTCATAACACGAGTGAGGTCATACATTTATGAACTAGACATTCATTAATGGAATTGTGATAAGATCCATACTTAGATATGTTAAATAACGATGCTTATAACCAACATATGACCAAATAAATACAAGTGATAGAACAAACATTAAAGCCAAAAAACAACAAGTACATTTACTCATCAAAATAAAGTGAAATTTAGCTCTTATTAAACATATGCAAAATCCAACAAGGTCTTAGACTGCCACATACCACCCAACCATATATTGGGTTGAATGAAATATTTTATTCATCCAATAACCCTCGCTCCATATTCCAAGCATGAATAGGGTATCTTATGGGATAAACCAATCCAAAAACATCCAAGGGAATCTAGAGGTTAAACCACCTCCACCCTCACATACCGTGATCTCACCTAAAGAGGTCATGACATCACACAACCTAACTTAGCTTAGATGCCTCAGAATTCCTTCACCATCCCTTGATGAATTTCCCTGTCTCCACCCACCTGCTGAGGGGTTCCGGGAGAGAATATAACCAGATAAATAAAAGTGATGGAACAAAAATTAAAGCCACAAAACAACAAGTACATTTACTCATCAAAAGAAATAGAAATTTAGCTCTTATTAAACATATGAAAAATCCAACAAGGTCCTAGACTACCACATACCACCCGACCATAGATTGTGTTGAATGAAATATTTTCTTCATCCAATAACCCCCACGCTATATTCCAAGCATGAATAGGGTATTTTATGGGATAAACCAATCCAAAAACAACCAAGGGAATCCATAGGTTAAACCACCTCCACCCTCACCATACCATGATCTCACCTAAAGAGGTCTTGACATCACACAACCTAACTAAGCTTAGATGCCTCAGAATTCCTTCACCATCCCTTGATGAATTGCGTTGTCTCCACCCACCTGTTGAGGGGTTCCGAGAGAAAATAATCCCCCTCCCCTCCCCGCGCCCCTCAAACATTGGGATTTTCTTGAGACCACCTCACCTAGATCGAAAAACTTGAGGAAATTCAAAGCTCAACTGAAAAATAATCCCATCACACCATGGATATATGGAAATGGCAAGGAAATTCTAAAACCACTATCAAAACCCAATAAAATTCATGCTACCAACGATAAAGAAACCAAATATACATATTCATATACCATCCATGCCAAAACAAACTAGGGAATCCTACATGAAACCTGATACCTACAACTATTCCCATTGAAACTACTTGATCCAACTTTCCCTTGATTCATCCTTAATTTCCCTTGCCTTCATTTCCCTTCCTTTTCTTTCATGTGCTTGCTTTTCTTTCTTGATTTAATTCACCTCTTGGTCCTCTTCTCCTCTTTGTTGTTTCTAGGATATAGTTCATAGTTGTTGGGGAACTAGTTCCCGAGACATTAACATTAATGGAATGTTTTTAAAGGTAGTGGCCAGAGGGACATGCTATGAGGGCTTGCAACAAATCTTCTAATTTTCAAACCCTAGCTTTCCAAAACAAAATGTCCAAAAAACTTTGAAAGTTGCAGAGTCTTGGAATGAAGGAACGATTTGAGGAAAATAAAGATAAGAAAATTCATACCCAGGAAATTAAGAATCTAAAAATAACTATTGTAGAAATAATAATGAAATATTGAGATGATGTGGATGAATTTTTAGCACGGTAGAGTGCCCTTTAAGGCTTCTATAAATAAAAAATTTAGGTAGTCTCTGCTGGGTAGACAACATTAGTAAATATGGTAAACAAAAAGAAGGAAGCAACTTCATTACATTCATGTTGATACATGAAAACAATTAATGGAAATAGTGAAAACGTGAGGAAAAAATGTTTACAACTATTCCCAATAGTGAAGTCAATTTTTTTTTATATTATTTAATTTCAAAGACAAATTCTGACACAATATCATGAGAGCTAGACTCCAAAGCCTTACAATGGAATTTTCCCATATTTTTATTCTCCCTTCCCAACCTAACTGTCTCAATCAATTTCCAAAACTTATTCTTGATATGGTTCTAAAAGTTGTTTCTTTATTTTTATTTTTTATTTAAAAGTTTCTGAAATAATCAAATTACAAAAAAATTGTTTTTATATTAGGTATATAATATATTCAATATTAAATAAATACTCTCTAAAATAAACCCCCAACCCCTTTGAAATTTTATAATATAAACATGTACATGTTGGGCATTTAAATCAGATAAGCATATTAAATAGTGTGGGGCCGAAACTCATTATTCTCCTACAATCCACCAGTAATTTTGGAAGCAAAACCACTCTTGTGGCTTAGGGAAGCTGAGGAGGGTTCACAGAGGATAAATATCACCCATTGGTTTATAGGTGAGCGGTTTTGGATGTAGTTGCGAGGGCACTCACGCAATTTATGTTGGTGGGATTTTGTGGTTCTAGACACATAGAATATGAGCGTTCAAATACTATAGCATATACATGAGGTATAACCTATTATCTATGAAAAAGGCATTGAAATCATTTCACAACTGAAAAAATCTACCTCGCACCCTTCAATATCAGCAAGCCTTTGAGAAATTACACAGATGAATTTAAAAGGAAATTTTGACGTTTCCCACTAAACTTCGCAATATTCTCTATGGATTTTACATTCTCAACACTGAATTGAAAAAACCATTTATTATATATCACTCTTTGCATCCATCTGTTTCTTACTTGTTCACTAAAATTGATATCAATCGAATCTTATTTTGCTTTTCTTTTCTTATGATGAAAAATGAAACTTGGAACATTTATTTGTAAAAATCAAGAGGGATTTGCAAAGGCCTCTAATCTCCATCACTAAAATATTGGTTTCGCCACCAAATATACATGATTCATCTACACTCTTATACTAAGAGAATCTGCAACCCAGTTCCCCTTATCCTTTATGTATCTGATCTTGAAGTCAAACTCTGATGCAGGGGCATTATACACTAGCCAACAATGTAGGAGGTTTTGTCCACATGTTGTGGCTAGGAGGGTTCGAAATCCATCGAACTGTAATAGCTAGGTGTCAATACCTCAGCTGACTATTTTTATTTAGATTAGTTAGAGTCCATAGGAGTCGAATAGGTTTGGATTCGATCTATTTTTCCGTTTCATTTAATTGAATAATTGTAATTAGGCTTTTGGTTTTCTAAATGGTCCTCACAAAGGAACTGAACAAACAAATGTTCATGTATATAAATGTAATCCCTCGGATGTATATAGAAAAAAAAAAAGGAGGGAGCGGAAGAGAGAAGAGTTTCTGTAATAAAGTCTCTGTGTTAACAATTGTTTCCAGTTAAATAATTTCTGTGCACATTGGCCATTGTATTTTCTCGAATCGTTAATTGTGAAGAAATTGTTTAATTGTGAGACGATTGTACGATGGTTCCGTGTGGAATCATTGAATGTGGTGGTTGTATAAGTCCACATTTATCTGTCTATTTCCCTGTAATTGTTTGGATAAACCCTGTGAATAAATCTCGCATGTAGGCGAGGTCTGTTGATAATGGAGAATCTCGTTTAATAGAGAAAATTATGTTTGTTCATTGATTTATTGGAAATTCCTAACTGGGGTCAGAGCCTGAGTTGATAAATGGAGAGTATACGAAGAAGAATGCAACCTGGCGTGAACCTTGGTTAGTCACTATTCAAAACCCACGAGTGGATTCACGAAGGTGGATTGCCCATATCGCACCGCTTTTGGTGACTAAGCGGTATTTCCTGGTTGGGGAGTGATTCCATAGAGTGTTCGACAAGTGGTGAGGTGGACCCCCGGAAAACCACCGTTCAAAGCGTGCCATCGCACGTTATCGTTCGACCAGGGGAGCCGAGTGATATTGCCATGTGCCATTGATTTGGGAAGGGGCCATCGGACGGTGATCGCTTGATGAATATGCGTAAAAGATAACCGAAGTACGACGCGTGCATTTGATTGGTCTATTGTTCGTAGAGGTGGGGCCCGGGGCGGAGGTCTGCATAAAGTTAATTATTGAAAAGGAAAAGGGGGTTAATATAAAGAAAATTCGGGTATATCACTCCCAGTTGGCGTATTATGTTGTTTATTCATTTCCACGAAAAAGTTAAATAAAATTCGAGAAAGAAAGGTAGGCCATGTGGAGTCAAAGAGCGGGGTTTAATAAGGAAAATGCTGACAGGACCACATCTACAGTAGACCATCTCTCCTTAGAAGGGTCCGAATTTAGTTTTTTTACGTGATTTGTGGTATCAGAGTTGTTGTTTTCGAGTTGTTTTTGCAGAAAGCTGACATGGCAATCCGAATTGGTAGAGGTGCTAGCAGAAGGAGACCTATTGCCAACGCGGAGGTGTTGGGGATGTTGCGTATGGTCGGGGGCTTCTAATGGATGCCAGGAAATCCTTAGACACTGCAGATCTTGAAGACATTAGTGAACCCGAAACAAGAAGTCAAGAAAATGTTGAAATTCCTCCCCCCGACATGAGGCTCCTTAATCAAGCCCGGTCCGGCAGCTGCTTCCGAATTGAAGTGTCGAGTTATGCAAGGGGACCGAATCCAAGAACTGTGGACTAGATAAATGAATGAACAAGTCTCAATTTTATTATGAAGAAATAAGTGAGGATAAAAAGGTCAAGTTTGCGTGATAACTTGTTGGACATGTTGCACTTTCGTGGGATGAGTGCAGAAGAAGGAGAGTTGGGTACAACCTATCAAGAGCCGGACCGTAATGATGGCAAATTAAAGGTAAATTTTTTCCATGATTATCACTGACATTGTATAGAAAATGAAGTAACCCGAGAGAAAGAAAGTTAATGAGACAAGAAATAACACAGAGGAATTCTACAGAGTAAGCATAAGGGCTGGGCAATTCCAAGACACACCAGAGAAGACTACCAGATATGTGAATGGTCTCAAGTTGGAGATCCAAGATGAGATAGGTCTTCTGTCTCCTAAGACAGTGGAAGAGGCCTACCAGATGGCCTTGAAAGCAGAGGAGAAACTCCTGAGGAAGAAGTCTGCCAAGAAGAGAGGTACTTTCCGTGGAAAGGGAAGCCAGGGTGGTAGAGGAAAGCCTACTACACCCAGGGATGGAGCTAACAATAGCTCACCTCAGAATGCATCTACAGAGGATGATGCAAGGGGCAGAAGGGGTTCTTACAGAGGAAAAGGAAGAGGAGGCAGAGACAGAGGCAGAGGTAGAGAGTTGAGGTGTTATAGATGTCAGCAAATGGGACATAAGAACTATGAGTGTCCAAAGAATGTGGGTGCTGGTCCAAGAAATCCTGTTGTTGCCCAGGCTGGAGAAGAGGTAGAAATTGAAGAGGAAATTTTACCAGAGAGGGGAGAGTCCTTGGTGGTTAACAAGGTCCTGTTGAAGCAAACCAAAGAGGCCACTGAGCCTGCACAAAGGAAGAATTTGTTTAGGAGCATATGCAAAGTCCAAGGGAAATGCTGCCAGCTAGTCATTGATAGTGGCAGCACAGACAATCTGGTTTCCACTGAGGTGATAGAGAAGTTGAAGTTGAAGACAAGGGAGCATCCAACTCCCTACAGGGTGTCCTGGCTACATAAAGGGCACCAGCTGGTTGTGAAAGAACAGTGTGAGATAGAGCTGCAAATGGGAAAATATAAAGATAAGGTCCTGTGTGATGTAATGCCCATGGATGTGTGTCATATACTGCTGGGTAGACCTTGGCAGTTTGACAGAGCAGCAGTGCATGATGGCAAGAAGAACACTTACAAGTTCTTCAAGGATGGGGTACATCATACATTGATACCCATGGAAGAAGGAGAGCCATCTAGTAGAGTGATTGATCCAAAGACCTTGTTGCTGAGTGGGAAGGAATATCTATAGCAGATAGAAGAATAAGAGGTGAGCTTTGCTTTAGTTTGCAAACCTAAAGTAGTTCTTACTTCTACAAATATTTCTGATTTACCAGTAGAAATCCAAGAGATGTTAGATGATTACTGTGACATTGTTGTGGATGATTTACCTGATGAGCTGCCACCTGTGAGAAAGATCAGCCATCAGATAGATTTTATCCCTGGTTCAAATCTGCCAAATAAGGTAGCCTACATAATGACTCCCAAGGAAAATGAGGAAATCAGGAGACAAGTACAGGAGTTGGTGGACAAGGGGTTGATCAGAGAAAGTTTGAGTCCATGTGCAGTACCAGCAGTATTGAGCCCAAAGAAAGATGGAGGCTGGAGGATGTGTACTGATTCCAAAGCAATCAATAAGATCACAATCAGGTACAGATTCCCTTTGCCTAGAATTGAGGATTTGATGGACTGTTTGAGTGGTGCTAAATATTTTTCAAAGATAGATTTGAAAAGTGGATACCATCAGATTAGAATAAGAGAGGGTGATGAGTGGAAAACCGCCTTTAAAACAAATGAAGGATTATATGAATGGATGGTAATGCCTTTTGGGTTGTCAAATGCACCTAGCACTTTTATGAGACTTATGAATGAAGTATTGAAATAATTCATTGGTAAATTTGTGATAGTGTATTTGGATGATATACTAGTTTTCAGCAGAACTAAAGAAGAACATTTAAGGCATCTTAATCATGTCTCGAAGAAGCTGCACCAAGAGAAACTGTTGATAAATTTGAAGAAATGCTCATTCATGAAAGAAGAGTTGGTGTATTTGGGTTTTGTTGTTTCTGCAGAAGGATTGAAGATGGACCCAGAAAAGGTTAAGGAAATTGTGGAGTGGCCTTCACCCAGGAATGTCTTTGAGGTAAGAAGTTTCCATGGACTTGCTAGTTTTTACAGAAAGTTTATAAGAAACTTCAGTAAGATCAATGCACCCATAATTGAAACAATAAAGAAGAGCAAACAACCATTTAAGTGGACTGCTGAAGCAGAAAGAAACTTTAAAGTTTTGAAGCAAAAGATAACGGAGAAGCCTGTTTTGATTCTGCCTGATTTTACTAAACCATTTCAAGTAAAGTGTGATGCCAGTGGAGAGGCCATTAGAGTTGTGTTGAGTCAGGATGATAGGCCTGTGGCATATTTCAGTGAAAAGCTGAATGACACCAAGAGAAATTATTCCTCTTATGAGAAGGACTTCTATGCAATTGTTCAGGCATTGAAAAAGTGGAGACATTATTTGATGTCCAGGGAATTTGTATTATATTCTGACAATTATGCTTTGCAATATATTGTACAAAAGCCCAATTTGAAACATAAGCATGCTAAATGGGTTGAGTATCTCCAAGGTTTTAATTTTTTTTTGAAACATATAAGTGGCCAAGCCAATAAAGTAGCTGATGCTTTGAGTAGGGGGCACATGCTTGTTCAAGAAACAAATTTTGAAGTTGTAGGATTTGATTTTCTCAAAGAATTGTATAAAACAGATCCAGATTTTAAAGAAGCATTTGAGGCATGTAGTAACCCTATTTTAACAGATAGAAGCCAGTGGCTGGATTATTTCCTGCAGGAGGAATTGTTATTCAAAAGAAGCCAACTTTGTGTACCAAGATGTTCCATGAGAGAAAATTTGATCAAAGAGAAGCATAGTGGTGGACTTGCTGGACACTTTGGTACTGATAAGACTTAGGAGCAGCTGAGTCACTTCTATTACTGGCCTAATATGAGAACAGAAGTGGATAAGTTTGTGAAGAATTGCAAAATCTGTCAATATACCAAAGGAAGGAGCCAGAATGCAGGATTGTCCACTCCCTTGCCTATTCCAGACAGGCCTTGGGACATGGTGAGTATGCATTTTTTTCTAGGATTACCCAATACTCAGAGATGGAATGATGCATTCTTTGTTGTGGTGGATAGAATCTCCAAAATGGCACATTTTATTCCATGCTATAAAACTAGTGATGCCACCCATGTTGCTAACTTGTTTTTCAAGGAACTTGTTAGATTGCATGGGTTTCCCAAGAGTATTGTTTCAGACAGAGACACCAAATTTGTGGGTCAGTTTTGTAGGAAATTGTGGAAGAAACTTGGTACCAAATTGAGTTTCAACTCAACTTATCATCCCCAAACTGATGGAAAAACTGAGGTGGTGAATAGGAGTCTGGGAAATTTGTTGAGAAGTCTTGCAGGAGAGCATCCCAAGCAGTTGGATCATATTTTTCCCCAGGAAGAATATGCATATAATGACTCACCAAATAGGAGCACAGGGCAGATTCCATTCCATATTGTTTATGGAATGCACCCCAGAGGAATATCAGAGTTGAGAAATATGGGAAGGGCAGAACTGAGGAGTGCAGATGGTGAGGAATTTGCTTCAGAAATATAGGCCATATATGAACAAGTGAAACAGCAACTACAAGGCAGCAACATTAAATACAAAATAAGAGCAGACTTGGGTAGAAAAGAAGTTCATTTTGAAGTAAGAGATTTGGTTTTGGCACACTTGAGGAAGGAGAGATTCCCAAGGAAGCAGTATAACAAACTGAAGTTCAAAAATATTGGGTCGTGCAAGATACTTAGGAAGTTTTCTGCAAATGCTTATGAGATTGAATTACCTCCTGATGTTGGAATATCTCCCATTTTTAATGTTGCAGAATTGTACAAGTTAGAAGATGATGGTGCAGAAGAAAGGTCAGCAGACAAGGGACATATTGAGTGGAAAGAGAAGCTACCTCCAGCACAACCATTGCAACCAAAGAAGATATTGAACAAAAGAGTGTTCAAAAGGACCAGAGAACAAGAGTACTTTCAGTACTTAATCAAATGGAAGGACAAGCCAGAGGAAGATGCCACTTGGATGACTGAAGGAATGTTGCAGAAGATAGGAAGCTCAGTGGAAGAGCTCATGCACAGGAGCCCATGAAGAATATTTCCCTCAGGAGTCTGATGTAGGGGCATTAGACACTAGCTAGCAATGTAGGAGGTTTTTTCCACATGTTGTGGCTAGGAGAGTTCGAAATCCATCAAATTGTAACAACTAGGTGTCAATACCTCAGCTAACTATTTTCATTTAGATTAGTTAGATTCCATAGGAGTCGAATAGGTTTGGATTCGATCTATCTATTTGTTTCAGTTAATTGAATAATTGTAATTAAGCTTTTGGTTTTCCTAAACGGTCCTCATAGAGGAACCAAATAGACAAATGTTCATGTATATAAATGTAATCCCTCGGATGTATATAGAAAAAAAAAAGGAGGGAGAGGAAGAGAGAAGAGTTTCTGTAATAAAGTCTTTGTGTTAACAATTGTTTCCAGTTAAATAATTTCTGTGCTCGTTGTCCATTATATTTTCTCGAACCGTTAATTGTGAATAAATTATTTAATTGTGAGACGATTATACGCTGGTTCCGTGTGGAATCATTGAATGTGGTGGTTGTATAAGTCCGCATTTCTCTGTCTATTTCCCTGTAATTGTTTGGATAAACCCTGTGAAGAAATCCTGCGTGTAGGCGAGGTCTGTTGATAATGGAGAATCCCATTTAATAAAGAAAATTATATTTGTTCATTGATTTATTGGAAATTCCTAACTGAGGTCAGAACTTGAGTTAATAAACAGAGAGTATACGAAGAAGAACACAACCCGACATGAACCTTGGTTAGTCATTTTTAAAAACCCACGAGTGGATTTACGAAGGCAGATTGCCCATATCGCACCGCTTTTGGTGAGTAAGAGGTATTTCCTGGTTGGGGAGCGATTCCATAGAGTGTTCGACACGTGGCGAAGTGGACCCCTAGAAAACCACCGTTCAAAGCGCGCCATCGCACGTTATCGTTCGACCAGGGGAGCCGAGCGATATTGCCGTGTTCCGTTGATTTGGGAAGGGGCCATCGGATGGTGATCGCTTGATGAAGATGTGCGGAAGATAATCGAAGTACGACACATGCATTTGATTGGTCTATTGTTCGTAGAGGTGGGGCCTGGAGCAGAGGTCTGCAAAAAGTTAATTATTCAAAAGGAAAAATGGGGTTAATATAAAGAAAATTCGGGTATATCACTCCAAGTTGGCAGATTATGTTGTTTATTCATTTCCACGAAAAAGTTGAATAAAATTTGAGAAAGAAAGGTAGGCCATGTGGAGTCAAAGAACGGGGTTTGACAAGGAAAATGATGACAGGACCACGTCTACAGTAGACCATCTCTCCTTGAGGACGACTTTCAGTTTTGTTGCCGTCAAACTCACTAAGGGTATCCAACCATCCAGCTCGCCTGACATTCATATTTGGTTGGTGAAATGGATATCTCAACCCACTATGATCGCTAATTAATATAAAAATCCTCCCAAGAAGAGAATGCATCCACATATTCAAGGCATGGATAATAGCATCTATACACACTACAACCTTTTTTTTGGATCTGCAATATTTAACACTAGAGCATTGGTCAATAACTACCTCATCTATTGAAAATTGGATGCACATTGCTTTTTCCACTCAAACTTATTACCTTTTATTTGCAATGATGTGATAGGATATGAAATGCATGAAAATTTCTTGATGAAACTCCTATTGTCACTTGCTAACCCCATAAATGATCTGACTTCATCCACATTTCTAGGAGTTTCCCATTCCATGATATATTTTATATTTTATGGATCTATAGTTATGCCTTCCTTGGAAACAATATGTCTCATGTAACTAACCTTTGTATGAAAGAAACTGCACTTTCTAAACTCGACATTCAATTGATGCTCTCTTAGAAATATCAACATTATTTCAAAATTCTCGCCATGCTCTTCCTCATTCTTAACATATATAAGTATATTAACGATGAATAAAATAAAAAGCTTCTCTAGATAAGGACGTATTACACTATTCATCAAGCACATAAAAGTAGTTGGTGCATTATTCAAACAAAAAGGAAGTACATAAAACTTATAATTCCCATACCTGCTACTAAAATCATTCTTGTAGATGTCATATTCTTTGATGCTTACCTGATGCTATCTTGATCTCAAATAAATCTTTGATAACATTGTTTCTCCCTTCAACTGATCAAACAAGTCGTCAATCCTCAACAATGGGTACATTTTCTTGATCGTCACCTTGTTCATCTTCCTGTAATCAATACACAAACAATACTAGCACACGCAAGGCTATGAAATTGGTCTAATGTATCCCTAATCAAGAATTTCGTTCAACTATAACTTTAACTCAACTGATTATGGAGTGCTCATACTGTAAGGTTTCTTTGATGTTGGTGCTGCCTCTGGTGCCAACTCAAAATAAAATTGTACTTCCCGATGAGGAGAAAACTCTAGAATCTTTGTAGAAAATACATCTAGAAACCATTGTAATACATAGTGCCTCTTGAATATTTCTAAATCCTCAACATCCTTACGTTTGTCACTATAAATATGAACTCCAAACATCACACACCCCTTCCTACAATTTCAGTTAGCCTACATAGTTGTGACCATCCTAACTGATGTAGGATTTTTCTTTCCCTGCAAGATTCTCTTTTCCCCATTATCATCCAAGCATTCAATATCCTTTTCATAGAAATCTACTTTGGTCTCATGAAGATACAACCAATCCATACCCAAAATAATGTTATACGATCCCAATGGCAGTACATTCAAATGTGTTGTTCTAGGCATAACATTCAACTCAAATGGACAAGATATTACACAATGATGAACTCTCTTCTTAGTACATGTAGCGAACTGCACCAAGTAAGACTCTCCATGGACTTATTTTCTCAAGCAATTCTTATCAACCAGGTTAGGATTAACATAACTACAATTAGATCCATGATCAATACAAATAGAAACAACTAGACCAGACAGCTTATATTACATCTCAATAATGGATTCTTGATGATATGCCTTCTTTTTATCCACAATTTCATAAATCTGAGGAATGTTATTTCCAACATCCCCCGTTATATGTGCCTCCCAAGAACTGTAACCACCCTGGTACAATGGAAAATCATTCTTTTGATGAGCTTTTCCACATATCCAACACTGTAACGGTCCCCTACCATCACCTCTAGTATGATGCTATCCAGGATGCGACCCATGGCCATTCTGAAATGCATTGAACTTATTGTAAGGAACCATTTTTTACTTCTCACCTCAATCTTGAGGTCTTCCCCACTTTAGTGTCCACTTCCATTTAAATTTCTTATTTCTTTTGAAATCGTGCTTAAGATCCTATTTTCTCTTTGACTTCTCATAACAATGCTTCACCTTTTGAATGGCCTCCTCCAATGATTTAGGCTCATCACACTCAATACAGTCTCTATACAACATTGGAAAACCACGTATTAATTTTTAAATATTAGCTTTCTCATCCTTGAAATAAGGAACATACCTCAATAGCTCCAAGAACTTGCTAATATAGTCATCATTTTTAATAGAACCCATCTGAAACTCATAAAATTTCTTATTTTTGTCATCATGGTATCTATCTGATAAGTAATTATTCTTGAATATTCTCTCAAACTCAACCCAACCCAACTCTTCTTCCCAAATACCCTTGACATTCTTTACATATTCCCACCAAATATTTGGTTCCCATTTAATACTGAAGGTGGCTATCTTGGTTTTCATGTTCTTTGGGTAGCTATGCAATCTAAATAATTTCTTCATCCCAAGAAACCATGCCTCTACATATTCTGACTTCTTCATCTCTCCATCCAGTGTAGGAGGCTTCACTTTATTGAACTCCTCAGGAAAATACTCCATTCTCTTATAAGGATGATGACAGTGATGACTATGATGATGTCCCCTTGATGAGGAACTAGAATGAGTCACATACATACCAGTCCCACTCTCAGTTGTATCCAATGACCTACAACCTCTAATCCTGTCCCCTCTATCCAACCTATATCCATACCAATACTTTCAACGATAGGCTCCATTAGTATTCTCTTCCTGCTCTTCAATGAACCTTAATTGTCCATTTTTTCTACAACTGGGAAAATCTCCAAAAAATAGTTGCATTGATTTCTGCCTACTTCTCCTGAGCCCTTGAAAGTATTTCCTAAGTCTCAACATACCTATCATTGTATCCTTTTAAACTTCTGATCACTTCCCTCAAGCTCCTCAATTTACCTACTATACCAAGATAATACTCATCTCCTTGTTTCCCAACTGATATGTATTGACAGTCACGAGAACTGTACCATTTTTCTCAACATCTTTGATTCTATTCTTACTACAAGTGTATGATGTCAAATAAACCAAATAGATACCAAATCAAATGCATACCTCATTTATATTCATGGGAGGATTATCTCATATTCAAGGTCATTCCACATTACTGCGATATAGATATAATCATAATCACGTGAATATAACAACATCATATATGACCCGATGCATGAGAACCACAACCTTGGAAACGTAATATTTTACACAAAAAGAGTGCATCCTACTCTGATAGCACCTTATAACCCACTCCGACACTTACTCACTTTCACCATATTTCCAAGGGTAAACATGAGATAAGGGTCACTATGGTAAGACTCAGCTTCATATATGACCTTAAGGAAATGGAGTTCACAACTTAAGACCTTACTAAGTTCCCACAGGTGTTACAGGACCTCTAGGAGAAATTCTACCCCTCCAGGTGTCCAACCCCTAAGATAACTATCTAATTCATTAAACTAGAGCCTCAACCCCTCTATTTCCAATGAATGAAAGTGACTATAAGCCTCCATTTTCTCCTACATGCTTACCTGCTAGTGAATGTCGACATTTACAGTCAATTATATGTTAACAACCTCAATTTCCAAGCCAAATTTTTAGGGCTAGGACTCAAGCCTTTGCCCAGAACTTAGTAAAGCTTCCATAAATTATGAATGGCATAGAAACACATATTATAAACAAAAACTTGAACTAGACCTTGACATGACCTCTCCAAACTCAGACTAATATTTCGTCAAACACACCATAAGAATGCAACCTATAGGTCACGAATTCATATCTGAACATAAATACCGAGAACGTTATATGAGGTTTAACAAGAAGCACCCATGCCTTATCACAATTTTTTTCATAGCACGAGTGAGGTCATACATTTATGAACTAGACATTCATTAATGAAAATGTGATAAGGTCCATACTTAGATAATGTTAAATAACCATGCTTATAACAAACATATAACCAGATAAATACAAGTGATAGAACAAACATTAAAGCCAGAAAACAACAAGTACATTTACTCATAAAAATAAAGAGAAATTTAGCTCTTATTAAACATATGCAAAATTCAACAAGGTCCTAGACTACCTCATACCACTCGACCTTAGATTGGGTTAAATGAAATATTTCCTTCATCCAGTAACCCCCGCGCTATATTCCAAGCATGAATAGGGTATCTTATGGGCTAAACCAATCCAAAAACAGCCAAGGGAATCCACAGGTTAAACCACCTCCACACTCAGCATACTTTGATCTCACCTAAAGTGGTCTTAACATCACACAACCTAACTGAGCTTAGATGCCTCAGAATTCCTTCACCATTCCTTGATGAATTTCCCTGTCTCCACCCACTTGTTGAGGGGTTCCGGGAGAAAATAATCCCCCCCAGCCCCCCCAAAACATTGGATTTTCTTGAGACCGCCTCACCCGGATCAAAAACCTTCCGGAAATTCAAAGTTCAACTGAAAAATAATGGCATCACACCATGGCTATATGGAATTGGTAAGGAAATGTTAAAACCACCATCAAAACCCAACAAAATTCATGCTACCAACAATAAAGAAACCAAATATACATATGCATATACCATGCATGCCAAAACAAACTAGGAAATCCTACATGAAACCTATTACCTGCAAGTATTCCTGTTGAAGCTACTTGATCCAACTTTCCCTTAATTGATCCTTAATTTCCCATGCTTTCATTTCCCTTCCTTTGGTTTCATGCACTTCCTTTACATTCTTGATTTAATTCACCTCTTGGTCCTCTTCTCGTCTTTGTTGTTTCTTGAATACAGTTCATAGTTGTGGGGGAACTAGTTCTCGAGACATATTAACATTCATCGAATATTTTTAAAGTAGTGGCCGGAGGGACATGCCTTGAGGGCTTGCAACAAATCTTCTAATTTTCAAACCCTAGCTTTCCAAAACAGAATGTCCAGAAACCTTTGAAAGTTGCAGAGTCATGGACTAAAGGAGTGATTTGAAGAAAACGAAGATAAGAAAATTCATACCTAGGAAATTAAGAATCTAAATATAACTATTGTAGAAATAATAATGAAATATTGAGATGATGTGGATGAATTTTCAAGTGGTAGAGTTCCCTTTAAGGCCTCTATAAATAAAAAAATATAGGTAGTCTCTGCTGAGGAGACAGCCTTAATAAATATGGTAAATAAAAAGAAGGAAACAGCTTCATTACATTCATGCTAATAGATAAAAAGCATTAATGAAAATAATAAAAACAGAAAGAGGAAAAATTGTTTGCAACTATCCCCAAAGATGAAATCAAAACATTTTTTTATTATTTAATTTCAAAAACAAATTCTGAATAGAATGTGAGTCATGAGAACCCAACACCAAACCCTTACAATGCACTTCTCCCATATTTTTAATCTCCCTTCCCAACCTAATTCTCTCAATCAATTTCCAAAACATATTCTTGATATGGTTCTAAAAATTGTTTCCTTCTTTTTCTTTTTTCTTTAAAAGGTTCTGAAATAATCAAATTACAAAAAGGTTGTTTTTATGTTCGATATATAATATATTTAATATTAAATAAATACTTTCTAAAATAAACCCCCAACCCCTTTGAAATTTTATAATATAAACATGTACATGTTGGGCATTTAAATCAGATAAGCATATTAAATAGTGTGGGACCGAAACTCATTATTCACCTACAATCCACCAGTAATTTTGGAAAAAAAACAACTCTTGTGGTCACTCGTAGTGGTTTAGGGAAGCTGAGGAGGGTGCACAGAGGATAAATATCACCCGTTGGTTATACGTGAGCGGTTTTGGATGAACTACTTGCGAGGGCACTCCTTTATTTAGCTTTCACGCAATTTATGTTGGTGGGATTTCGTGGTTCTAGACACATAGAATATGAGCGTTCAAATAGTCTAGCATCTGCATGAGGTGTAACCTATTCTCTATGACGAAGGCATTGAAATCATTTTGCAACTGAACAAATCTACCTCGAACCCTTCAATATCACCAGGCCTTTGAGAAATTACAGAGATGAATTTAAAAGGAAATTTCGACGTTTCCCACTAAACTTCGCAATATTCTCTGTGGCTTTTACATTCTCAACGCTGAATTGAAAAAACCATTTATTATATATCATGCTTTGCGTCCATCTGTTTCTTATTTGTTCACTAAATTTGATATCAATCGAATCTTATTTTGCTTCGCTTTTCTTAGGATGAAAAATGAAACTTGGAACATTTGCTTGTAAACATCAAGAGGGATTTGCAAAGGCCTCTAATCTCCGTCAATAAAATATTGGTTGCACCAAGATGCCTTATCATGGAAAAACTCATATTGACAATCATTATAAGGGAAACGTTGAGAGTTAGTACGAACGTGGAGACAAGAGGTATGATCCACAATACTGATAGCGCGCTCCAGAAATAGTTTGTCGGAACGCTTCCTATGAGGTCATTTGGAGTCAACACTTTGTTCCCTTTAGCAGAGTGGCTCAATGTCAACAACAACCAAAGATCATATTCCAATAGGAAATGAGAATGACTTGAAAGTCTATTAAAATTGTTGCTCCTTGCCGAGATAGGCATAGCAAGTTTTATCATTGTCTAGGTATGCCCTCAAGCACATTAATTTCCAGAATACCTTGTAAGCCACGGACCTTCGTTGAACACAAAATGAAAGATAATGGTCCACTTCTTTTCCTTCTGCCCTATCTATGGAATAGAAAGCACTTGTTTTCCTTCTGCCCGATCTATGTAAGAGAAAGAAAACGAAAATATGGTTTCCTTATTGTTTTCAGTGTTAGTAGCTTTATCTACTTGGACTACTCAAATCGAATCCCAGCGTCATCGTCATGCTTTCCATCAAACAAAAATATAACTCTCTCAATTACCAGCTTCCTTAGCTTGGGCCATATTCTCGAACTTTGGTCCATTATTAATAACAAATTACGATAAACGTTTAGTGTTGTGAAACAATTCTCATCATTAGGTATAATGGCTAGCGTAGAAGGTGGTGAAGACCTCTTTTAGATACATGGGCATGTTGAAAAAGTCCAGCAGTATTCTCACGGTGGAGATAGTTACCCAATCAAAACATATTTATGTTCCCATTCCCCAGGTCACATAAATTTCTTCATAGCCTCTGTTAAAAATTCCAAATTCATATCTTTTTGATGATGAGAATGTTGTCCTTCAAGATAATGCAACATTTATTTGCAAAATCGACAAGTTAGAGGACAACTTTCAGCTATCTCTTGTATGCCCACTCTCTCTTTCAGTAGTCTTTTATGGTATCAATTGAATCATTTTGAAATGATTCATGCTATCCGACAACCAGCGCTACGTTGAATGCTTTAACTGAGGCATTCTCTAGTGTGTCCTTCTATTTAAGAAAAGCTTCTTCCGTAGGTGTCAAGGTATGCCCATCATTTTTATAAAACTATGCGGCCTCAGTCTGCAAAATAACCAATTGGATTCACAAATTCAGCAAATATTGCATGAATTGTGCATAAAATTTCTCTTCTTAGCAGATTTCCCAACCAAAGACACTCCTTGGGATGTAGTGGATGGTTTTGGATGGCAGAGAGATTTCGTGATGACATATGACATATGGGAAAGGATTATTTACACCACTTGTTCATGCTGGTATTAATATGACCCTAATAACCTCATGATTCATTATTTTAATGCACTGCAAAATAAAATATCAGTCTAGAATTTACTATAGGGAATCTCAAAAATACACAGGTGACATGTTCATTTTCCAAACATCACCACTAATGTTTTTTTATTTATATTTAATGTTAGCTCAAGGAGTCACTCCTTGACAGCATAAGGAGTAAGTCTTACACATCATAATTTATTTCAAATTTTAAAGTGGTGGCATGGCTTCTCAAATATTTTTGAAGTGATTTTTATCCTCTTTACGAATTTCATGCATTTAGAGAGTTGTGGCAAGTATAAATTGCTTGGGTAAATTGGTAGTATAGGGAGCAGAGTGTAACAACTGGAGAAGATGGATTGCTGGTACCTATTCTAGGAAATATTCCTATCCTAAATCAGTTACACAGCTATGATGGTGGCTCTTTACACAAACTCTGTTTATGAAAAGAAAACAACATTTAAAAAATAGATTTCATGTATAAAATATTCCACAAATATTTTATGAAATCTTCACTCACATGTTCTATAACACATATAATTTGCAGAAAACTGAAAGTAGATAATTTACTGTTAAATCCTTTGACAATTCCTCGCTCACACCTTATTAGTTGATGAAATTCATATTTTAGAAGAATTTAACAAAGAAAAGAGACGCACCATACATTAGATGTTCCTTGAGTCACAAAATCCTCCAGCATGAAGTAAAAAAGGCTTTTTATCATATTCAATCTTTAGATAGACCAACATCAAACCTAGAAATGGTATTTACAAGTGGTATATATAGCAAGAGAGGCACCAAATTCATCTCTTCTAAAAAGAAGGAAACATTACTCCTAACATTACATAGGTTTCAAAATACATTATAACGATATCCTATCGAAATCTAACAGAAATGAAAAATGTAGAAGAAATAAGAACAAAAATCTGGGCTGAAATGTTGAGTGTTTTTTCATGTTGCTCCCTTTTCTGCTCATTTGTCCCCTTGTGTCTTCGGTCTTTAAATAACCATGTAGATCCATTTAATAAGACCTCCAACAACCTCATAACCAACTTTCACCATCACTTGTCATATCCATGTCATTATGGGTTCTTATCCATCCTTAACTAGCTCGAAAGATTCGATGACAGGTGTCAAAATTTAGTTAAAATAAGTGCTACCTGAAATTCCGATAAAAACATGTAACTACACAAAAACTAGAATGCTACTATAATTTCTGGTAGCGCTCTATTTATTTTTTCAAAAATACATAGAAAATGCTAAAAATACTGTGTAGACCTATATTCTTTGACATCTAAGCTGCTGCTCGAAATTGTGACTAATAAGAAAAATGGTTTTTGTATCAAAAAAACATTTTTACCTTCCTTCTATGTGGGTTGCAGCTTCAAGAAGCTTATCCAAGTCTATTTTGTTGTTAGCAACTCATCTGGATATGGTTGGTCGTGTGGCTTCTTCCTTGATAGTGGCTTTTTCCTCCTTAGAACCCCTTTGTATCTTTCTTCTCTTTAGGGCCTCTGAGTGTTGCTCTAAATGGTTTTTTTTTTTGTTTTTCTTCATGGATTTGTTTTATTTTGACACTTTATATTTACCTTCAATATCAATAACCTTTTTCATTAGGCTTGGATTATGTAGAGCCTTGCACTTAAGCATAAACTTGTTACTGTCTCTGGTATGCCTCTTTCTGGTACCAGCAACAAGTTTGGCTTTTTCTTTCTTCTTCTTACTGTTGATATCATATCTAGCATCCTTGAGGAGTTCTTCATTAAATTTTGTAGGCTGATACTCTTTCTGGATTTTTCGTTGAATATGTGCTTCTAGAACTTCTGGTAGCACCTACACTTTTGATTTATCTGTACTTGCAGACCTTCCTCTTTGGGCTACGGTGTAGACATTAGGAAAAGGAGAAAAATGGGGCACCATTTTCATAGATTTGGGTTTACCTACTGAGGAACTCTATCCTTTTCCCAAATTTCTCTCAACTTTAACTATATAAACCTTTTCTTTCTTTCTCTTCGCCTTCTTATGGATATTTTCTTTTTTAGCATTTCTCTTTTTTTTTTTCTTTTTGCAGGCTGAGGGTGTGGTTATGAAACTGGAGGTGAAGATGCAAGTTGGCCTACCCTGTAAAAAAAAAAGTGATCACAAGTTTGATTTGTCTTCCCTAACTCTTCTTCAACTAGAACCTTCATTAAAGCTTGATGATACAAGCTATGCTCTAAAATAGTAGTGTGACTTTGGACCCTTGCTAACATCTTTGTGAGGATCTTGAACAAGAAATATGGAAGATTTAATGTCTTCATACCTGTAACATGAAAAATAAACCTCATGTGATAAAGGAACACAATTGTATACCTCCTTCCACAAGTGAGGTATACCTTGATAAGCTTAACAACTTTTGCCCAATCGTTCTTAAGATAGCTTCTTGGAATTCCCTTGGCCCAATTAGGATCTATGTCTGCATGCTTGAGGAAACTATTAAGGTCTTGTTATGTGATAACCTTCCCTTTAAACCACCTCTCTCCTTCCTATGGAAGGTTAAATGATTTAGAAATGGAGTCTTTGGAAACCTACAATTTAAGGCCATAAAATATGGCTTCTTGTCCATTAAAGGAGTTTTCAAACTTTTGAGCTACTCCTGAGTGAGGGCTCTCTAACCTGGTGCACAGAGAATACCACCCTGACTAGAAAAACAAACCTCTTACCCTTGAATTTGCATCCACTAGGTCTACACTGTGTGGCTCAATTCGATTTATTTTTCCACCTGTTTTAGTCATCTTCAAAAAATTAATGACTCCGTCTCTTGAAATTGATAGGTGGCAGAGTTGGAGGATTTACTTTTTTTTTGTGAATTTGGTAGTTCCTTACTATTTTCTATTAATCATCAAAAAGTAGGTTACATCATATACAAAGTGAGTGGCCTCAACCTGCCTGATGGAAATAGGGTCTGCTGGCCACCTTAACGCATTGAAATCCTTCCAAAATTGATATTGTTTCCTTCTTCTACTTGCCGCAATGGCCATTTTACTGTTTAAAACATTAACTAAGTACCAGCTACAAACAAAAACACTATTTGTAAAATTCATAAAAAACTTAAACTGGGCTACTACCCATTGGAAGAGTCTATTGGTGTAGGATCCTTTGTCGTGGAACCAGGCATGTCCACTTGCTGCATCTATTGCATCTACCTTTCAATATGACCAATTTGAGTTGTCTATGACACCTTGATATGATAGAAGTTCCATCACTGATGATGCTTCATTCCGTTTACCTAGATGAAGACTTTGCATTGATTTGGTCAGAACACATTTCATTATCTAGTAAGTATGAACAATTTGGTTAAATAGTGAGAGATGACCTCTGGTATTTCCTGGATTAATAATAATATCCATAATTTCCTCCTCTACCTCATTATCTTCCTCATTACTATAACTTTCTTTTTCCCATCCCTGAATTTCATTTCTGACTTGTGGAGGATTTCCAAGAGAGTAAGCTTTCGAGATATTCTCTAAAACCTCTTGCTTTGTCTTTCTACCTCACTTGCTAGTCTCAACTGTAGATTTTACAATCTTTTTCTTTCCTTTGTCTTGATTTTAAACTATACACTTCCTCGTTTTCTTCTTAACCATAGTTCTGTTCTGAATATTCTGCTGATTTAAACCTGTAATGACTCTTTGTGATCCTGTATGATGGAAGGACATAGATATAACAATTATACCTTTTTCCTTCAGAACTAAATCTTCCTCTGGCTCATGATTCGCAAAATGATAGATACAATGCTGTTGATAATTAAATAAATGGTTTATACAAGTAGTTTGCTGCACATAGAGACAAACCCAGAACTGAATCTCTATCTTACCCAATAAAAGCCTGACTAAACAAGCTAAACTCCTATAATGAGAAAGATAAATGATTAAACCAGAATAGAGAGCATGAAAATAGTCTTCACCTGGACGGATTTTAAAGATATGACCCTGCCAATATCAAACAAGGCCGACATAATAGACACTTCTTTTAAAATTCCCTACACTGATATAGAATAGCAAGTAGACAAAATTAAGGAATTTCCCCTACCATAACCCAGCAAGGCACATAAAAAGGCAATAGAAGCTACCCCAATTATCCCTTCCATCTTTCAAATATACCAAACAAAGGTGAAATCCAGCATAAGTGAACTAAACACCATGCATAAAGAAATTACAACAATTTTGTAACAAACTCAAATACCCAACAAAACTAAACTCACATACAAGGAAAACTCCACGACCTTACAAGGATCACGAAAACAGGAATGAATAGCCTCCTGCAGGATGAATTTAGCATTCCTGACCTTAGAACAGCAGATGAATAAACCCATTCCAAATTTTCAGAACCTTCGCTAGCCATGTTCATACAACAATTAATAGCTAAGAGAATAAGGTTGGTATTAAGAAGAACATACCCCTAAACCCAAGCTTGAACCCATTGAATAATTTCCGCACCATCTCTAGCCCGTCGCCTCAAATCGCTGCTCCTACCAGAGTAAAAGGGTTTCTGTAGAGCCAAATTATACCTCTTGAGACTTACCTTGCTCTACATTTTACAATGCCCTTCTGACAGCACAGGTTGTCTTACTAAATGCGCAATCATCCAAATAAATTCCACGTACCTCCTCATATGATGTATTGATAGCATGCTTGATTTATCACACTTAATCCTCTGTGCATTCATTGCGAATGTCCTACACCTGTCCTACGCCTGCCACGTGCCACATGACCGCAAGTACCCCGATCGGGGTGCAGAGTTGGAGGAGTTTCACCTGACAAGTGTTTACTGTATTATCCTTTGAAATCTTATCTAAAATAAAGAATCCTCCTCAAACTAAAAATCTAAGAAATTCAATCTCGAACAACAAAAATCTCAAATGACAACGCTCATGCTTTTTTGGTTGTTTTAAAACAAAAAATATGGTTCATCACCACATGCAAATCGACCTTCATTATTAAAAATATGCCTCACCGTGATGTACACCATGTGCTAGCCATTATTACCTTCAGTTGGTTGTGTATCTTCATTTGGAAAGCTCCGGATGGCTTGAGACAAGCGGATATGTGACTGGTAGTCACCTCCGTTGTCTCGTTGATTATTGGCTGAAATTTCCTGCAGCACTCATGTGCGACCAGCCAAATAGTCATTGAGTTAAGCTTGATGACCATGATCTAATTTGCTAAGAAGAACATGTACTTTGACATACGATTAAATGAATTGGGGTTGACAGGAAGGATGAGATTAATGGTTAAGTGGATTACTATGGGTTGACACATAGGCATTAACATATACCATGACTTGACCTCAACTAAACTAACTGCATACAAGACCTATCATGAGATATGAAATATTATGCACTTTTTCGTTTATATTTAAAAATAGAGTATGCTTATGGAATTTTTGGTAACATCGGAATAAAAATAAAAAGGACAAAAAGAAGAATATAACAGAATGTGTAAAAAGACTAAAACAGGTTCTTATGGAATTTTTGATAGCGACAATTTTTTTTTGAAATTTTCAAAGTCTAATCCTAAAAACAAAAAAATTAAAATGGACTCGTGACTTAGCAAATAATTGTGCTAAAACATAATTGTAACCATCATAGGAATTTAAATTTTTGGATGAAGTTATAGATTGGATCATGATCTTCTTTCTTTCCTGTCAGTATGATTCTCTTGAATTTATATTGTATGCCTAATTCATTTATTTCTATTGGATTTTTCCTTAGGCTCTATATATTTATAAGAAAAATATGAATCATGTAGTGACAACACACAAAAAATAGCTACCACTATAGTGCCTTCCCCCCAAAAATAAGTATGTGTATCAATAATGCTAGTAACCCATGCAATTTTCATGGTAACTAACTCCATAGGACCCCCATTTACAACTGCAATTCTCTTTTATAATACCAATTGCCACTCAAATTATATTATTGAGTGTTCAAACTATTAGCTATAAGGAGAGATAGGCATCCCACTCCTTTCTCTTCTTTAAGCCCATCCAATTCAAAACTCGTACTCTGCTTAACTCAATATGAGATTGAAGTAACGGTAGTTTTTATCAAATATCAAAGTACCAATACTATATATCATAGTGGTTCATTACACATTGGTCAGATACCCAATTATACAATTGCTTATATTCCTCATGGTCCATGAGGCATATTGACATCTTGTGCAATATCGTATATACTGCATCCTTGATCATGACCTTCTCCCTTGACTTACTACTTTATGTGTTAAGCACTGATCTAGCTCTTATGGTAGATGGATTTGATTTTTTTTCAATGGTTGGCATTGTTTTTCATTTTGTTTAATATTTTATGGTTTTTCTACCACATTAAGTAAGGAAAAACCCTATAATCTCTTAATATACTTGAGCATCCCAGAAATCGTTACAACATGTATTGCAAAGGTACTCATCCCTTGGCTTGGTAATCAAGTTGGGGTGCTATCTATATGATTAATTATAAAATTTTAGCCGATATGAATGGCAAGGAATTAGGGCCTTTGGTCATTTTTAAATAAAACAGTTATCCTATACAACAAAGGTCAAGCGTAGAAAGGAAAGGCCAAATTTTCCCCAAAAAAATTCTCCTTAGTCCAAGTTTGCCTCCAATTTTTAAAATTTTCACTATGCATGTTCTAACTACAACGCCCAAGTTTTCATCCAATTTTTAAAATTTTCGCTATGCATGTTCTAACTACAATTCTCTCTAACACTAATCCTAAAACTAAACTCACAAAAGGCTCCAAACCTATGATTTGATGCATTTTTCTTCTTGATGCCTATAATTTCTTCATTTTCCTTAATTTTTTTTCAATTTCCTCCTCACACGTAACCTATGACCGTTCACCTTCCTATTCTCCTAATTTTCTTTATTTTCGTAAATAAAATTCCAATTAATGTCTCATTCCTTTCCAAAGTATTTTCCATTTACTTTTCCAATTTTCCCTTAGCTATAAACACATTAAGTGATGCTCACTAGGATATTTTCCCAACATTCAACTTGGAATGCGTGTCCCATGACCTTGGTCTTATTTTTACATTATTAAATTTTATTACATGAAATTTTAACCTGGGGTTGTTACAGTCCCTTGCATGATATAACCAAGCATCGGGATAGGTGGGTTAGCCCACCAACCCGACTTTAATACTGAACAGTAAATTGGTAAACCTTAAATATTATCCGTTGACTATCCATAACAAGTGACACTCGTGGTCCATTGGTTGGGCGGTAGACTTGTGTGTTGGAGGTATATGGTTCGAGAGTTGTGGAGGCTTAATGCGGTCAATAACAAAAAATTGTCGAACCACTGTCACATCTCCCATTTACTCAAAAAAAAAAAAAAAAAAATTCTCCAAACCTTTCATAATTTCAAGAATAGGTTTACCATAAAAATCTAAATTCTCTAACTAGGGAAATCATATTTTATTTTCCCCATATGATTCATTTTAGTATACTACCATAACCCCAAGTAAATCTCTATTACTTCCACTTTAACTTGTTTTATGTTATTCTAACTCCAAGTGTGGAGTGATTTAATATCATTTCAGTTTCTATGAAGGTCGCATCGAGCACCTACGGTTAACCTTCACTTTGGTGGTTATTGGCTCTTGGCCATTCGAACCATTTTCATGCATTATATACCATGGATTCGAGTTGGTTATACCCACGAAGCATCCTTTACAATTTATATGCCCTCGCTTTTTCCCATCACATATATTCCTATACCTTTGGTTGTGAGCATAATTGAATTTAATTTTCATACTGTTATATGAATGGCTATTTCGTGCTTCTGGCGGTCAGATGAGGTGGCATTCATATCTGTTTTCAAATCTGCGTTGATATCTTCGCATCTCCTGGTACATGAGATTTCAGATCAACATTAAATGTGAAACTTGAATGCGTTTATTGATTTCCACGTAGGGCGTAAGGTTCGAATCAGCTTGAGGTGATGTGTATATTGCGATGGGATAAGTCTTCTCCACGTCAGATTTTATACTACTTCCGGTTGCATTGTATGGGTTATGCTGGGTTTCATCCCATTCTCCCATTCACGTGGTAGATCCATGTCGATCTGTCAAACACCATTCGAGCTTACTCGGTTTACAAGGCAAGCTTCCTCATATGAACAGGATGTCTAAATTTCATTTCGTATCTTGGCACCATTAATGTTACATGACTAGAGTAATTTCACCCGCCAACCCTTCGATCCATGGCTTTCCTCTTGTGATTTTTCCAAGTGGACGGCTGCGATCCTTTCGTATTAGGTTTTCTGGGGTTTTTGAATGATTATATAAGTCTTTGTTTTTTGTGTAGAGACAGTTTCCACGTGCATCGTTTGTTTGTTCATCTCTTCACCTCGCAGCTCTGCAACTTGGGTTGAAGGCAAGGTCTTTGCCCTTCATATGGTCTACTCACCCCAGTTCACGAAGGAGATTCGTGGCTTGGCTACACCACTGCAACGCTACCAGGTAATCATTTTATACACTCGTTTTGCATTTTGTGATTGGAGACCAGGTTCGTCGCTCAGATCTTGTCATACTTCTTTTCTAAGGAAGTCTTCGAACGTTAATGAGGTGAATGCATTTTGTTCTAGAGATTACGTTTAGGGTTCAGTTGTGTTTGAAACCGTTCACATTATATCTTCTGTGCATATTTTTCGTTGTATTCTCTCTCTGCCATATGTCGATATCGTTTCTTTAATGGTTTTGTTAATCGATAATTAATCTTAAATCTTATTTTTGCTGTTCCATTTTTTTTATCAACTGCTCTATTAACTTATTTCCTATCCTGACTGTGTTTTTCCATAGGTAACGCAGACTCATTCATATTCCTTTGTAGGCAGCTATGAGCCCTTTCATTTCACTGGATATTAATTTCATCTCCCTTGGCATTTCAGGTCGGTATATGCCTGTGGGGATAATATCACCCTCTCGTTGCATTGTTCCGTCTTATTTATGCAGAATCATTACTCCCTTAGGTTTTTACACAACGTCCTTTGACGGACTAGACTCTGTCAGAGTCAGAATGTTAATATTTTTCATTCGTATGTTGGTACTCTTTAATGTTTTAAAATTTTAATTGTGACTATGGATTCGGTTATCAGACCCTAGCCCTACAGGCTCAGATTTTTGTGGCGTGTATCGGGACCTTTGTATATATTTTCACTTATATTCTTATTTGCCATAATTTCAATGAAGCTACAGTTCTTAATTTTATGGACTGCCTCATGCTTCCTCGCATGGAATGATTCGTTGAGTATGAGTTGATACGATTTAACACAAATGAGTTATTGCTCTTTTACTTTGCTTATCATAGCAGTGGATGTAGTTGATATAATTCTCTTTATAGCTAATGTTATTCACTTGTACATGGCCTCCTAGCTATTTATGTTTTTCATGACTCTTACAAGAGACTCTCAGGGTTTGTGGAGAGTTATATTTCATTTTAAATTTTGTATGCACGTGTAAATTTGGTTTTGTAGCTAGATATTTCTAAATACTTGTACTATATATTTTTCATGAGCTAACAGTCTCCCCATACTCATATTTAAACTAAATTTCTTTACTTATATCTGTCTATACATACAATTGCATGCATAGGTTTGTGTGTCCAGTCTCATATATATCCATTTAAAATGTATGAGATACAAATACTATATTCTCGTAGGTTCCCATGCTCTTCTTGTTTTGTTGTATATTCTCTAGTTGGGTCTCCTCTTCATTTCCTTATAGCTACTCACATCTCTTCATACCTAGATCTCTTGTTCTAGTTATTTCTACAGAATTGATCATGTTTTTGGATTCATTCCCTTGCTACTTAAATAATTTTTACAACATTAAAATTTACTACTCTTCCATTCAATCCTTGTTAAAGGAAATAGTAATTATATTACTGTTAACATGTACAGCTGTTGAAAATATTATACCTCTCTGCTCTTCACTTAGTAATTACTAAATAATTAATTTTGCACTCTATGCACTTAATTTCTCACTGCTCCATTTCTCACAAAAGCAGATTAAAGTTACAAATTCGTGAATTATGAGATATTATAAATCTCCAGCTTTTACCTTAAGGATTGGTTTAGGGATTTTGGAGAATTTCACTTCAATTTACCTAATCACGATCATAATTGTATACTGATAGATCAGAAGTAATTTACAGTAATTTATCTGTAGAGAATATGTATCCTTAAATTTAAACCAACCTTGGTTTAGAGTTTCTGTTGGATTCTACTCTACAGAATTTTTCTCTACACCCATACAGAATTTTAAGGGTGAATGCCCTATGATTAATTCTGTTAAATGTAGCATTAATAAATCTAATAACATATAAATCAACTGTTATATGTAGCCAATTCATACCACAGCAAGTAAAAACACTAATCAAATTAGAGAGATACCACTCATGCAGTCGACCAACCTCCCAACCTTAGAGTCCTTCTGTCTCCCAGAACTCACCCCCGAGCTGAGATCACCTCCTAGAACAGACCAACCACTAATCTGCTTAGGAGCAGCTTATTTAAGCTATGGTTCCCCAAAGCTTGTTTCTAATTCTGCGTCCAGAATATCAGGATGCTTTTCTTCCTGTTTGCCTAGGCGTCCCATTTTAGGGATTCTTTAAAGCTGTTTTATGCTTTTCCCCTGCTTTTCCAGCTTTTTACCTCTTCCCAACTACTTTCCTTATCATTGGGGAATTTAGATTCTTCCTCAAAAATATAAATTAGGAATTATTTCTTTCAAGGATTTTTGAAAGATTTTGGGGAAAGTATTTTCTTTATCCATCCTCATGGATTTAGCAAGTGATCTCATAAATCTCATTTTTGTCATTCTGCACACAATCATTTTATTTATTTCTCCAAATTCAATTACTTAATTACATTCTCAAAATACTTGTCCTTTGGGGTCCACTCCCCTTAGGATTTAAAATTCAAATGTCTAACTTTCAAATTCAAACACATAAATTGGGGGTGTTACATATTCCCCCTCTGAAAATAAACATCGTCCTCGGTGCTATTATTCAACTACTAGAGTTCATTTTTTATTCAAACAAAAATGGATATCTTTCCATCATTTCAGATTCTCTTTCCCAGGTAGCTTCTTCCGCAGTAAAGTGCTTCCACTGCACCTTTACTCTTGCTACCGTTCGGTTTCTCAATTCAATTTTTTCCCGCTCCAATATTTGAAGCGGTTCTGGCAGAAAATCCCCTTCTAGTTCCACCTGTACAACATTCCAATCAACTATGTGAGAAGCATCATGTACATATATTTTTAATAACGAAACATGAAACACATCATGAACTCTAACATGGGGTGGTAAGGCCAGCTTGTAAGCCACTGGTCCCAACCTTTCTAATACTTCAAAATGACCACAATATCTAGGAGCTAGTTTTGCACAACTTCCAGCATAAAGTGTGCTCTTTTTGGGTTTAATACGCAAGTACACATGCTACCCCAATTTAAATTCTCTATGCACTCTTTTCTTATCAGCATAGTTTTTCTGACGATCTTGTGCTATCTTGATGTTTCTTTGTATCTGTTTAAAAATTCTTTCCATTTCTTATAAAGCATCTGGTCCCAGCATGAGTTTATCTTCTGGCTGGCTCCAGCTCAAAGGAGTACGACATTTTCTTCCATACAGTGCCTCAAACGGACTCATTTTGATGGAGGCTTGGTAGCTGTTATTATAGGAAAATTCAGCTAAGTGCAAGAAATCTTCCCACTTTGATGGCCTATCCACCACAGACATTCTCAACATGTCCTCCAAAATTTGATTAGTTCTTTCTGTTTGACCATCTGTCTGAGGGTGGTAAGCAGTACTAAAATTCAACTTAGTACCCATCCCTCCAAACAGTCCTCTCCAAAAAGCTGCTGTAAACTTAGCATCTTGGTCAGAAACAATCACCTTCGGAACCCCATGGAGTCTTACTACTTCCTTCAAAAACACATTCGCTACTTGGGCTGTCCCAAAGGTAGATTTCACTGGTATAAAATGTGCAGCTTTTGTTAAAGTGTCTACTACCACCATCACTGAATCATGTTGATATTTTGTTTTGGGTAATCCTGTTATGAAATCCATGGAAATTGTATCCCATTTCCATTCTGAAATCGGCAACGGGTTTAAAAGACCAACAGGATGCTGATGCTCAACTTTGACTAGTTGACATTCCATGCATCTAGTTAAATATTCTGCTACATCTCTCTTCATTCCTGGCCAAAAAAACTTCTTTTTCAAAGCTGTTAACATGTTTTGATATCCTAGATGTCCTGCATATGGCTGTTTGTGATATTCATCTAGAATCTCCTTTTCAAGGATTCTACATTAGGAATATACAATCGGTTTTTATAACAGATCAGTCCTTTCTGGTTTTGAGTGAAATCAGCCATCCCCTTCTTTAGGGTTTTCACTTGTATGTTCTCATAATTGGGATCCTGGTTTGCTGACTGTTTCACTAACTCTTCTAAATCAAACTGGGCACTACTTCCACTACTGCCCAGAATTTGAAAAGCATTTCTACTCAAGGCATCAACAATTTTATTTTCTTTCCCTCTAATATGCTTTATATCCATGTCAAATTCACTTAGAAAAGACAGCCATCTGGCTTGTCTAGCATTCAAATCAGTTTGGGAAAAGAAATATTTGAGACTAACATGATCAGTCATCAATGTAAACTTTTTTCCAAGGAGATAGTGTCGCCACATTTTCAAAGCATGGATAACAACAGCTAATTCTAAATCATAGGCACTATAGTTCTGTTCATGTATCTTCAGTTTCCTAGATTCATATGCAATAACTGAATTCTCCTGCAAGAGAACTCCTCCCAACCCCTCTCTACAGGCATCTGTACATACGAAAAATTCTTTATCAGGATCTGCAATCTTCAGTACGGGGGCGGTAGTAAGTTTTAGTTTTAATTGGTCAAAACTGTTTTGGCATTTTTCAGTCCACTCAAACTTGACACCCTTCCTTTGCAATGATGTTATGGGATATGCTATGGCAGAAAATCTCTCCACAAATCTGCGATAATAGCCTGCAATCCCCATAAATGATCTCACTGCTGAAACATCAGTTGGTACAGGCCATTCTTTTATAGCCTTTATCTTTTCAGGGTCAACAGTAAGGCCTTGTTCAGAAATAATATGCCCCAAATATTGAATCTTGTATTTATAAAATTCACATTTACTGAACTTGGCATATAACTGGTTTTCTTTTAAAGTTTGCAATACTATCCTCAAGTGTTTTTTATGCTCCTCCTCACTTTTTGAGTAGACTAAAATATCATCTATGAACACCAGAACAAATTTATCCAAGTACTTATTTAACACACTGTTCATTAGGCACATAAAGGTGGCAGGGGCATTTGTCAAACCAAAAGGTAGGACTACAAATTCGTAGTGACCATACCTGGTTCGAAAAGTTGTTTTGCTGATGTCTTCTTCTTTAATTCTGAGTTGGTGATAACCAGTCCTTAAATCAATCTTTGAAAATACTGAAGCTCCTCTCACTTGATCAAAAATATCATCAATTCTAGGCAAAGGGTATCTATTTTTAATGGTCAACTTATTCAATTGACGATAATCAATGCACATCCGAAAAGTGCCATATTTCTTTTTCACGAACAGCACCGGTGCTCCCCAAGGAGACACACTCGGTCTGATATACCCTTTATCTAACAGTTCTTGCAATTGCATTTTCAGTTCCATAAGCTCAGGGGGACTCCTTCGATAAGGAGCTCGGGAAACAGGTACTGCTCCCGGCACCAGATCGATGGAAAAGTCAATTTCTCTTTTGGGAGGAAGATGAGGGATCTCATCTGGAAAAACTTCTTTACATTCCCTTATCACTGGTAACACATCCAGCAGTTTTTCTTTAGTTTTCTGTTCTATTTCTTCCACATGCACTGCATAAACCTGATATCCTTTTCTAGTTGTTCTTTTTAATTGCAGTGCTGATATTTGTCCTACAGAGATAGGTTTTGGTTTTCCTTTGAGAATAAAAGGTTTCCCCTCCTCATCTACACAATGCAGATTCTTATCCCAACAATTCATCAAGGCTTTGTTCTTTTCTAGCCAGTCCATTCCTATCAGCAGGTCATATGAAACTAAGGGCAGAATGTTCAAATTTACTTCTGTTTGAAAATCATTTAATTTGATTGTTGTTCGGGGCAATTTATGGGTTACCTTTCTTTTAGTTCCAGTAGCCAGCTGTGCCAACCAGGACTGCTGAAATTTTTCAGTTTTAAGATTACATTTTTCTACAATTTTTGGACAAATGTAACTCAAGGAAGCACCCGGATCAATCAAAACTGAAACAGATTGGTCAGAAATATTACCCTCCATTTCAACCATAGTAGCTTGATGTTCTGCTTGTCGATTTTCCAAGGATGCACTGATAGTTGGTATATTTCTTGCTATGTCATTTACCGTAGTGGCTTCTCGATCTCTCATAATCATCTAAATGTTTCGATGGGGGAAATATCTCAACAGATGGGGTTCTCCACACCCCCAACATTTCAGGGGTTCTCTCATTTTTACTATGCCCTCTTTCTTATTGTCTCCCTCTATTTGTTTTGACGCCACTTGGGACTGAGCAGTTTGACTTTCTTTGGGTTTATTAAACTTTTTCCGCTGATGATCTCTGCCAAAATTCTTCAAATAGGCTGGTTTTTGTTTCTTCCCTTTGAATTCACTCTTATTGACCCAGCCTTTTCCATGTTCAGTTTTTCCTTTAAACTGTTGGTAGCACAATCTAGCTTTTCTAACAGCTTCGTCCATTATTTTTGGGTTATCAAACTCAATCTTCTCCTTGTATACAACAGACAAACAATTCAGAAACCTTTGTACCTTGGTCTTTTCTTCCCTTATGTAGGGTACATATCTCAACAAATTTGTAAACTTGGTAACAAACTCATCAATAGTGAGCTGTCCCAGTGTAAGTTCATGAAATTCCTTGGCTTTATCATCATAGTAACGTTCATTTAGATACTGGTTTTTGAACTAAACTTGGAAATCTTCCCAGGTGACTATCTTTTCATCAATGGCATGCACCATTTTTGTCTCCTCCCACCACAAGGTACCCTTACCTTGTAGCTGGTAGACAGCTAATCTGGCCTTCAGATTGATTTCATATTCATAGACCTGGAAGTACTTAATCATGTTCAACAACCAGGCTTCAACATCTTCCTCCTTCACCCCATCATAGGAGGGAGGTTTGATCTTTCGGAATTCCCCTTGTAATTCCCTTTTCTGCTTATACTGATACTTAACAGCATCATCATCCTCAGACTCATCAGTCTTCCTCTTTCCGGAACCTTCGCCTTCCTAGCTGTTCCGCGAAGTTAATTCTCTGATGAGCTTTTCTTGCTCCTCACTAGCTAATGACAATCTGTAATTCTGGATTTTTATCTCAGCCAATTCTTGTTGCAACCTCTGCAACATAGTCATCATGGGCACATTGGGATCTGGTGCATTATCCTCATCACGCAGATCAACATAAATTTCTTCACCTTCTGCCATTTCAGCACCACTGTACACTACACAACAGAAATCAGTGAAAATAATTTTTTATTTTTTTTCCACAGAAATCAATTTATACAATGAACACACAGCAACAGTGAGCACAATGTCGCCAACCCAGTTTGATAACTTGGGCTATGATACCATTTGTCACATCTCCCATTTACTCTATTTTTTTTTTTTTTTCTCCAAACCTTTCATAATTTCAAGAATAGGTTTACTATAAAAATCTAAATTCTCTAACTAGTGAAATCATATTTTATTTTCCCCATATGATTCACTTTACTATACTACCATAACCCCAAGTAAATCTCTATTACTTCTTCTTTAACTTGTTTTATGTTATTCTAACTCCAAGTGTGGAGTGATTTAATATCATTTCATTTTCTATGAAGGGCGCATCGAGAATCTATGGTTAACCTTCACTTTGGTGGTTATTGGCTCTTGGCCATTCGAACCATTTTCATGCATTATATACCATGGATTCGAGTTGGTTATACCCACGAGGCATTCGGTACCCCTTTACAATTTATATGCCCTCGATTTTTCCCATCACATATATTCCTATACCTTTGGTTGTGAGCATAATTGAATTTAATTTTCATACTGTTATATGAATGGCTATTTCGTGCTTCTGGCGGTCAGATGAGGTGGCATTCATATCTGTTTTCAAATCTGCGTTGATATCTTCGCATCTCCTGGTACATGAGATTTCAGATCAACATTAAATGTGAAACTTGAATGCATTTATTGATTTCCACGTAGGGCGTAAGGTTCGAATCAGCTTGAGGTGATGTGTATATTGCGATGGGATAAGTCTTCTCCACGTCAGATTTTATACTACTTCCGGTTGCATTGTATGGGTTATGCTGGGTTTCATCCCATTCTCCCATTCACGTGGTAGATCCACGTCGATCTGTCAAACACCATTCGAGCTTACTTGGTTTACAAGGCAATCTTCCTCATATGAACAGGATGTCTAAATTTCATTTCGTATCTTGGCACCATTAATGTTACACGACTGGTGTAATTGCACCCGCAAACCCTTCGATCCATGGCTTTCCTCTTGTGATTTTTCCAAGTGGGTGGCTGCAATCCTTTCGTATTAGGTTTCTGGGGTGCTTCAATGATTATATAAGTCTTTGTTTTTGCGTAGAGATAGTTTCTAAATAATTAACTTATTTTGTTAACGATTTTTTTTATTAACTGCTCTATTAACTTATTTCCTATCCTGACTGTGTTTTTCCACAGGTAACGCAGACTCATTCGTATTCCTTTGTAGGTAGCTATGAGCCCTTTCATTTCACTGGATATTAATTTCGTATCCCTTGGCGTTTCAGGTCGGTATATGCCTGTGGGGATAATATCACCCTCTCGTTGCGTTGTTCCGTCTTATTTATGCAGAATCATTACTCCCTTAGGTTTTTACACAGCGTCCTTTGATGGACTAGACTTTGTCAGAGTCAGAATGTTAATATTTTTCATTCGTATGTTGGTACTCTTTAATGTTTTAAAATTTTAATTGTGACTATGGATTCGGTTATCAGACCCTAGCCCTACAGTCTTAGATTTTTTTGTGGCGTGTATCGGGACCTTTGTATATATTGTCACTTATATTCTTGTTTGCCATAATTTCAACGAAGCTACAGTTCTTAATTTTATGGACTGCCTCATGCTTCCTCGCATGGAATGATTCGTTGAGTATGAGTTGATACGATTTAACACAAATGAGTTATTCATCTTTTACTTTGCTTATCATAGCAGTGGCTGTAGTTGATATAATTCTCTTTATAGCTAATGTTGTTCAATTGTACAAGGCCTCCTAGCTATTTATGTTTTTCATGACTCTTACAAGAGACTCTCAGGGTTTCTGGAGAGTTATATTTCATTTTAAATTTTGTATGCACATGTAAATTTGGTTCTGTAGCTAGATATTTCTAAATACTTGTACTATATATTTGTCATGAGATAACAGTCTCCCCATACTCATGTTTAAACTGAATTACTTTACTTATATCTGTCTATACAGACAATTTCATGCATAGGTTTGTGTGTCCATTCTCATATATATCCATTTAAAATGTATGAGATACAAATATTATATTCTCGTAGGTTCCCATGCTCTTCTTGTTTTCCTGTATATATTTCTAGTTGGGTCTCCTTTTCATTTCCTTATAGCTACTCACATCTCTTTCATATCTAGATCCCTTGTTCTAGTTATTTCTAAAGAACTAATCATGTTTTGGAATTCATTCCCTTGCTACTTAAATAATTTTTACAACATTAAAATTTCCTACTCTTCCATTCAATCCTTACTAAAGGAAATAGAAATTATCTTACTGTTAATATGTACAGCTGTTGAAATTATTATACCTCTCTGCTCTTCACTTAGTAATTACTAAATAATTAATTCTGCACTCTATGCACTTAATTTCTCACTGCTCCATTTCTCACAGAAGCAGATTAAAGTTACAAATTTGTGAATTATGAGATATTAGAAATCTCTAGTTTTTACCTTAAGGATTGGTTTAGGGATTTTGGAGAATTTCTCTTCAATTTACCTAATCACGATCATAATTGTATACTGATAGATCAGAAGTAATTTACAGTAAATTATCTGTAGAGAATATGTATCCTCAGATTTAAACCAACCTTGGTTTAGAGTTTCTGTTGGATTCTACTCTACAAAATTTTTCTCTACACCCATACAGAATTTTAAGGGTGAATGCCCTATGATTAATTATGTTAAATGTAGCATTAATAAATCTACTAACATATAAATCAACTGTTATATGTAGCCAATTCATACCACAGCAAGTAAAAACACCAATCAAATTAGAGACATACCACTCATGCAGTCGACCAACCTCCCAACCTTAGAGTCCTTCTGTCTCCCAGAACTCACCCCCGAGCTGAGATCACCTCCTAGAACAGACCAACCACTAATCTACTTAGGAGCAGCTTATTTAAGCTATGGTTCCCCAAAGCCTGTTTCTAATTCTGCGTCTAGAATATCAGGATGCTTTTCTTCCTGTTTGCCTAGGCCTCCCATTTTAGGGATTCTTTAAAGCTGTTTTATGCTTTTCCCCAGCGTTTCCAGCTTTTTACCTCTTCCCAACTACTTTCCTCATCATTGGGGAATTTAGATTCTTCCTCAAAAATCTAAATTAGGAATAATTTCTTTCAAGGATTTTAGAAAGATTTTGGGGAAAGTATTTTCTTTATCCATCCTCATGGATTTAGCAAGTGATCTCATAAATCTCATTTTGGTCATTCTGCACACAATCATTTTATTTATTTCTCCAAATTCAATTACTTAATTACATTCTCAAAATACTTGTCCTTTGGGGTCCACTCCCCTTAGGATTTAAAATTCAAATGTCTAACTTTGAAATTCAAACACATAAATTGGGGGTGTTACAACCACAAAGGGCCACATGTCCTTCCCCGATTGGGCCACCTTCCACCCTCTCATTGGGCCTCATGGCACAACGGTATTGGTCCAAATTCAGCCAATAAAAATCACTGAATTGTTGCCTCTTATGCATGCCATGCGTTAGTCTTCGATTGGCTACCATACTTCCCTTGTCATCTTCGTTATTTCATAAACAAATCAACGTACATACTACCACATGTCATATGTAACCTACACAGTCAACCATACAAGTTGAATTTTTTATTATTTTCCAAAAATTTCAAAACGTGATAACTTCCCCATACTGTGTCAAGTTGAGGCAATTCAAGTATTGTTGGAATCAAAATGATGAGATCTATGACTTACCCTTGTCTTAGGAGATTTTGAGAAATCTATTTTTTGAGCATATTTTTTATCCCTTGGATCATTCCTTCGCACTGGAAGCTTTTGGGGCACCAAAAGTATGGTTTTACTCATCAAGTAAGTGAGGGTATAACTCCCTCACTTTCCTAATCTCTATCCACTTTTCCTTGCTTGAATTGGTATCTTTGAGCCCCGCACAAAGATACTCTACATTTCCTCTGCATGAAGTTCTTATCCTCTATTCAAGAACAAAGTCTTCCTACAACTCAGTTAAACATTCAGGAGAAAATTATTCTATAAATGGAGTTTCAACATTCTCTTCTTGATAAACGATCATAGAAGGATCATACAATCTCAAGTTTTCCACATTCACAATAGAATAAATTTTCATGTAAGGTCACAAATCTAATAGGAAAGAATTGCTACCATTATTCTACAAAATTTTGGAAGGACCTTATCTGATTGGCTTGAGATTTTTACCTTCACCTTGTAATATTTAATTTATAATTTAAAACCAAAGTTGATCTCCCACATGGAAATCATGATCAACCAAATTCTTATCATGTCTTGCTTTATACTTGGCTTGGTTTTGTCTAGCTGTCCTTGTACCCTTTGATGCACTAATTTAATTTGTTCAATGAAATTCTTGAATTTGTATACATCACCATGTACATCTACTAAAATATCTCAACCAAAGATAAATTCCAAAGGATACATTGGATAATAACCCAAACAAGCTTCAAGTGGAGATACACGTGTAGATGAATTCTTGGCATGATTTGAGGCATTATGGATTCTATGAAAAGGCTCATCCCAAATGTTAGGATGCTTACCACAATATCCTCGAAGGAGGTGCACTATTGTTATGTTCACTAATTTTGTCTCGTTGTCGATTTTTAGATGAAATGGTGTTCTCTTGTTCAACTTTGTCTCAATTAGTTCCCATAAACTTGACCAAAACTTCCTGTTAAATCGAGAATATCGATAAAAAATACTCGAAGTAGGTAACCCAAAATAAAACCATACATTTTTGAAGAAAATATTTGCAGTTTGTTCAGTTGTGACTTGTTTCTAGCAAGGCATCAACACACACATTGTTTTGAAACGATCCACTAAAACATATAAATAATCATGACCTTTTGTATGCATTGGTATTCACCCCAAAAAATCCATAGAAATAATTTTCCAGTGACCAGAAGGGATAGGAAATTGATTGTACAAAACCAATTTCCTATTGATTCACTTGCTAGTAGTGCATATAAAACATCCTTTTATATATATTGATATAGTTTCATTCATGTGAGGCTAATAAAAATACCTATGTAATTAAGAATTTTTTTTTCCTACACCAAAGTGATGAGCAATAAGAGAAGTATGGGCTTCCCTTATGACATTGACTCTTTCACCCAGTGGAACACATAAATTTCCAAGATGATATAACAACATGTTATGAACATGACAATACAACTCATTAAAATTGTTTTCTTTACTCAAAGTTGCATAAACATATTTAAAATATTTGTCTTTAGCATATTGTTCAATATAAAATTCATGCACGATTGAGTTATGCTTACGAATAATAAACGAATTAACAATAGTCCTTGATAGCATATGTGAAACTTTGTTGTATATACCTTTCTTATACCTAATTACTAAATGAAATTTCTTGAAGAATCCCATCCATATGAAATGTATAGCTTTTTGTAGCTTGATTTGTGATTGTAAATATTATAAATGTTGATGGTCAGTATGAATAATCGTTTCTTTACCCATTGTTGGTATTATGATGTATGTGTTTTCCTTAATGGAAACCTACTTGACGAGTTTCACATTGATGGAATCGTTCAAGAGTGATAGAGTGATTGGTCAGAGGTATGAAGTTCAGAGAAAGAAAAATTATGGAGGTGAAAAATTGAAGAAATATACATGTGTTCGATGAAGCAAAGTTGCATACACATGCGGGTTTGAAGACAAAAAGGTGCATATATTTTTCATACTATGGTTTAATAAATACCATGAGTACTTAGCATGGTATTAGCCCATAGTAATGAGCATGTCAATAGATATTGAATCTCATCAAAGAATACCATCGACGTTAATGTGGTTTTGACCCATGTTTTTGGACAAGGCCTAAGCTATATAGGAGATTAATATTCAAGTGTTTGATGGTGCATATGTGAGAGTGATTGATTATTACTTCAATCTAAAGTTTGATTTCATGGTATGGGCTCTTGATGAGTGGTTAATCTAAAATAAATATGCACCTGGTAATACAATGATGGATCAGGATCATTGGACCTGAAATGAGTATGTATTATATGATCTACTTATGGGTTCACTAGATATATGATTTTACGTGTGTTTATTTATTTTAATGTCGTGATTTAGGAATGTCTGGATTTTTGAAGTGAAACGGATATATGAGTTTAAAATTACATATCTACATGCATGTTTGTCTCTAGTAAGGTGCGTATATATGCATATACTCTTCTGAGTAGTAGTGTATGGATTCAGCAGTATGGGAAGATTTGTATGTTCGTTTCATTCCTAAAAGGTGTTTATACACACATAAATGCTTAATGATAAGTGCATATGAATGCTAGGGTTGTTGCTGGAGAATATATCTGATCAATCTAATCAGCCTTGTTGCATTTTTGTTGTTTTTCAATGAATTCTTCATGTTGATCTCGGCTTAATATGGATGTTTGAAGTTAACTGAGTCTTGATTGGTTAAAGAAGGATGATCCTACTCATTATATGTGATTTAAGATCAATGAATGTTCTCAAATGATTCAATAGTTTTTTTGTGACTTTGAGTTAGTTTCAAAATGAGAGTGATTCAGTTTCAGTGTTCATTTTTTTTAGATCTGTAAGAAGATATGTTTCAAGGAAGTCACATATACACATGGATTTGCTAATGTAAAGTAGCATATGTATTCTGACATGTTATTGATCAGGGTTTATCAATTGGTTCAAGAAGTTGATGTACCATTTAAGCTCATCGTTGAAGTTATGGTTATTGTGATATAACTATTGAAAATGTTTAATAAATGGTTGTTTTTGGTGATTGGTTGAGTGATTGATTGGTTCAGTTATTTATTGGTTCATTGGTTATTTGATTCAGGGATTTGTTGAATGATTTCGTATAGTGATCCATTTCAATTTTGATATATGGTATTGGCCTTAAATAATGGTAGTGGGTTCAGTCTGAAAATTTGATAAAAATTGGCCTACTTGTTGTAATGTGTTGAGCAGGTGAATCCAATGTGAAAATTTATGAAATGTCGTCCACGATGGTGCTGGAGCTTGGAGCCTTCAATGATGAATTCAAATCTTCTTTCCAGTTGTAGCTGCTGATCATATCAGGGGTTTGTAACTCTCTTCTAGTGGGTGCTGGTAAATGAGATCAGGGGGTTGGAGCTCCCTTCCAGTGGGTGCTGAAAAATGAGCGAAGGTTGTAGCCTTCTACGGTTGCATGTGTACGTATCGGTATTAGTCTACACTAGTACAATATTGTAAGAATTTTTTCATAATAATAAAATTTAGGAAAAATATGACAACAATGGTGCTTTCTACCACATTGAGTTTCCACCTTAAATCCTAGAGTTAATGTGTATTTCTTATGTGTGATGCCTTATTATGTTCTTCATGCACTTATTTACTTCTTATCAAATGTTTGATGAATCATTGACATACCTGTTTAAGACAAACATATGAATATTTAACTGAAAGATAAGTTTACTGGACATATGCTAGTTGTCTACATAAAAGTCACGTACATAAACAGGTTTACTTCAGGAAAGTAGCATACAAAAATCATAATAAAAGAAAATTTTATCACTGTCTTAAAATGCTAATTCACCCCCCCCCCCCCACCCCCCCTCAGTATTTTTCTCAACAATTTCTATCAAAGAAGGCCCTTCAAAATGAGCTTGATCACTTGAAGTAAGATCCACCAAAATGATCCATCAAGAAGGGACAACATCTATAAGGCCACCACTCTTCAACGAAAGTAATCTACTTTTCTGGAAGACAAGAACAAGATCCTATCTACAGCCTCTTAGAGTAGATGTATCTGCACTTTTTGAATGAGGTTATCGGTACCCAACCTTAGTTCCCACATATGAGGCAGAAAATAATAAATATGAAACCAATGAAAAATTTATCAATGGCTTCTTCAAAATCTTGAAAAAATCATAATTTGTCGAAGTCATGCAGCTAAATTCAGCAAAGGCTAGATGGGAAAATATAATCTATATCTATGAAGTCGATGAAAATGTAAAAATTGTTAAACTTAAAACTCTTAGAATTCAACATGCAACTCTCAAAATTCATAATGATGAAAGTATTATAAGTTTATTTCTAAGAGTAGATGAGATTATGAATTGTATGAAAAATCTGGGTGAAGGTATAAAAGACTCAAACTTAGTATAGAAAATATTGATCTATCTAACTCCAAAATTCGAGTCAAAAGTGTATGCCATTGAAGAAAAGAAGGATTTGTAGAACCTTACTATTGTACAACTCCATGTCATTCTAAGAACCTTTGAAATGAGAAAAGGAGGTCCCTCAGAAATCAGATAAGTTTCGTTCAAAGCAACTGCAAGAGTAAAAAAAAAGGAATAACACAAGGAATCTGGTTATATATCAAAAGAAGATGAGGAAAATTTTGTAATTAAACTCCAAATAGGCACTATAAGGTTCATATGTAAGCTTCCCTTCAAGTGCTTTTCTTGTGGTACAGTTTGTCGTGATGATGCTAAGTGTCCTTATAAAGGAAATAATAAAAACGGGGAAAATTTTTCAAAAAGGAAGAGGAAACGTTTTGAAAAAAAGAGAAGTTATTATACTCATGAATATAGTGATGGTTGTTCAAATAATGAACAGGGAGAGTCTAATCAAGACTTTAAACTATTCATGGCATTTGAACGAAGTACTAATTAGTCTGATGACAAATTCATTGATGCTTTTAAAGAAAAGTATTTTTTTGTTGAAGAAATCACTAAGTTTAAAGTGTGTTTATAAGAAGATAAAATAGAAATAGATGCTTTAAAGAAATAGCTCATAGAAAAGGAGGAGCATAATGAAAAGATAGAATGTGACATAGTAAGCCTAAGAAAGGAACTTGACAACATAAAAATTATAAATCTTAGATTTGCTAAAGGTTTTGAAACCTTAGATAAAATAATCAAGGTACAACACTCTCCTCTTATGAACATAGGTATCAGATACAGTGGAAAAACATGAAAGACTAAAAGTACCTCTGAAATAATAGGAATTTATCTTAATGCAACAAAAAGCAGTAAGAAAAACACAAACCTTCAACAAAAGAATAAAGATACTTCACAGGTAAATCATGCATGTTCTAATCCATAGATAAAACACAACAACACCTTTAATCAAAAGGTAAACAACAATAGACAATACTATGATCACATAAATTTCTACTTTAATGGACAATGTTTCTCATGCCATAATTTTGGTCACAAGGTTGCTCAATGTGTTGCATACAAAACTATCATGACTAGAGAAGAAAGAAAACAAAGGAATGAGACAGGAATGAATAAAAACACCTATAATAATTTCTCACCTCTTAAAGATGAAATTTAAGGCACATTTTGCAATAACTTTGGACATGAGGAATCTAAATGCAGGAGAAAAATAAAAGAAACATCTCAAAAGGATCAAATAAAAACAACTTCTAAGGTATGGAAAAGGAAGAACTTAGAATCTGAAAGCTTTCGTTTAACATTATATGTGGAAAATCAAGAAATTCAGTGGTACATTGATAGCATATGCTCAAAACACATGATAGGTGATCAATATAATCTCATTTCATACAATGAATTAGAGAAAGAAAAAAATGTTACTTTTGGAAATGACTCACCTATTTTCATTCAAGGTAAAGAATTTGTTTCTCTAAAATAAAAGATTAATGATGGTTGCTTTTTGTTTGTTGATGGCTTAAAGCATAACTTGTTGAGTGTTAGTCAAATGTGCAACCGATGAAATGAGGTTGTTTTCATATCAAAATATTGTGTGGTTCATGAACTTGACGCAAGGAAGACCATAATAAAGGGAACAAGAACTCCAAGTAATATTTATGTCTTTAAAAGCAGTCAAGAATAATGTTACTTAGGCAAAGCAGAGGAAAGTTGGATATGGCACAAAAGGTTGGGACATCTAAGCTTCTCTCAACTATGAAAATGAAGAAATGTTAAATTTTTTCATGATTTTCCCAACATCACCATGCCAAAAAGCACCATATACAAGTCATGTCAATTTTGTAAGAAAACCAGGGTACAATCCAATGCCAAAGAAGTATTAGCAAGTAATCCTATTGAACGTATTCATACTGATTTGTGTGAGCCAATAAGGAAAAATTCACCTCAAGGAGAACAATACTTAATCCTAATTATTGATGAATTATCTAGAATGTGTTGGATTAGATTATTAAAATAGAAAGATGAAGAATCTGATAAACTCATAGTCTTTAAACAATTAGTAGAAAATGAGGTAGATCTAAAAATAAAATGCCTCAAATCTTATAGAGGAGGAGAATTCATATCAGAATATTTTTTTATTTTTGTGAACGACATGGCATCAAAACGAATTTTTCTATAGCTAGAACTCTTGACAAAAATGGGGTAGAAGAAAGGATGAATAGACCAATTCAGCAAATAGCTCGGGTTATGCTTGATGAGTCTCGAACACCTAATAAATTCTAGAGTGAAGTAACACATACCGCAGTAAATATTCTCAACAAAGCTCAAGTTCAGGTAAACAGTGATAAAAATCCTTATGAACTTTGGTATGGTAAGCTTCCTACTATAAAGCATTGTACAGTCTTTGGAATTAAATGTTTCATAAGAAAATAATGATGAAAATATTGGTAATTTTGAAGCTAGGGAATATGAAAAAAATATTCTTGATTACTCCTCTAGAAACAAAGGATACACATGTTACAATAAGAGACTTTGAAATATTGTTTAATGTACTGATGTTTTAATTGATGAAGCATGCAAAGATTCCAAAAAATATTACAAGAAGAGATGAAGATAAAGATGAATGCTTTCCCACATCAAACAAAAGGGATATAGAGGAAGAAACCAATGAAGCATCAAAATAAGGCACAACCGATAGGGAAAGGAATCCATCTAGGTATGTTCAAAATAATCATCTATAAACTCAAATTCTAGGTGAAAAGGAAGCTAGGGTACAAACATGAAGAGCTCTTGTGGTAACTCCTAGTTATATAGCTTTATTATCAACTAGTGAGCCTCAAAATGTAAATCAAGCTTGGAAAGATAAATGTTGGGTTAGGGCCATGGATGCAAAACTTGATCAAATAGAAAAGAATCATACATGGGAATTAGTTCCAAGGACTCATAATAACAATGTTATTGGGACAAAAATGGATATTCAAAAATAAATTGAATGAAAATGGAGAAGTTATTAGAAATATGGCAAGACTTGTTTGCAAAGATTGTGCTCAACAAGAAGGAATAGATTTTGAAGAAACATTTTCACCTTTAGCCAGACTTAAGGCCATAATAATGTTCCTTGAATTTTGAAGCTTCATTTATTTCAAAGTTTATCAAGTGTACGTAAAATATGCATTCGTTAATGGAGATCTAGAAAAAGAAGTGTATATTGAACACCTAGAAGAGTCCATTCTAGGAAATGATGAAAAACTTGTTTGAAAACTTTAAAAGGAATTATCTGGGCTAAAAAAAGTCCCTCGTGCATGGTATTATCATATTGACAAGTATATTCAACATCAAGGTTTCACAAAACGGTCCGAGATAGGAACCTATACACAAAAATAGATGATGATAAACTGCTAATTATTATTTCTTATGTAGATGATATTATCTTTGGTAGCAATGAACAATCTATGAGTAAAAGGTTTGTTTCTGTTATGCAATGATAATATTAAATGTCTTTAATTGGGAAACTAACATACTTTCTTGGTTTACAAGTACAATAAGCAAAGGATGGCATCGTTCTCACAAAAACAAAACACCTAAAGCAGATTCAGAAGAAATATGGGATGGAAGACTGCTAACTAGTATGTAATCCAATTATGACAATATGTATTATCATCTCACATGATGAATCTCCCACAATCAATCAAACAAAATACAGGTCTATTATTGGAAGCTTACTCTATTCTACAGGTGCTAGACTAGATAAGATGCATGCAGTTGGGATTGTTGGATGCTTCCAAGAAAATCTAAAGGAAAATCATATTCAGTAAGTTAAGAGAAAATATTCACGTATCTATGACGAACTCAAAACTTTGGCTTATGTTATCCCAAAGATGCATATATTAATCTTCATGCTTACACAAATGCAGGCTAGGCTGGAAATGTTGATGACTAGAAAAGCACTCGTGGAGGTGCATTTTACTTGGGGCCCCGATTGGTGTCATGGTTCATCAAGAAACAAAGCTCTATTGCCTTATCTACTATAGATTAAAATATGTTTTTGTTGCATATTTTTGGACACAACTTCTCTCGATGATGAAGATATTGCAGGATATTCAAATCAAGTGTTCTTCACCTGTTCCCATCCTATGCGATAATACAAGTAACATTAGCATTTAAAAAATCTTATTATGCACTCCAAAACCAAGCACATTCCAATTAAGTACCATTTTATAAGATAATAGGTGCTCTTAAAAGAGGTCAAACTAGAGTATGCTCCCTCAAAAGAACAAGTTGTTGATATATTTACAAAACCTCTTCCATGTGAAGCATTTGAATATCTCAAACAAAAACAGGGAATAGTCTCTGATTCATCTCTATGTTGATCAATTTTCTCTTACTTTCAAGCACAATTGATATTTTAGGAGCTTACTTTCTATGTGAGTAATTTATGAAAGACAGTCGTGTATATACGCGTGTTCCTATATAGACAGTCGTGTATGTTTTCAATAGAGGAAATTTCATCCAAAAAATGCCCATCAAATTTTCATGTACTTTCAATGTCATAATATGTAAACCAATAAAAACCCTTTATATTTAAAAAGAGGTACATGTAAATATTTTGGAGGGAAATGAAAAAGAACTACCTTTTTTAATTGTATTTTTTGCTTATCTCCTTATAGGATTACTCAAATTTAAAGTTTAGACACTCATTCGATGCAGAATTAAATTCAACATCCAACGAGTACCCGTTATGCATACTTTTGAGAATACCCACATTGATAAAAATTGTATATACATTAAAAAATCATGTTCAACATGTTTTTTAATGTATCTGAATTTTTTATCAATGTGGGTCTTCTCAAAAGTATACATAATAAGTACTCATTAGATGTGAAATTTAGTTCTGCATCCAATGACTATTTACACTTGAATTTTTAGTAAACCTATAGGGAGATAGACCAAATATATAATTTTAAAAAATAAGTTCTCTTCTTTTCCCTCCAAAATTCATAACTCTTATTTTATTATTTTAACTGTTAATTTTTTATTTTTCCTTAGGAAGCCACTTTTAGGCTGAAATTTCCTCTAATGTATGTAACAAATAAAAAATGTAACAGACTCAAGAAAAGACTCTAATATGATTCAATGAGTTACTATTTTTCTTTCTTGATCTAATGTTGATGGTTACATTCTGCTAATGTTACTTATAAATGGTATTGAATGATGATGATCTATGATTTGCTACAACATGAAATTGATGATTTTTGGATTGATGAAGATGCTTTGATGTATTAGTTGATGTGGGAAGATTTGATAGTGAATAGGTGACACAGGTTCAGGGGGACCATTAGCCTTTCTACTAATGATGCCTTGTTGGAATTATGCTTTCATTATTTCGGAAGAAACTCTTGTAGTTTGTTGAAGGATTCTATGCTTATTTATTTTATATAGTTCATATTTTTCATTAGATGTAAAGGTCATGTAAAGATAAATAATGTAATTCATGTTATAATTAGTCATGTTTGCACTATTGAAGGTCAAGACAATTTTATATGTAATCCAATCATGGGTAGATTCTATTATGTAACCCAACTTGGTTGGGTGGTTGATGTTAGTTTGAGTCCTCGGTGATAGAAAAGGTCATATTCAGTTGAGTCATAGCACCATGTACTTCATTGAAAATATTTCAGAAGTTCCATCATGTGCTCAGGGGGAGCATGGTCAGCATATAGTGTAGATCAGATCTACAAAAGGTAAGTCTTCATTCAACATTGGTCAGCCCTTTTCCCTTGATGTCAAAGGGGGGGGAAAGTAACCTCATGTTTGATTTTTTACATGTATCTACAGGTTTTCATGATCAAACACCAAAGTGGTTTCCATTAAGTCCAAAGGGGGAGATTGTTGGCATTATGATGTATGTGTTTTCCTTGATGGAAACATACTTCATGAGTTATACATTGATGGAATCGTTCAGGAGTGATCGAGTGATTGGTCAGATATATGTAGTTAAGAGACAAAAAAATTATGAAGGTGAACAATTGAATAAATATACATGGGTTCAGTGAAACAAACTCATGTACATGCGCCGGTATTAAGAAGAAAAGGTGTGTACAATTTGCGATCTATGGTTTATTAAATACCAAGGGCCCTTACCATGGTATTAGCATATAGTAATGAGCATGTCAAAGGATATTTGTTCGCATCAAATAATACCATCAAAATTAATGTGGTTTTGATACATGGTATTCGCTATGGTGTAAGATATATATAAAGATGAAGATCGAAGTGTTTGACCATGCAAATGTGAGAGTGATTGATGATTACTTTGATCTGAAGTATGATTTCATGGTATGGGTTATTGATGAGTTATTAATATGAAATAAATATGCACCTGGTAATACAATGATTGATAAGGATCATTAGACCTGAAATTACTATGTATTGTATGACCTACTTATTATGGGTCGACTAAATCTATGATTTCATGTGTGTTTATTTATTTGAATGTCGTGATCTAGATTTGTCTGAAGTTTTGAAGTGCAACACAACTATGAGTTGAAAATTGCATATTTGCATGCGAGTTTGTCTTTGGTAAGGCACATACATATGCATATACTCTTCTAAGTGGTAGTGTATCGATTTTGCAGTATGGGTAGATCTGTACATGGGTTTAGTTCCTGAAAAGTGTGTATAAACTTGGAAATTCTTAATGATAAGCATGTATGAAAGCTAGGATTTTTGCTGAAGAATATGTTTGATCAGTCTAATTAGTCTTGATGTATTTCTATTGTCTCTCAATGAAGTCTTCATGTTAATTAGGGCTTAACAGGGTTTTTTGAATTTGATTGAGTCTTTATTGTTTAGAGAATGATGATGCTACTAATTTTATATGATTGAAGATCAATGACTATTCTGCAGTTAGTTCAGAATGATTTAATAGTTTTGTGTGTGACTCTGAGTTATTTTCAAAATGACAGTGACTCAATTTTAGGGTTTAGTGTTTTGAAATATGTATGCACATATGTTTCAAGGAACTCGTGTATACAGACAGATTTTCTAAATAAAAGTATCTTATGTATTCTGACATGTTATTGATCAGGGTTTATGAGTTGGTTCAGGAGCTTGATGCAACATTTGGGTTCAGCATTGAAGTTTTGGTTACAGTGATCAAACTATTGAAAATTTCTATGAAGTGGGTAATTTTGGTGCTTGGTTGAGTGATTGTTTTGTTCAATGATTCATTTTTTCATTGGTTATTTGATTCAGTGATTGGCTGAATGATTTTGTATAGTGATCAGTTATAGTTTTTATATGTGGTATTGGGCTTAAATAATTGTAGTGGTTTCAGTTTGAAAATTTGATGAAAAGTGGCCTACAGGTTATAATGTGTTGAAACAGGTGGATTTAGTATGAAAATTTATGAAACGTGGTCCACGATGGCACTGAAGTTTGGAGCCTTTAGTGAGGAATTTGAAGCTTCCTTCCAGTAGTAGCTAGTGTTCAGATCAAGGCGTTGTAGCTCCCCTCTATTGGGTGTTGTTATATGATATCAAGGGGTTGGAGCTCCCTTCGAGTGGGTGTTGGAAAACGAGTGAAGGTTGTAGCCTTCTTCTGGTGGGTTCCTACATGATGGTATGAGTCTGTACCAGTATAATATTGTAAGAAGTTTTTCATAATAATAAAATTGAATACACAGATGACAACATCGTTAATTTTATCCCAGATTGGGTTTCCACCTTAAATCTTGGTGTTCATGTGTATTTATTATGTATGATGCCTTATTCTGTTCTTACTCCACTTATTTAATAATGAAATGTTTGATGAATAAATGATATAATTGTTTAAGACAAACATATAAAGATTAAATTTTAATAGAATTTTACTAGATATATGCTAGTTGTATGCATAAAATTCGCATACATACAAATGTTTACTTCAGGAAATTAGCATATAAAAATCATATTAAAATAGAATTTTATGATTGTATTAAAATACTGATTCACCCCCCTCTCATTATTTTTCTCAATACCCATCAAATAGTGTTTCCATTTCTTCATTATTTTTACCAAAGCATATAACTCTTTTACATTATTTCGATATTTAATCATTTGATTGGAAAAATTTTCATGATGATAACATATTGGCTTACCATGCTGCATCAAAACTTCTCCCATACCATATTCGCTTGCATTAGTCTGAATTTCAAATTGTTTCTTAATATTGAGAGTGTTACAAGTAATGATGTAGTAATTTTATTTTTCAAAGTATCAAAGGATTGTTGCTACTTTCCTCCCCACTGAAAGACTTGATTCACACTTTTCAAAGCATGTAATGGTGCTGCAATAAATGAGAAGTTAGCTATAATTTTTCTCCAATATTGAGATGCTACCAGAAAACTCCCAACTTTTGTTACATTGTTGGGTTTAAGCGAATTCCCAATAACATCAAATTTGGAGGGATCAATCTTTAATTCACCATATCCTACAATATGACCAATGTCAACCAAAAATTTCTTCTGAAATTCACTTTTAGACATCTTAAAATAAAAAATTTCCTTTATCAATACATCTAGGACTTTCTTTACATGATTGACATGCTCTCCATGAGTCATACTAAAAATCATGATATCATGTAAGTAGACTATGAAAAAATCGTCAAGGAATGGTCGCAATACATCATTCATAACTGTCAAGAATGTATTAGGTGAATTACAAAGTCCAAATGACATAACTAACCATTCAAAAAAAACTTGTTTTATCTTGAAAGAAATTTTCCATATATCATCTTCAACAATCCTTATCTCATGATAATCAATTCTCAACTCAAACTCAATAAAATAAAAAAATATCATTTAACTGATCTATAAAATCATCGAAACGAGGAAGAGGATAATGATTATTTACCGTTATCTTACTGAAAGCTCAAAATTCCACACACATGCGCCATGTACCATATTTCTTTGTAATAAAAAGTATAGGAGACCCACAAGGAGATGTACTAAGTATGATGACCCCTCTTTCAAGTGGCTCTTGAATTTACTTCTTATTTTATGCATTCTCCAAAATTGACATTCTATACATGAAAATATTAGAAATTAGTGCATCGTGTTGTAATATATCTCATGTTTGATTCCTCTTTTTGGAAGTAACCCTTTAGCTTGTTGAAACTTCTTATCATAAGTCTTAACAATTTCAACTAGTTCATACTTCAATTTAAAATCAAATCCTAAGAAAGCTTCATATCAAGCAATATATTTAGATTTAATCATCAAAAAAAAAAAATTCTTACTGGCATTCACAAACTGTTTCATTTGACCAACACTAACAAGAGATAATTTTGAATTTCCTATGATGTGATTTAATAATATACTCAACTCCATATTGGAAAAATGATATTTATTTCTCATGACGATAGAATATAGCTTTTTATTCATATAAATATGGACTCCCTAAGAAAATCCCACAAATATCAAATGGTACAAGTTCAATCTCTACCTCATCTATAAAATTAGCAGTGATGGCAAATTTGAGTCTACATTTTCTTGTGACCTGTAATTTAGCATCATCACATACCCCACCCAAAGGATAAAGATTTTCATGAGGTGCAATACCTAAATTATTTTTCTTGACAATTTCTTTCAAGATAATATTGACTTGAGATCCAATCTCAAATAATATATCAACTTTTGTATGTTTTGTAATGAACTTGATACGAAAAATCTCAATTATTTCTTTATCATTTTGATATTCAATAAGCTTGCTAGAATAAATAGTACTTGCATTATAATTTATACCTTTCATTCCCATTGATATGATTTTGGATTTATCACTTGAACCAAATCCTAGATCTTCTTGAGTTGTAGCAACAGTCTTTTGTTTCCCTTGTTATTATACATCTTTGGACTCAATTCTCGATGTAATTTCCAGTATTCATCTTCATCATGTCCATATTTTGAACAATGTTTACATGTAATTCTCTCTCCTTGTTTATTTAGAGTATGATTTTTCTTCCCTTTTCCTTTAAATTTCCCCTTTCCTTTGACTCCATATTTAAAAGGCTTCTTGTTGGAATCTTGAGGTACATTCCTACCTCTTAATTATAAATGAGTTTTTTGAACACATAATTCATCTATATTGGTGGGATTAGGCATAAGTATAGTATGTCTCAAATAACTATGTAATCCACCTATATACTTAAAGAGAGTATCATATGACATCAACTACACTCCCAAGGTTAATGCTCTTCTTTTAAATTATTTTGGGTAACTTTGGGCACTCTGAACTTTAGCTTTTCTAAAATTTTGTGAATACATAATTGTTTTTTACATGTAATCTAATCGATAAAATTTCATTCTTAATGAAACTATAAAATCATTCCAAGAAGATAATTTTACCACTTTTCTTCAAATATTCTTAAGTTCTAACCTCCCACCAAATGAGGGCTTCACCTTCCACGCAAAGAGAATCAAGATGGATCTTTGTGGCATTATCATCAATACTTTGAATGCTGCAATGGACTTCAATTTAACAAAAATATTTATCCAACTTTTTAGCATTTACTTCTCCTTTGTACATTGGAAATTTTAACTTGACATCAAACTTAATCAGAGGATACTTAGCATGTCCTCTTTGAGATGTTGGAGGAGTAGGTCTATGTAATGAAGGAGGTTAAGAAGGAGGTGAGGATGGAGGTGTAGATAGAAGTGAAGTACGAGGAGGAGGTGATGACTTACCCCTATTACCATTGTCGCCTTTTGGTTAATTAGAAATTTCTCATTGCAACTGTGTTGTTCTCTCTCTAAAACACTTTGACCATCTTAGTGATATCAAATAAATATTTTCTAAAGCTCTCTCATCCTTAGAAATAAACTCTTTTCCTTTTCCTTCTTCATGTTCCACGACTTGTGGAGTTTGTGGCCTCCTTGAGCCAATTTGGGGGTTAGGCTCTTCAAGGGCTCCTTCTCCTCTTATCAGTTTACACCTTGGAAGCATTCAAAAACCTTGAAAATTTCTTTCAAACCTTAAAAAAAACCATACTCTAATACCAAACTCATCCAAAATTAAAAAGTGAAGGTTCCAAGAAAATATTTTAAGAAATGGATTATGATTTCAAAATCATACAAACTTAATTTAGTTTTTCATAAACTAAATAGTTAAAATGGACAACGTGCAACATCAAACACAACAAAATCATGACATGGTTCACCCCTCTTGGGCTACGTCTCCAAGGAAAACTTTCAATGGTGGATTTTTTTATTATTATATGCCTAAATGATCAAATAAATAGACATATAAGTCTCAATATACAAAAATAACACTTCCACTGCATCCAAAATTCCCAAAAACCCTTGTCTACGATCTTCTTAAGCTTAAAAAGGTTGAAATTTGAGAAAGATATCTCCCTTTCTTGAAACATATTCGAAGCTGCAACATATGAGCTCTCGGTCATGCAAAAACTTCAATAAAATGGGTCATATACCAACTCGTTTGGTACTCTTTTAACTCCTCATATGTCCGGGGTTTGATCTAGATTTGGTGGGTAATGTTTTATATTTAATATAGTTTTTAATTGGGGGAATTTGCCCCGACCCCTTTTATCTCTGCTTCAGTCAGTCACATGGTTGCATGGAAGACCATCAGACACAACTATAAACCATTCACCCATCTCTTAGCCTAAGCTCCCATAATTTTTGGTCACATGTCACCACGTAACCACGGGTGAAGGCCTTCGTGATCACCCCGTCCTCATTTCCTCCGACAATGGTCTCATCAAGTAATATAAATGTGGGTCGTTGGCTCAACCTTCAAGTAATTTCCATTGTTTGTACCCTAGTCTCATGGGTTCCATATAACCAAGCATCAATCCAAGCAGGTTAGATCACTAGCCTGACATTAGTTCCAAACAACAAACTGGTAAACCTTATATATTACCTTTTGGCTATCCATAATGTTAGTATGAATTCTTAATGCAAGTGTACGAAAAGAGATCACTTTAGCTACACATGAAAAATAAACCTAACAACAAATATGACTACTTTTCTTCCTTAGATTTGAAATAGATAGTCGAAAGAAATGCAAAAAAAACCAAGATCTATGGAGTAAAAGTAGCTAACTAGTCAAATGAAATAAGATTTTATCCAAATATCAAATGGAAAAGACAAGATATATAAAGAATTTTATATGTATTAACACCTTGGAAGGGAACAAAGAATGATGTTTCCAGTCCCCCTCAATGGGATGGGTTCTTGGATATCCTCAACTCTTCAGGTCCAGAAGTTTCTCACTCTCAAAGGTGTAGAAATCCCAAGACATGTTGAACTCTATGGGAGTTCAAGAAGCAAAATAATAATAAAAACGATCAAAGTATGACAATGAAAAAGTATCAAAGTATGACCATGATAAAAGGATCAAAGGTAAATAATGAATAAAAATCCCTCCTATTTATAACAAAATATTGAGTTATCCTTGATAATGGTGCATGATAAAATATTATTAACCAAGATCTAGATGTAACTGCTTGGAATATTTTATTATATTTTGTTTGAGGGAAAAGGAATTTAAATTGGTTAAATCCCTTTATTTAGAAATAATAAAGAAATAAATGACTTATTTATCATTTCAAGGATGGGGTTAAGGAATAATTTAACAAATAATGATTTATTTTATTATTCCTAAATGATTTAGTCAAATTTAACAAGGAATAATAATTAAATAATGATTTAATTAATTATTCCTAGATGATAATAAGATAAATAATTATTATCTAATTATTTATCATTAATTGGGTTAAATATTACCATGAATATTATATAAAAAATGCTTTAACTAATTATTCGTAGACGAAAATCGAATAAATAAAGGTTTACTTAATTATTCCTCGTGGGGTTTCCTATTTGAACCAGAAATAACTTGATAAAATATGGTTTATTAAATTATTTCTTATAGTGAGAGCAAGTTTAGTATGGTAAAATTTGTCTTACATGGTGTACTTTGATCCATCTAATTGTAAATGGGTATATGACCTAAAATTGGTGTAACACATAACATGTGACACCCATGGTCCATTTGTTGGGCAGTACACTTATGCATTGGAGGTCAATGGTTTGATTCATGCTGATGCTTAATCCAGTCTATAAAATTATTTTGAAAATTAGAGAGAGCCACATGGCCTTCCTCGATTGGGCCTGGTGCCCTATGATTGGGCCATGTGGCACAACAGGATTGGTCCAAATTGAACCAATCAAAAGCACCCAATTGTTGCCTCATGCGCATGCCACATGTCGGTCTCCAACTACATCCCTTACTGTCCGGACATACTTCTGACATAAAAAACTTCTGAGTGTATGGAATTCCATGTGGCATTGGTATCTTGTATATTCAACTCTCTCCGTTTACTTTTTTACTATTTGAAAAAAAATTATAACATGATAACTTCCTGATATGGTGTCGATTTGAGGCGATTCAATACTCGTTGGAATTGGAAAGACAAGATATATGATTTGGTGACAGTTTTGGGATATTTTGAGCACTTCAATTTTGAGCATATTTTTTATCCCCTATATCAATGGGTTACATGCATTTATTTTTCTCAAAATGGTTCAATTTGGTTGTGAAAATCAAGCTTGGATCATCAAATCCGTATTGGTTGGTGTCTAGTGAAAATCAACCTTATCATATGTAGTATGGGATTTTGTGAATATGAAAAAAGGAAAAAATTGCTTGGTTGGAATCTGATCTCATGGTTAAGGGCCTCAATATATAGTCTATTTAGTCAAATATGGGATTTGTTTAGTCTCTGCCATATCTATATGAGAGATAGATTAAGATATAAAAATTATAGATCTTCATAAAAAACTTTAGTGGGAAGATCTTTTTCTAGTAGAGCCATGGCTTGGATCTAGAGAAAAATTTGAAGAAGACCATTCTGAACAATCTGGGTATACCAAAAATGATCAAAGTTTTTTTATATGAAGGAAAACTTCCTCAGTATTCTCTAGAACTGGAAAATTATGTTGTGGCAAGGGATTTTATCATAACAATAATTCTACAAGTATGTGGTGGAGCTACAGGCTTCATAAATTGTAATATACATTCTAGATGCCCTAATGGTCTTATCGTGTTCAAAAATTTCGAGAAATGAAATATTTTCACTCCAGCTGATTAGATCTAAAATATAACAAGGTACTTTTCAAGGATTGAAATATTTTCCTATATATTATTGTAGGCGACTAATTTGGTTGAAAAATTCATACATGTAGAATGTAGGAAAATATTGAATAAAAACATCTAATTTACTATTAAAATTGATAAATTTTTGGCAAATACAATCTCTTTAATCATATATATGTAAAATGTAGGTCAAATTTTAACCAAATTAGCGAGTATTTTGTTTTTTCATAAAAAGTAAAAGAAATAAACCATTTGAAAACCCATAAAAATTTCCCCAATATCTACCAAGACCATACATAGTCAAGAAAATGTACAAGATGCCAACAATGGATGTAAAAACCCCAGAGGTAAAATCATATTTTGCTAATATCCAAAATAGGGAATTAATGTTTTGATTTAATGGATTTTGGTTGAGACCAGAAGAACTATACCAATGAGCATTTTCTTATTAGACACCAAACTATTATCTCTACCTATGCTCCAAAAGGGTTCTTAATACTACAAATTTTCACACAAAAACATATGGAAAAGTTCTAAATGATAGACCATCGTTTTGGGGTCGATTTAGGATATTCATTACCCCATGGTTCCCAAAAAATTGATGCTATAGGTATGGTGGTAACAGTGATGTCAGTATGGGTGAGTTTTCCAAACCTCCCTCCTCCCTTTTGGAATCTTTAGGTCCTAGAGGATATCATAAATACACTGGGTAAATTCAAAAACATGTACATGGAGAAAAAAGAAGAAGGTATCTTCACATTTTCCAAAATATGTGTAGAAATATAGTTTATAAAAGGTCTACTTGATCATATTATTTTAAAATATAAAAAAAATAATGGACAAAGTCTTTAGATTATGATAGTGCCCAAAAAATAAAAGGAGGAAATATTCTAAGCTAAGAGGTTAGAAGTTTCCTAACACTTCTGAAGATGAAGAATAAGATCCCATGGAATAAAACCCAAATTCAAATGAACAAACATAACCTGGTGGCCAAGAAAATGGAGTAAGGGATCAGTCAAGAAAATGGTTCAAAGCCAGAAGGGTACTAAATCAATAGATATTATAGTTACAGAGAAGAAGAAAGAAGAAACAACCACCGAAAAGGATCCAAGGGCATAAAAAGATTTCATGTATCTAAGAGCTGAAAATACAAAGAAGTCATCCTAAAGGTGGATCACAATTAATTGGAAATTGTAACTACCATTCCCAACCATGGAGTTTGGAGAAAATTTGAGAAAAATAAAGGGAAATAAGGGAATATAAGTGATTTTTATCACACTTAGCCCCAAAAAGAAAAGGAAAAACAAAAAAAAGAAAAAAGAAAAAAAAAGACTTTTTATAAAAAAAAATTCTTTTATTTGTGCATTAGCCAATAGGTTGTAATGATTGAATGTTTATCAGCATTTTCATAATGTAATTTTGTTCATTGTTCTCGGGTTGGATAAAATTATGATTCTTCCTTTGGAAAAATATGCTTTATAAATAAAATATTTCAATGTAAACTATGCTTATATTATATAAATTAATTGAAACGTATAAATTCTTATTGTTAAAAAAAAATTCTTAATGTGATTTTCAAGCCTTTGGAACCATTTATATATTAAACAATGAAATTTAAATAATAAAACATAATACATGCTATCTCTCTCTCTGTTTATATATGTATCACAAATCTCTATAGGTGCCTTTGCACTTGAAAACATGTTTGCAACTCAATATATTAATAGATCAGTAGCTAAGATGAATCTATACTAGCTTGTTAATAAAATATTTGTAGTTCATTCAATTAGTGCTTGCTTGGATCAACAAACAACTTCTAACAATATAAAAATAAATATCTAAATATATATTTATAACAAAAAAAATATTTTCATATTTGAAATATAAATAATAAATAAACGATTTCATTATTCATGGTAATTAAAAGACTTCAATGTAAGCTATGTATATTATATAAAGAAATTGATAAAAAGAATCGAAATGAAGGAGAGGCATCATTAATTTTATAAAACTAGATAAATAATGGATTTAAATCCATATTAATGTTGGATTTATCAATAATATATGTTTTGGACTCTTGTGAAGGTCCGCACCTAAGGATATTTGATCATTCTTGGTGTGTCATAGACCTTAGTAGATGGATATACACCAATTGTCAAAAGTGATGGAGATGTGTGATAACGCTATGGAATAGATAAATGTTTGTTACATACATATATATAAAAGTAACATAAATTGATCTTAAATCTAACTTTATCAAGAATCCAAAGAACTTAAACCTCTAAATATATAAGAATTTTTTCAATTTTTATTATTTTAAATAAGTATAGTTTGAAATAGTTAATACTCTAAAAAATTATAATTTATAATAATCTTATGGATCTAGGTATTCAACTTCTCTAACATTCTAATTATATATGTATATGTATATATATATATATATATATATATATATATATATAAACACACACACACACAAACACTTCCAGTTGTTGCAACTAGAAATTTAACTTCAAAGCATCGATCTCGTCATGCTACGACTTGATATGATGTTTGCTACCATTATGAATGGGGATTATGAATGATACACGTGTATTTTTTAACCCTATACAAAAATTACTACAAATGAATTCTTAAAATAAAAATTAAACAATGGTGATAACATAAAACAAATACACAGATATTTTCCCCTGGATCCAAAAAATGAGACTACCAATTTATTTTTTCATTATGTTCCTTTGAATGTTATAATACATATATATACATGTTGAATGAATCATAAGCCCCAATCCATTAACCCTGGATTAGAAAAAAATCACAGTTCCCTTAATTAGAGATATAAAATACCATGGACACAAAACCATCATGCCCAAAATAATTTTCAAAACCCATGCACAAAATCATAGGTAATTCTACCCACCTAATATAGGGTCCAAAAACAAAAATTCCTAGGGCATTGCCCTGGACTCCATGCAGGAGGGTTATCTCCCGCCTGCAAACCCCCAAAAAAAGGGGGTTCCCCTCCCCCACGTGACCCCCATGCTACGCGTGATGCAACGAATAGGAGGTGTTGACGTGCCCCCTATGACCCCCCCACGTGTGTTACTACTCGCGGGAAGTATATAACACACACCAAACATTATCCCACTTGTTGTTTTATTTTCCACATAGGGAGTCATAAGATAGCTCAATCATTGGTCTACCCCTAGAACACCCATTGTTTCTCTATATCAAGAAAATTTCTCAGTGCTTACATAATTTTTCAATGCATCTGCAAAATTATTCAAATTTTCCACCTTTACAAAAGGGTGAGCACCACCCTTTTTTCATCAACCATATCCCTCACAAAGTGATACTGAACATAAATTTTCTTTGTATTTGAATGATAAGCATGGTTCTTGCCAAGAAAATTGCACTTTAATTGTCACAGTCTATCCTTATAGCTCATTCTACCAACCCCATACTTGAACATAATATCTGGAACCAAAATACTTCCTTTCTTTCATGAGTGGCTTCCATGTATTAATACTATGTAGTTGAAAGAGCCACTACATACTGAATTTTTCTCATCCAACTGGTTGCTCCTCCAAATAGGCTAAACACATACCCACTTGTAAATATTCTCTTTTATAGATCTCCAGCCCAGTCTGCATCAACAAATCCATGGATGTTGAAAACTCTGTCCAATCTTGGTATTCCTTGATACCACAGACCAAAATCACTAGTGCTACATATATATCTAAAAACCCGCTTCACTAATGCCTAATGTTCCTATTTTGACATAAACCTGCCCAATACTTCAACTCCATGTGCAATGTCTAGCCTAGTACAGACCATTGCATACACTAGCCTACCCACTGCACTTGCATATTGAACATGTGACATGTCTTATTCCTCTTCTTGTGTCTTGGGACATTATTCATGGAAGAATATACCAGACAACCAACATCAAGGCACCCAAACTGGGTTGATCTTTTTTGGGTCCTTTATTTGGCGGGTTCTTTGTTTCTTCCTGGTCTCCTAATCCCCCCTCTCATTTTTCCTCTACATTAGAACCCATATCTTCTCAAAATATCCCAAGATTATTTCTTAGGTCTTCTATACATAGATTCAAATTATTATTTAATTCAGTGAATTGTTGCATCCACGAAAATCTCTGTTGTACATGATCACAACAGTTATTCACAGATTCATCGACCATGATGATTTTTTTGCAAATTTTTTACCAATCGATATATATCCACAATATACTCAAATAAACCTACCTCTCATACCAATATGATCCATAAATTTTCGTTGATATTCCACTAGATATTTCATCACAACAAATATGATCAAATTATATTTAAAATCCAAAATTTATACTATTAGAGTTTTATTTACCTTTAGGTTTATAGATTTGTAGGTTAATTTTAATAGTGTATGCATGTGTATTTAAAATTATGCAAAAATTATATAATATTGAAATAAAATATAAAATACACATTTGACAATATGACCTTGTAAACCCTTTTGGGAGAAAAACCTAGCTCAAAGGTGAGGTTGATCCACTCTATTTCACTTAATGGAAATATGGCTACAATTACAATGAATTATGTCCTTTGGCTCGTGGCGTAATACAGTGTAAAGATCCTCTCTGTGTGCTCTATCTCCTATCCCTTGTGGATTCTCATCTATGGAATAAATGCATTCAAGAGAATGGAACCCATTTTCCTCCTAGTGTCCTGGTTATAACACAACCCAGTAGCCTACTAGTGGTTAGGTTTGACTAGCTCAACTCTAAACCAAAGTTACAGTATAGACTCTTCTAGAGTCTTGTTCAACATAATTACATGTATAGCCCCTTATCCATGAATAACATGGGTTGATGTGGCATATTCTTGAATTATGGTGGTGAAAATAGGAAGTTCAACTTCTGAGTGCTATTAATTTTGCATAAAAACTTCGATTGACATGATTCTTGCATCATTGGAATGCCTCTATGTGTAGAATAGGGAAAAAAAAACTTTGTATTAAAGGCGCATTGCAATCCCTCGCCTCCGAAAAAAAAAAAAAAAAAAAAAAAAAAAACATTTGATTCCTCGGAGTCTTTAAACCTAAATTTTCCAAACTGGGTGTAGAGAATAAAGTGGTCCTTTGAACTAATCCCTCCACTTTTTCCACCTTGAAAACATCGATATGGATTAAAATATCTATAATGATCTAATATGGATCACATATAGAGAGAACAAATATTTTAATGTTGATCATGTAATAAATAAATCAATTTGCAAAGAAAATAAGTCATTAAAAGTAAACAAAATTTAATAAGATATTTGTAGTTCCTTCCATTATTAACGTAAAATTAATATGTAGTATTAAAAAAATATTAATAATAGTAAAACGTCAATGTGGATTATAAATAAAATATTTGAATATGTAGTGTTGTGTAATATTGACATATTTAAAAAATTATTTTAATAATATATATATATATATATATATATATATATATATATATATATATATATATGTTGTGTTGTGTAATGTGCATAATATTATTTATAAAGAGGATTTCATTAAGTGATAGCTAAATGGGTTTAACTCATTAAAATAGTGGGCTTCTTGGTGAGATAACGATGACGTCAATGGAAGTGAATCTCCCTTCTCTCCCTTGTGGCCATCCTAGTGGTTTTTTTCTATGTGCATGTGATCGAGTCAATATGTAGTAGTGTCTCTATGCCATACCTCCTTCATTCTAGATGATGCCAAGGTGGACACGAGATTCTATCCATGGGGGTTGATATATTTCATTACTTTCTCTATACCCATGAGTGAGGGTCATCTAAGAATTCCATGGAAGCCATGGGCCATAGAGGATATATATATATATATATATATTAGGCATTGGTCCACTCAAACAGGATAGATGGATTTTTTTTCTTAGAATGTTGTAAATTGGTTGTAGAAATAAAGCCTGGACTACTAGATGTAGATTTGTTGGTGCCTAGTACATATTGGACTTATCATGTGCAAGATGGGGTGTAAACATTATGCAAAAAAAATTCCCTATTTGGTTTGAATGTGATATCATGGTTAAGGGCCCCCATGCACTGTCTATCCAGTGATATTAGGGGCTTGATCAGTCTCCACCATATCTGGATAAGGGACAGATTGAGGAAGAAACACTTTATACCTTATTTAAAAAAAATAGTGGGAACATATTTGTCTACTAGATCTGAGGTTTGGATTTGGTAGAATATTTGAAGTAGACCAATCAGAAAAATCTAAGTATGCCAAGAATGCTCCAAATTTTTTTCTATGAAGGAAAATTTCTCCACGATTCTCTACAACTAGAATTTTTTTTTGTGGCAAGGAATTCAATCGTAATATTAAATACAAAAATCTTGGGTGGAGCTACCAGCTTCATAAATCCTGATACAAATTCTAGACACCCTGATGGTCTAGTCTCATTCAAGGATTCTATGAAAGGAAAGACTACATCTCTAACTAATCATATCCAAAATCTACCAATGTATTTTTTAAGGATTTAAATATTTTCCTATATATAGTATTGTAGGAAACTAATTTGGTTTTAATATTCATACATATAGAATGAAGGAAAATATTTAATAAAAAACATAATTTACTATTAAAATTAGTAAATATTTGCTGAATATAATACATTTAATCAGATATTTGTAAAAAATGGATGAATTTTTAACCAAATTGGAAGAATTTTTCTTTCAAAAAATGTCCAAAAAATGGTCATTTGTGATATTTTTCCCATAAAATTTTCCCGAAAATCTATTAGGACCATACATAATCGAACAAATGGAAAAGGTACCAGCTATGGATCTAAAAAACCCAGAGGTTAAATCATATGTTTTTGATATCCAGAAGATGGATTTAATGTGTTGATTTAATGGTTTGTGGCCGAACCATAAGAACTATACCAATGGCTGGTTTCTTATTGAACACCAAATTGTGATCTCAACCTACGCTACAAATGGTTGTTCATAGTACAATTTTTCACACAACAATATATGGAAAAGTTCTAAATAATGGACCATGGTTTTACAATCGATTTGGGTTATTGATTACCCCATGGTTCCCAAAATTTGATGCTAAACATATGGTGGTAACAATGATGTCGGTATGGATGATTTTTTCCAAACCTCCATATTCCCTTTTAGCATCTTTAGGTCCTAGAGGATATCAGAAATACAATAGGTAAATTAAAAAAAATGGACATGGACAAAACAAGAAAAGGTATCCTCACATTTTCCAAAATATGTGTAGAGGTAGACCTTAAAAAATGCATACCTGATAATATTCTTTTAAAATATGAAAAAATTAATTCGAAAGAGGCTTTAGATTATGAGTATATGACATTCAAATGTCGGACATATTTTTAGAGAGGATGGTCGCAGAACGCTATGACACTAAAAAAATCCGAAAAAAAAGAAAAGGATTCAAGCTTTTAAGCCAAGGGGTTTGTAGTTTCCTGGCACTTCTAAATATGAAGAAGAAGGTCCCATGGAACATAACACAAGTTCAAATGCACAAACACAACATGGTGTCCATGAAAATGGAGGAGCTCACGATAATTCAAAAACAATGGGTCAAAGTCAGAAGGGTAAAGAATCGATAGAGATTATAGTTACAGTGCAATAGAAAGAGGAAACACCCACTGAAAGGGAATGAAGGGGCATAAAAAGATCCCAAGTATTTGATAGCTCAAACTCATACAAATAAGTTTTATTGAAGGCGGGTGGAAATTAATTGGAAATTATAATTTGCATTCCCAACCAAGGAGTTTGATGAAAATAACTGAATGTTTATCAAGATTTGCAAAATGCTATTTTGTTCATTGTTCTCAGGTTGAATAAAATTATAAAATATTTCAATGTCAATTATGCTTATATTTATGGAGCTGATAGATATTTGTTAGACACATATATAAAAGTAAATTAAATTGATCTTAAATCCAAATTTATCACGCATACAAAGTAATCAAATCTATTAAAATATAAGCTTTTTTTCAAGTTTTATTATTTAAAAAAAATACAATTCCAAATAGTTAATCTAAATGAGGTGCTCTACAACCTAGTATGGGGTAGATGTGTGGGTGGTAGATTTGAGACTATTAGATGTGGGACGTTTTTTAAATTCATATTTTTTAATTCTAATTTTGGTTTTCATTAATAAAATTACGAATAATATTTTAGATAAACGAAAATATAATATCCATATCACATTAAAATATATAACCTATAAACAGTGCTTATAAATTAACATCCATTTTACCATATAAATTAAAATAACGATTCCATAACAAAAATATGTGTAGAGGTAGACCTTAAAAAATGCATACCTAATCATATTATTTTAAAATATGAAAAAATCAAATGGAAAGAGGCTTTAGATTATGAGTATATGAAATTCAAACGTCGGATATATTTTCAGAGAGGATGGTTGCAGAACACTAAGACACTAGAAACAAAATCCCAAAAAAAGAAAAGGATGCAAGCTTTTAAGACAAGGGGTTCATATTTTCCTGACACTTCTAAATATGAAGAATAAGGTCCTATGGAACATAACGCAAATTAAAATGCACAAACACAACATGGTTTCCATGAAACTGGAGGAGCTCGCAATAATTCAAACACAATGGGTCAAAGTCAGAAGGGTAAAGAATCGATAGATATTATAGTTATAAAGCAATAGAAAGAGGAAACACCCACTGAAAGGGAATCAAGGGGAATAAAAAGATCCCAAGTATTTGATAGCTCAAACTCATACAAATGAGTTTTATTGAACGCGGGTGGAAATTAATTGGCAATTATAATTTGCATTCCCAACCAAGGAGTTTGACGAAAATGATTGAATGTTTGTCAGGATTTGTAAAATGTGATTTTGTTCATTGTTCTCAGGTTGAATGAAATTATAAAATATTTCAATGTCAATTTTCTTATATTTATGGAGCTGATAGATATGTGTTAGACGTATATATAAAAGTAAAGTAAATTTATCTTAAATCCAAATTTATCACGCATACAAAGTAATCAAATCTATTAAAATACAAGCCTTTTTTCAAGTTTTATTATTTAAAAAAAAATACAATTCCAAATAGTTAATCTAAATGAGGTTCTCTACAACCAAGTATGGGGTAGATGTGTGGGTCATAGATTTGAGACTATTAGATGTGAGATATTTTTTAAATTCATATTTTTTAATTGTAATTTTGGTTTTCATTAATAAAATTACGAACAATATTTTAGATAAATGAAAATATAATATCCATATCACATTAAAATATATAACCTATAAATAGTAGTTATAAATTAACATTCATTTTACCATATAAATTAAAATAACGATTCCATAACCATCGCTAAATTAATTAATAAGTGGATAAAAAATTAATGTTTACGATATAACATGATTTTTAATCATAAATATATACGATGGATATTATTAACTTCTAAATAGGGTTTTTTACAATACCATGGGCCAATACCCAGAAGAGAAAGCTAGAGAGAGGTAGGGAGAGAGGGAGAGGAGGGAAGAAAATCATAATACCATGGGCCATGGGCTATCTACGTCTTGTATTATTATGTTATGGATCTAGTTTTTTAATTTTCCTATTACAATACCGTGGGCCAATATCATGGCTTATCAATACCAAATGCCCAAAAACCATAACTTATTTCAAAAATAAAATATTTTACAAATACTTTATTTTAATTTAACTTTATAACATTTTAAAATTAAATCTAAAATAAAAAAGTTTATAATTACTTTTGGGGCATGTCTAAAGTCTCCATCCTCAAGACTACCAAAAATATTCCCATATAGATTAAATTGAGGTTTTAAAAATGAGAACACATTTATATATACATATGTGAAGTTTATATAATGTAAATAATATTATAAAGAACCATGATAGATGCATCTTAACCAAGGATCCAAGCTAAGAGAGAAATGAAAGTGACTAGCACTGGTAGAAGAAAGCTAATGCATGATGCTTTTAAGTTTTTTTATTATTTTATTTTATTCGAGTCAATTGATCCAAAATATAGGGTTAATATTTTACAACCAATTATGTGTTTTTTTTATAAATTTATAAACTTTCTTAAATAAAATACAGTGGCATCATATTAAAGAGAGAGAATGATAAGGAGGTAGAATAGAGTGGGGAGACAAACATAGAGGTGGGAGAGACAAGGAGAGAGCGTAAGGAAGAGAGAGAGGAGGGGGTAAAGAGGATGAGAGAGGGAGGGAGAGAGATGGATTTGGAGGGGGAAATAGAGGGAATGAAGAAAATAAATGAGAGATATAGTTGGAGATAGAGAGGGGGTGACAATAGAGAGATGAGGATGTAATGAGGGAGAGAGGAGAAGAGAAAGGGAGAGAAAAGGAGAGGATGCAGATAGGGAAAGAAGGGGATGAGAAATACAAGGATACATATATATGGAGGCGGTGGGAGAGGGAGAGAGAAAGAAAGAGAGAGGGAGAGATATAGTGACAAAGTTGGAGCGAGAAGAGAGAGAGCGTGTGTGATGGGGGAGAGACATAGGGAGGTGGGAGAGAAAGGGAGGGAGAGAGAGGGAGGGAGAAGAGAGAGAGTGTGTGTGATGGGGGGAGAGAGAGTGTGTGTGATGGGGGGGAGAGATATAGCGAGGTGGGAGAGAAATGGAGGGAGAGATAGGAAGGAATAGAGAGGGGACTTGAGAGAGAGGAGAGAGAGGGTGGGAGAAAGAGTTGTACTTATGAGGAAAATAAAGACAAAGAGAGAGAAAGAAGATGGGCAAATTTCATAGAATCCAATACACATCAAACACATAACACAAAGTTGATAAAGAAGTTCACCCCTCCTCAGCTAGATCTCCATGGAATTGCTTCAATAGCTTGTCCCTCTTTGGATTAATGGTCAATTATATGATTACATGTGCCTATAGTTCTCCAATGTATTCCCAACCCGTTCCAATCGATTCAGAAGACCCAAAAACCCCTAACTAGCCTCTTTTGGCTCTGCAAATGGTGTTTAGATGTAGCTGATGTGGCCTCCTCTCCTGGTGGCCCTATGCATCTTTAATCTTCAAAATGGAAAAATCACTTACAGAAGTGCTCATATGCCTCTAAATCCTGCTCAAAACTTCTCAAAGCATCCAAATATGCTAGGATAGACTCTTTCTGAGCCCAATTTGGTAGAAAAAATCTCATGTTACGATTTTCCTCACTTTTGGCCTAGGAAACCCATCCATGAGTGGAGAGAACTCTAGTTAACTCTATCATATTTGGATTTCCCTCCGAAATTGGCAAACTCTACTAAACTAACCGCCAAGTTAAGTTCATTTTAATTAATGGTTAAGCCCAGGTTAACTGGTAATTAGGTGTTTATTGCTCTCTTAACCAAATCGGCATTATCTTATGGATAAACATGGTTTTAAACCTTAATTAAGGTTAATTAAACTGGTTTTAAAAATTTAATTCTGTGAATTTGGTTTTGGCCTCCACCATAGTCATAGAAATCAGTCATGTGGTAAGGTGTTTGACCTACGGGATTGGCCCCGCTTACCCGTGCCCTAACGTTCGCGTTAATTCAAATACAATTCTCCCCCAAAGGATGTTAAGAACCATATTCGTGGCCTAATGGTAAAACCTGCTCATAGTTTGGGGGAGGACGCGGGGTCCAGCCCAACCTCCGCCTGTACACCATATAAAAATTTTGGTCAACCATATAAAATTGGATTTCTACAATACATAGCCAAATTTCCACCTTGGATGGGTATATGGCGGCCTCTGGACTAGCCATGTGTTAGCACATCATTGGTCTGAAACAAACCAATCGAATGGCAAAAAATCACCATCCAATCAAGAATTGATACTTGTCAGCACCTCACTGATCCACTTGGGGGGAATATTTTGGGAATATTATAAGGAATAGTCCTTGGAATATTCTTTTTTTTAACTGGGTTGTATAAATGCCTAGTCAACATCCGTGTCACCAAAATTTACCTGTTTATGCAATCGAACATATCACTCTAACTTTCTCATATAGAATTCGTTTTGAGAAAAACAAAGTGTGCCGGAATTAGCAATATGAGCCCTATCTGGTCGTTCAGGTTTTGAGCAATTTTGCGCACTTTCATTTTTCAACAAATTTTTGCCCCCAATTCAGTTTCTGATCACTCCTTCCCACTAACAGACTTTTTTTCCCACAAAATCTGGTTATCTGATGAGATTTTAATACTCTTCTCTTTTCCAAGTTCTATCAAATTGATTCTACTTGAAAAAATCTCCATGACAACCACCTTGATTCACTTACATGCCTTGCCTTACAAATGGCTTGGAACTTCAACCAATGTCCTCCTTTCATTGATGAACCAATCCAACACTTCTTGGCTATTTTCTAACTGATTAAACACCTTGTTGTACCAAGAAATCCCTTAGTGTTTGGAAAGCTGACTGATGGCCTTCCCACTGAGAATCGTGTTCCTTGTTTGCATGCACATGCATTCGATGCAAGCTTCTCTTTGGAAAGCACTTTTCCAAGTTAATCCCATCTGAGTGAACTATAGCAAAGTTCCAATATCAGTAATCACAAGAAAATAAATGACCATTATTTTTACCTCCACGGTTCCAAATTCCACATCTGGAAGAATGCATTCACCATCTCTTTCGCTTCTTGATGTCAACACATCAAATGGTCTACAAAGGTAGTTGTTTTGGCTGCAAACATTTTTTATTTTACCTCTTTCCACTTCTTGATTCCATCATCCTCCATTATTGACATGCTTATCATTCCATGATTTGAGAATGAAGACTAATCATGAGCCTCTCGCTCAAGAGTTGATCTTCCAAAATCTTGAGACATCTTGTCACAAGAAAAACCATTAACTTGAAAAACACATGATGTAAGAAATAAAACATGACGGCCTCTTCCTTTTTCTCCTTCAAAGAAATGAATGTTGCATCCTTTGAACAGTGCCATGAATTCCCACATCTTGGTGTACAAACCCATCGACCAAACACAAGTTGACAATCACATGCGTCTTCAAACAACTTATTCTCAAGTCAAACAAAGTCATGTATGACACTTGATGATTGCTTTCCCAAAAAAACAAAAATTTCACATCTAATGAAACAATTTGTCAACATTCCCCTTTCATCCTTGGAGATGAAATCAACTGTTCCAATTCGATATGACATGCATGTAACAATCAATTGACCAACACAAGTCGATGACTCATGCATGTGTAAACGATCAACATTCTCAAGTGGACAAACATACATGATAAACAAAGAAATCAACGAATGCAAGTCTATCACTCATGCATGTTCAAGCACAATGGAACGATTAAAAATTCCATTGTTCACAGACACAAATTCTCATATATGTATACAATTTTCAACTCTCTCACAAGTACAATCATAACTACAAGAATCCCATTGGTCTTTATGAGTACTTAAAGAGCTGAAATGACCAAATTTTCTGCAACGAAGTGAGTCAACATACTCCACTTTCAAACACCTTGCTAGCGTAAACATGAAACATGCATTATAAATAAAAAGAAATGCATTCACATGCAAACTGAAACTACAAATTTCCATCTTTGTTGCATCTAAGTGAGTCAACATAACTCTAATTTTCCAACATCTTGCTTCATGCAATATGCAACATAATTTCAAGAGAAAAGAAAGGCATTCAATTGGAAAAGAAATGCATAAATAAGGTAATATTTGAAGTAATCATCAAAAGAAATTCAAGGCCTTAATTGGTTAATAGATCTAACCATCTCTTTCCAAAACATTTCAATGCCGCTTATTTTAGCTGCACTTCATCATGTGTAAGATCCTAACCCACATCAATTATGAAATCCTCTTTTCCATTTTGTCAATGTCTCTCTAACTTCTTCAAATGTCGTGGATTACTTGTTGGATACAAAGTCCAACGCTTGTTTACAAGATGACGTTGCTTATGGAAATCAGTGAAAAATAATTGCATTTTATTTTCAACATGGTTTTCATTTTCCATTGGACCTTCAGCTTGTTGTCTCCTTTGTTTTGAAGGTTTCATTTGTATGGATGTCTTCTTCCAACACCTCGAAGCAGTATGGTTATTCAAACGAAAAAAGGAACATGTAAATTTTGTCCAAACGTTATGTTAGGATTTTCCATGTTTATCATAGTTAAAAGCAACTTTATTAAATGAATATTTATACCTTGCACATTCACCTTTGTCACCTTCTTGAGGAGTTTAATTTGATGAGGTAGTGGCTCCCTTCAGAATACCAACAATGGATTCAATGGCTTTAGAGCTTTCAACATCCTCTGGTTTTCCATATCCATAAGTTGCATGCTTATGAGCATCTCCTTGCAAAGTGGGTGTAAAACCTTTGCATTCCTCATTAGCACAAACTTTACAGGCTTAAGGTAACGAACATGTAATGAAAGTATTTCTTGGAACACCTTCATGTGCGTCCTTGGCTTTGGATCATTCTCCATCATGTTGTCTATAACCAAGACCCAAATACCTAGGCCTTTGCTCTAAAAAAATTGGCTCATCTATGCCTTGTGCATGTTTTCCCAATCTTTTACCTTCATAGCACATAGTCATCAATAATTTGTACCCTATTTCTCTAGTGTGTGTTTCAAAAGCACCAAAACATTCATCCTGAGAGGAAATTGAAGATAAAATTCATTTTCATACACATACTTAGCTAGAGTTTCATTTTAAATATGGAGCTGAGTCTCCATCTCATGCATATTTTCAAGAAGTTATTGCTTCTCCTCCTTCATGGAAATCAACTAATCTTGAAGTATAGTGTTCTCCTTCCTATCTTCAAACATCTCTTGCACCGTATCCCTCATGATTTAGAACTTATGCAACATATCTTTATCAAAGAGTCTTTCTAAGGAAGATTGATAAGAAACATTGTTGGATGAAGCTACCATCAAGTGATGTTTCTAATCAATGCATAAAAATCTTTTTTGCTGTGATTTGAGATTTGGGCTCTCAATCTTGACCTTCTCTTGAAGAGAGGATATACACATAAACTTCCACACCATTAAACTTTCTGTGCACAAATACAAAACCAATAGCTAATTTTCTAGCTAGCCTTGGAAAACCATCTCAGGGCTAAAATGAGCTAAACCTTGCTCTGATACCAACTTGATCTGAATATGGACAAAATAGTTTTTTTGTGCTAGCTTCCTCATCAGTGTTAAATAAAAGAGTGATTATGGATTGTCTCAAATAGCAAGTTATAAGAGGGTTTATGTGTCAAGTTTGTGCGTCTTTTATGATCATTTCATTAAGAAAATTATTTTTTAGAAACACATAACATTAAGAAAATTGCAGAAAATACAATACACAACAAACACATAACACAGAGCTGATAACAAAGTTCACCACTCCTGGGCTACATCACCTGCTTCAATGGCCTGGCCCTCTTTGGATTAATGGTAAATTCTTTGATTACATGCACCTACATTGCTCCAATAGATTCCCAACCTACTCCAATGGATTCAAGAGACCCAAAAACGCCTAAGCAGCCTTTTCTGGCTTTACAAATGGTTTTTAGGTGTAGCAGATGTGGCCTCCCCTCCTGGTGGCCCTAGGCATATTTAATCTTCAAAGTGGAAAAATCACTTACAGAAGTGCTCCTCTGCCTCTGAAACCTATACCAAACTGCTGAGACTGTCCAAATATGCTAGGATAGACTCTTTGTGAGCCCAATTTGGTCGAAAAATGGTCAAGTTATGGTTTCCTCAATTTTGGCCTAGGAAACCCCTCCAAAATTGGATAAAACTCCAGATAACTCTGCCATATTTGGAGGTCCTGCTGAAATTGATGAACTCTGCCAAAATAACTACAAATTTAAGTGTAGTTTAATTAATTTTTAAGATCAGGTTAACTAGTAATTATGCACTGATTGCACCCTTAACCAAATCCGCATTAAGTTATGGATAAGCGTTGTTCTAAACCTTGATTAAGGTTAGTTAAATCAATTTTAAAACTTTAATTCCATTCATTTGGTTCTGGCCTCCACCATGATCATAGAAATTAGTCATGTGGTAAGGGGCTTCCCCCTTACCCCCACCCTAAAATTCATGTTAATTCAAATAAAATTTATGCCCAAAGGATGTGAAGAACCATAACCGTGCTCTAATGGTAAGACCTACACGTAGTGTGGGGGAGGTTGGGGGTTGAGCCCACCCTCCACCTGTCCACCAGATAAAAAAATTTATCGACCATATAAAATTGGATTTCGACCATACATAGCCAAAATTTGATCGTGGAGGGGAATGTCATGGCCTCCGGGCTAGCCACGTGTCAGCACATCATTAGTCTGGAAAAAAACAATCAAATTGCAACAAAACACCATCCAATCTCGAATTAACACTTGTTAGTACCTCACTTGTCCACCTGGGGTGAATATTCTAGGAATATTATAACGAATATCCCTTGGAATATTCTATTTGATGACTAGGATGTAAGGATGCCTAGTCAGCATCCATGTCACCAAAATTTGCTTATTTGTGAAATCAAATAGATCGCTCTAACTTTCTCATACAGACTTTATTTTGAGCAAAACGAAGCGCGTCATAATCAGGAAGATGACACATATCCAGTTATTCAGGTTGTGAGCGATTCTGAGCACTTTCATTTTTGAGCAAATTTTCCCCCCCAATTAAGTTTCTCATCAATACCTTACATTAGATGCATTGATTTGAGTGCAAATGTTGATTTCTACTCATTTTTTATTGTTTTCACTGGATGTGTTCGTTTCATTGTAGATATTGACTTCTAATCCTATTTGATTTCTTACACTAAATGCATTGATTTTAGTATAAATGTTGATTTCTAATCCTATTTGATCGTTTGCAGTAAATGTATTTATTTCACTGTAGATGTTGATTTCTAAGCCTATTTGATTGTTTGCATTGGATACATTGATTTCAGAGTAGATGTAGAGTAGATGTTGATTTCGGATTTGATGCAACTAGATGTATGATGTACATTAATTTTGAAGTAATTAGATTAATAGTGTGCATTGATTTCAGTCTAATCACATCTCTACCCGCTCCATCTATATCTCTATATCCCATTGTTACTCCTTCTTTATCTCTCTATCTCACCCCCCAAACATACACACACTCTCTCAATATCTATCTATCTGTCCCTCTCTCCCTCTATTTCGACCTCCCTCTCTCTCTCTCTCTTCCCCCTCTCTCGCTCTAACATTTCTCTCCCCATATCTATATCTCTTCCTCCCTCCTTGTCTTTGCCTCTCTCTTCCTCCGTCTCTCCCCCCTCCATCTATTTCTCTATCTCCCCTTGTCTCTCCTTCTCACCCCAAAAACATACACACTCTCTCTCACCGTACGTAAATAAAAATTATTCAGGACTTCCATGTTACAGTAATTCAACCATAAATAAAATACTTTAATTTTCATCCTAAATAAAATATTCACTAACCCGAAATGTTTGCCTCCTGAAACTGTAAACTACTTGTTTGAATACATTCTTATTATTCTCATTTTTCGTCATTCAACATTAGGTGTGACAATAAGAACAATAGAAGAAAATAGTGAAGATTGTTTGTAATTGGCTATATGATTATTATTCACATTTTCTATCATTCAACATTTTCACATTGTCACTTTGCACAAAAAAATTTGTTTCCTCATTTTTAAATATTCAAGTTACTAACACTTTGTTTGTAATTGGCTATATTATTATTATTCACATTTTCTATCATTCAACATTTTCACATTGTCACTTTGCACAAAAAAATTTATTTCATCATTTTTAAATATTCAAGATACTAACACTCTCTCACATCTCAACAAACTGAGGTAACTAACCAAAGTTATATTTAAATTGACCAAATTAATATTACAGATATTTAGCATATTTGAAACCAACCTAGATTAATCTTAACCATTGGAGCCGTGAGAGACGAATCAAATCTCTCAAAAACAAATTGCACCTCCAGAAATTTAATCTCCCTCTACCCTTGATAGATCAAGAATTAAAATAAATCTATACTTATTTACTATAATCTTATGCATGTAATCATTCAAGAAAAACCTTATTTTACAATCTAATTTTATATATATATATATATATATATATATATATCTGAAGACATAAACGGGGTGTAATGAATCATGTTTTCAACGAAGTTGTAGAAGTTGTTTGCTGTTCCAAGCGGGTAGTCAGGAATGTGGGGACCATGGAAATAACTTTTTCCTCAGTAGGAATCTTGAAAAGTTGTGAACCGACGAGGCAGAACTCTCGTTTCGTTTTTTATAATGCCAAGTTGCCTATCTGCAGAACAATAGGCCCGAGACAGCGTGGGCCTTCAGTGATCAACATATCTGTTCTTTTCAACTTTATCCGCAGCACCGGAAGCAAGGATTGCACAGGAAGGTGAAGGTGAGCAGCAGCAGGAAGCAATACTCTGTTGCCTTGAAAAAGGGTTTTGAGGGCTTTTAGGGCTTTCTGCAGCCGAGCTCTGAGGAGGTAATTATTTTCTGCCACACATTTGAAGGATTGCAAGTGCCGATCTCATCAGAAATACATTGGCATATGGCAGGCCTGTTGGACCTCCTCTCCTCGCTGGTGTTATGCATTCCATCAAGCAGGAACATACGCTTAATGCTTACGCAACTTACCACTTTAGCTCGCACCCTCTACTTGCTACTTGAGAGGAGGATTGGTAGTTCAGATCTGCGCGGACCAGCTTACTCAACTGCTACCCCTTCACCATATGACACTTATTATGAAAACGCTCACATATCTGCGATTCCATGGAATAATCTTATGGCTGGCTATGGTGGTTCCACGTAATAGACCGCGTAATCAGTCTGTTAATGTTATTACAAGATTTGTGTATTCATGTGTAAGAATATACGTATTGCCTGCACATACGTCCAGCAGAATTTATAAAAGTGAGCCTGGTAGTGAGCTGTGGGGACATTTATGCATGAAAATTTGATTGATCTCACCATGTGACTGTTCCACACCTTTTTGCCTTTTCAGTACTTAAGTAATTCGGCCATTTACAATACTTGTGAACGTGTTAGAGTAATAACTGCAGTTCTTATTTTCATCTTGTCTCTGTATGGAACCTTACGTATATGGCCTTTAGTTTTCAAATTGTTTCTCGTACTTCAACAAATAGTATGCAAAGCTCCACTGAATTCTTGTATACAAACATAATGTTACAAAGTTTATTTTGATATCTTAAATTTAGTGACGCAGAGGAGTTATGATTGACATTGGCGTTTCTCGATCAAATCATATTATTAAATTAGATGGTATGGTCTTAATTTTTGACAACATAGAGGACCTGTCATGGACTTTGGCTTTTGTGAATCACGGCCAGTTGTATTGCAGATACATATAAAATAGAAATAGACGCTCAATGTGCATGATTTCTTCAAAGTGTACAGCTGCCCATCGTTGCTCCCTTTCGATTTCTCTATTAAGTTTCCATACAAACTGGAAGAAATATATATGTTGTTTTTATTGGGCTTAGTTTCAAATTTCATTCATATATTTTCTCTCTATTTCGTAGGAAAGAAATCCGGCAAAGAATAAGGATAAAAACAAGATAAATATTGTACTTTGTTTTTATATATAAGGTTTTACTGGCAACTTTTAATTATTAAAGAGGTAATACTCATCTTCACAATAGAGAACAATCATTTAATAATATTTAAAATTTCTCAATATTCAATTTTATTAACTTTAAAAATGTACTATTATTATAGGTTAGAATGTGATATGTTAAATTATATATTCAAATAATTTAATTTTTATTAATTTTTATTCTATATCCATGTTAAAATTTAATATGATAAGTTTAATTATATAATTCAAAATTTTACAGTTTAAACTAAATTTCTAATGTAAATGGTCTATACTATAACCTCTATTTTGATAGATGATTTATGGGTTATTTAGAGGTGTTATCATTATAATAGATTGAAATGTAATACGACATGTTAAATTATATATTTAAATAATTTAAAGTTTAATTTACATCTAATTAAAGTTTAATTTACATCTAATTATAATATGTTAAAGTTTAATATGATATGTTTAGATATATAATTGAAAATTTTAAAGCTTAATCTTGATTTAATGTAAATGGTCTATAATATAACCTTTACCTTAATGGATGATTTATGGGATATATAGAGGACTATTTTATTTTATTTTATCATAATGCGACCACATATCTCTTATCTCTTTGCAAAAATTGAACTTAAGTGGAAGAAAGAACCAATCATGCTGGCAATTACCTAACCCAGAACCCATAACTCTTTCAATGACCCTTTGATTGTTAGTGTTGCAAATGTTCTCAATAGGGAAGTAAGAGTTCTTTAGAAAAGGTAACAAAACATTTTCCAAATAGAAAAAAACCTTCTAATATAAATAATGGAACCACTAAAATTAATACTTCTTTAGCTCAATAAGACTTAGAGATTCCCTTTGATTCAAATCTTATGTACAATTTCTCACATCTATTGTCTCTATTAATTATGGACATAAATCAATTCAGTTGTCCATAAAAACTAGCATGTTTCAAGTAATGGATAGGCATTGAATCAAACACATATAAACTCCAAAATTATTATTAAGGATAATCAAAATTACACTTTGTAAACACATAGATAGTGTGTATGAATATCATATGTTCATCGTCAATAAATAGATATCTCCTCATGACTATTTGGGCTCATAAAAACATGCAACCCAAAAAAAAATTTTGAAATTGGTTAGTATAGGATCACAATATAGTCCAATAGTTACATATATTATATCCACAAATAAAATAGTTTGTAGCAATATTTTTGCATGTAAAAGGCTAATATAAATGAAAATGCTGACAAAACTGCAAAAAATAATTTCCAAAACAACTCTCATGAAGGCTACCAATCATTTTAGATCTCTACGTGCTTGGTCAAGAAATGCATGGGGACACTGCTATAATATTCTGTAATATGCCAGAGATATATTTCCTGCATGAAAGTTTCTTTACAAAGGCCATCAATAGTTTTGTTTAATTCCCTATAAATGTGTTGACATGAGAAAAGTATAAGCATGTTCTTTGATCTTAAAGCTTCATCCACAATGGCACATAAAATAAAATTTATACATAATTGAATTCCATTTAACAAAATAACCGACAAATTTGAATTTTCATATAAGTTTAGTTTAGAGAAACCTTGTTCAATGGAAAATTTTATTAGAAGATGGCATGTTTGGAACTCACCACAATTATTTGAACTCACACCGAGTGCAATAAACACCTAAAAGATATATTTGTTGAAATATGTAAACAATTTCGCCCCCACGGGATCCTCCCTTATCTATTGAACCCAAACAAATAAGCCCAAGGGAAATATCAGTCTTGTTGTTCATCAAATAGAACATGAGTCATGTAAGTATCTTTCTCATGAGGAAACGGACCGAGAATCATGATGGCCTAAGCTACCACCATCCTTGGGGATGAGGAGGGATCTTGAAATACTGCTCTATTATGGGAAATCCATATGCTCTAGTATATTATAAGAGGAATATCCTTGAATGTGTGGGAGGATGGACATAGAGCCATCTTTGCGAAGCAATATCTATAGAATGATCTCACCATAGACCAATTTGTGGTTCTCAAGATTTTCATTGATCCCATATACTTTTGAGAAATGTGCAATGTAAGAGAAGTTGTTCAATAGATTACTCCTCCCTTTGACATAATACACACCAGTAAGGGCACATAGAAAATGGTGACCTTCCCCTTTATAATGCACCACATTAATAACTTAGCCTTGGGGGACCCTTTTCCCTCTATACACAAGATCACCACTACTGAGGAGCAGTTGGCAAATGCTCGAAAATGACTTAATTGTGTCCAAATTTTGGAGAATAGAGGCCATTTTTTGTACCAAACATGATCAGTTCATCATCACAGTCCAACGAAAGAACATGACATCTGCGCATAGTAGTGATGTAATTTTCCCACTCATTAAGAAAGATCACTAGAATTCCTAAATCCCCAGCTGATTTCCACCCTTGATGGCAATTTATGGAACAATTTAGATGAGATATATGAATAAGTTTGGAGTCCCACGGTCTCGAAGGAAATCAATTAAAGGCACTGGGAGAATATGATCCTCATTTGAGAGAGGAAATGGATCCATTTATTAAACGAACCTGAATACTAGAGCCAACTCTCCATACTATACCGATGTGAATGATTTTCAATGCATTTATAACTTGATTGCAGATAACTGAAATATTGTGATCGGGCTTGTTAGCTCGACGCACTCAGTCTTCCACCAATAAAGGAGATATATATTTTATGCCAACATTGTGCCATATACTTCAATTAGTTAGAAGGCTCCAACACATTTGGCAATAATATCATGAGAAAAGATACAAATATTCCTTCATCCAATCCCCATACAACTTTCGGCATGACAATTTTTTCCCATCCCACCCATGGGAGTGTGAAGTCTGAATTTCACCTCGACCATGAGCATTTGTAGAAAATCCTTTTGATGTGTTATGCATGTGAGAGCCATCAATTGCACCGAAGATTAATCTATTTTTCGATTTTGAAAATAAACCATCTCCACTAATTATGTATGTATTGGGCTTCAAATATTAGAAACCAAGATATTTTATGCCTTCCACAATATGTGAGTATGGAAACGGGAGTAGTTCAATGGTACACTGAATATTAGCTTATTCCATATATGAAACTAGCAGAAAATATTTTTGAAAATTGATCATCATATCTAAGGCTTTCTCGAAAGTGGAAAGAATACTTTTAAGGCAAGCCACATCACAAATTTCCCCGTTACAAAATATTAAGAGATCATCAACAAAGAGAAGATGGGAAATTGTAAGGGCTCAAGTCATGAAACATCCTTTAAATTCACCATTGTTCTTCGCCTCCATTAGAAGTCAACTAATCCCATTAGTAACAAACATAAGTAAAATAAGAGACTTGGGACATCCTTGTTGAAGACCCATTTATGAAACATAATTCACCATTGGTCTTCGCCTCCATTAAAAGTTGACTAATTCCATTAGTAACAAACATAAATAAAATAAGAGACTAAGAACGTCCTTGTTGAAGATCCCTTTATGCATGAAGGAAAGGCAAAGTAGCTATATTAATAAGCATGTCAAATAAGACTCTTTGCATGGAACTCATAACCCATGTAATAAAGTTAAGGCTTAAGCCCACGCAAGTTAGAAGTAATATTAAGTAGATATAACACACACGATCATATGCCTTTGACAAGTCCATCTTAAATACAACCCCTTTAAACTCATGGTTTTCAATCTCTTTAAACCTTTCTCATGAATTTGTCTCCCTTTAAAGAATCTAAATTGTGCCATAGAAATGACTTTAAATAAGATAGACTCAAGGCGAAGAGAAATAAACTTCGTTGTAACTTTGTATACACCATTGCATACATAAATAGGCCAAAAATCATCACAAAGAGATGGAGATTCAACTTCATGAACTATAGCTATGAAAGTGGAATTTAAAGCAATGAGCATATAATAATAAATCATTCTCCGTAGTCTCGTACAAACCCAGGAAAAATTTGATGCCCCAGCCATCTAGGCCTAAAACATTGAAGGGAAACATTGATTTTGTCCTATGATAAAACAACCATAAGATCTTAATTCTTTTCCTTATTAAGAAAGGGAGAATAGGTTAACGTAGTATGGATGATCTCTGCAATTGTGACCCCCTCTTGAGCATGGAACATATCTTCAAAATGACAAACGCTCAAAGAAATTAATTCTGAAAAAGATGAAACCTCCATCCCCGAATGATCCTAAAATAACAGATCGTATTGGCTACTTTACACCCCTTTTCACAGGCTTGAAATAATTTTGTACTGTTATCCCCACTATCAAGCGATATAACCCTACTCCACAACCTTCATTCCTCCTCCCTAAGGTTAACAAGGTAACTCCTTTTTCTCTCCAATTGAATGACGAGGGATTTAGATTTATCCATGCCATAGTCCACATGCCTAGCTGAGGCCATAGAGCTAAGCTTCCCCTCCTGAATTTTGAGTTTAGCTATTTCCACGTCCTTTTTGGGCGCGACCCAATCCTTGGTTTTTTGTTTGATTTTCCTGAGATTACCTGCAATGTGTTTTCCGACAGAAACACCAGAAACAAGGTCATATTTCACCCACATCTGTTTGACCATCTCAATAAAAGACTCGTATTTTAAACATGAAGAGTTCATCTGAAAGGGGATGGCAGGCTTACGAGAGGCCCCTTGAATTCCACCAAATTGTAGAGTGATCAGATATTCAACCCGAGCTAATTTATTATTTAATGTAGGAAAATTAATCCAAAATCGCCTCTGCTACAGGAAAACGATTCAATCATTTTGCAATAGCATCAAAGACCGACTCGCTTATTTCGCCACGTAGGATGATTATTTTGGGGCTCCTGATCGATGAGGTATTTTTCTAACAAACCATCTCAAAAGAAATATGAAAGAGGATCTGCATTTGCTCGATCCCCCCAATATTTAAGGCACCCAACGAAACATTACGGTTTCCTCCCATGATAATATTTTGCCGACTTAGAAATTATTTGCGGAAAAAAAACTCCTACAAATTTCTTTTGTTTTCTGTGGGACCGTAGACATTTTCGAAAGTAAAAGAACAAGTAAGTTCTTTAGATTGAAGCTCCACACTGAGACAGGCTGACTTACTCGAAGCAATTACAACTTTAAACCGTCGGCCCAGCCAGCAAATCACCACACCCACTCAACAACCCTCAACGTCTATGCTTTCGAAACGCCATCCATGAAACATTTTCCACATACATTGGAAAATTGAAGATCCACACCCTGATGTCTCTCTAAGGAAGATAATATCGGGAGATTTTGTATCAATGATTTCTTTCATTGTAAATATTTTGGGAAGACTTCCCAAGACCTTACAGTTAAATGACAGGATTTTCAGTGGGAGACAACCGCGGGGGGAATCATTCTAAGGACACTAAAAGTTGAATATTCATGACATATCACCATATCTACTTTGCCCCATTCTTTTTCTTTGGCGAGATTTGATTTGTAGCCTCGACCCCAGGAATCTTGGGACGAGAGATGGAATGGTCCAAGACCAAGTTCTAAGGGTTTCTGCTAACGCCCGGCTTTTCGCGGACAAAGTTGGCTAAGACCAGCGGCCAACTTTTTTCTGGTAAACTGACGTGACTAGAAAAGTCCGGCCCAAAACCCCTAGAGAAAAGAAAGTCCAAACCGAGCACAACGGACGTTGGGAATCCGGACTGAAAAAGGGGTGATTATTTAGAGAATCTGTTAAGAGAAATCAACTGAGGCAATTCTATGCCCCAAATATGACCCAGAGAACCGAGACTCTGACCCTAGGATGTATGAAAATTGACCCCCCAAACCTCGGCCTACAAAGGAGTAGACACGAAAATATCCCTGACAGAAAACTGAGTAGGGCGTTCCATGACAATCACAAAAGACGATATGTTAGGACAAAGACATGCGGGAAAATGGAATGGGGACTCCAACAAACCAGGAAAGGAATCAGGATTCCCAAGAAAAGACATAAATATGCCATAACAGGGAGAATCCTATGGCTCATTATCCACCGATTCCACGTCTTACATGCATTGAGAAACTAACTGATGGGAAAAAGATGCCAGGGTTCGCTAAACGACGCATGTCCCACGACAATAACGATGACAGAGGACCTGAGAACGAATATAATAGACCCAAATGATGCCAGAGAAAACTCAAAGCACGGAAAATAAGAATCACGAGGAAGTTAACCCACTGAAAATCGTATGATGAATGCCGAACAAAGTTGAAGTGTTCATAGAGCTGCCGTAGTGAGGGATCTGATCCTAAAGCTATAAATTATATTATTAAAAATCAATTCCAAAGGATATATTAAAGCGAGATCCAGCACGTTTTAACCATGAACAAATAATCATACTTTTTATTAAATGAAAAACCCACAAAAAAATTATTCAAATTCGTTACGTATCATAGAGTTTTCAAATTCGTTACGTACCATAAACCATATAGGTTGCGACAAGATGATACCACAATCTTATTAGAGGGAATTCATGTTCCAACTCCAACTGCTGCCTAGTCTAGAAAGTTGGTAATCAATTATATTTATTTAGAGAATAGATATACAAAATGGCGATTAAATCTATTTATTTATTTGGAAAATAAATATATAAAATATATATTAGATAATTTGATAATTAATCAAAAGAGATGTAATATTTTTTTTAGGTGTAGGATTTGTGGAAGACTGTAATAGTGACTTGAAACAAAGGTTTAATGTAAGATGAGATATTTATGAAAATTTAGGGAATCAATTTCTCATGATAAGTTTCTAATTGTCAAAAGATAAATATACACTGATTATATTTAAAAAATGTCTTTCTCGTTCTTATATGACAATAGGTGTCAAGTGTTAAGTATTTAGATCTAAGCTTTCCATAATGATATTTTAAAAACGTTTATTCTAAGTTCCAAGACATTTCAAATCTTAGATGCTTAGCATTTGACCATTATGCCATAATTTTCTTCCATTAGAACTGTTGGAATTTTACTCCCAACCACTGCCATGAATAAGAAGTGGCGCAACCCACAAATTTCATCAATTTTGACAGCAGAGATGGATATCACCAGATCCAAGAAGTGGAGGTGTTTTCAAAAATCAACGCAAAGATCAAAATTGAGTACTCGAGCCTTAAACTCTACGTTTAATTCCATCTACCGCATTGACCTACCTTTTGTCCGCAACGTGCAAATCCCAAGACTTTTGTTTTACCATTTAAGCCTTTTGCCATATTTTACTACCGATGCGATATCTCGTGGGACCTACCTTATACCCTACCGCATGGACCAAACTTTTGTTTTGCGTTCATTTCTTTGTATTTCGCTCTTCGCACTTCCCACCATTTAAACCGCCCGCAGAGCGCACTTCACATTTTTTACCACTTACCTTTCCGCAGCCGCAAGTTAAGTTATTTAACATCTGATGCGATCGTTCTACCACACATCGCATTCCCAACTATTTATGTTTTCCCATAAAGAGCCGCAACATATGTTGTCTGTTTCGTGACGCAATCGCATCATCGCACATCGTGCCCACAACCTTTTATGTTATCTGTGTTCGCACCAGATAAAAATTAAGCCCACCGATGAGCGATCTGCGATGAGGAGCCGGATGTGATGAGGACTCAAGCTAAATCACATAAAGTTTGAAGTCCACCAATTTGTGTGTTTGAATGCATCTTTGCTAGTTTTTGTGTATAAGCAGAAAATGGCATGCATGACGATTAAATGCAAAAATGGATCTTTTGACAACCCAAGGACGAATATTTGTTGAACGGTCGTTCAAGCATTGAATAGCATTGATTAGAATTAGGTTTTCAGGCTTCGACCGCTTTGTATCAAAAGAGATGTAATTTAATTTTGATAGAGTGACGGAATGAAAAAGAACTTTGTTCCCCTCTTGTGTATCGCTATCTGTGTATGACTATTAGTATTTATTTCTTCATATTGTTTGTATTCTATGTGTTGTGGGGGAAACACATCCCTATGTCTGATTGCATTCATAAATTCCAACAAAAACCAAGTTATAATGGCTTGTATAGAAAAAACAAAATAATTTTCATGAAAAATGTGCAACTCCTCTAGAGTTTTTAAATATGTAACCTCCAAGCCAATGGTGTAAATCTTGAGATCAAACGCATAATAAAAACACACTACTATTTCTCCTTCCATAGGATTTTAAAGTCTTTTCACTTTACATTTTTCGTATAAAAATGTTAATTATATTTAATGCATAATCTTCATCCACGAACATGTCTCTTAATACAACAATTAGTATTATGAAGAGCACATCTAAGAATAGTATTCCCCACATTCCAACAATCCTTCACACTTCTACTATGAAAAGTTTCCACGATTCTTTTGTTATTCCTAACTAAGTGAGAGCATTTAAAAAATAAAAATAAAAAATTTCCAATATAAATAAAACGTGCAAGTTATAAAATTCTTACAAGTTATAAGATTGTTTTTTCCTTTATTTTGAATTTCTGAATTTCTGATCATTTTCCAAAAATCAAGGTGATTATTTTCTAACTCTTCCCTTTTGTATATAATATGTGTAGGTCTCCAAAAGAAATCAGGGAAGGAATCTTACAGTAGAAGCAAAGGAAACTTCGCAATCATGTTATTTGTTGTTCTTATGGGGCCTCAGCATCATGTTCTGAGTTATACTAAATGATAAAATATCAGTAGGAATCTTGAAAAGCTTTAAAAGGACGAGGCAGAACTCTTATTTCGTTTTCTATAATACCAAGTTGCCTATCTACTGAATAGATAGGGCCGAGACAGTGTGGGCCTTCACTGATCAATATATCTGTTACTTTCAACTTTGTTCGCAGTACCAGAAGCATGCATTGCACAGGAAGGTGAAGGTGAGCAGCATCAGGAAGCGATACTATGTTGCCATGAAAAAAGATTTTGAGGGCTTTTAGGGCTTTCTGGAGCGGAGCTCTAAGAAGGTAATTATTTTCTGCTGCACATTTGAAGGATTTCAAGTGCCGATCTCATCAGAAATACATTGGGATATGGAAGGCTTGTTGGACCTCCTCTCCTCGCTGGTGTTATGCTTTCCATCAAGCAGAAACATACGCTTAATGCTTAGGGAACTTACCACTTTAGCTCGCACCCTCTACTTACTGCTTGAGAGGAGGATTGGTAGTTCAGATCTGCGCGGACCAGCTTACTCAACTGCTACCCCTTCACCATATGACGCTTATTATGAAAACGCTCACACATCTGTGATTCCATGGAATAATCTTATGGACAGTTATGGTGGCTCCGCGTAATAGATCGCCAACTCAGTCTGTTAATGTTATTACAAGCTGTGTGTACTCATGTGGAAGGATATAAGTATTGCCTGTACATATGTCCACCAAGTGAGGTTGGTAGTGAGCCGTGAGAACATGTATGAATGGAAATTTGATTGATCTCACCATGTGATTAGTAGGACGGATCGTGAATTCTCTTCCACGCTCCTTTTCTTTTCGGTACATTACTACTTCGCCTATTTACCCACTTGTGATTGTGTTAATCTAATAACTGCAGTTCATATTTTCATTTTGTCTCTGTCTGCAGTTCATAGTTTTCAATTTGTTTCTTGTACTTCAAGAAATACTATGTAAAGCTCCATTGAAGTCTTGTATACAAACATAATGTTGCAAAGTTTATTTTGATATCTTAAATTTAGTGACAGAGAGGAGTTATGATTGACATCGGCGTTTCTCGATCAAATCACATTAATAAATTAGATGCTATGGTTTTTAGTTTTGGCGACGCAGATTTGATATTAGATGCTATGGTTTTTATTTTTGGCGACGCAGAGGAGCTGTGATGGACATTGGCCTTTTGTCAATCACGGCCAGTTGTATTGCAGATACATATAAAATATATATAGACGCTCAATGTACATGCTTTCTTCAGAGTGTACAGCTACCCATCGTTGCTCCCTTTCGATTTCTCTATTATGTTTCCAGACAATTGGGAAGAAATATATATGTTGTTTTCATTGGACTTGGTTTCAAATTCCATTCATATATTTTCTCTTTATTTCGAAGATAGGAAAGAAATCCAGAAAAGAATAATGATAAAAAGAAGACAAATATGGTACTTTGTTTTTATATTTGTAAGGTTTTACTGTCGACTTTTAATTATTAAAGAGGTGATGCTCATCCTCACAATAGATATATGTGCATAAACAATCATTTAATAATATTTAAAATTTCTTTGTTTCAATTTCATTAACTTTAAAAATTTTCTTTGTAACATAATCATTATGGGTTCAACTGTAATATGATATCTTTAATTATATATTTAAATAATTTAATTTTTATTTTATATTTAACTATAATAGGTTAAATTTAATATGATATGTTTAATTATATAATTAAAAATTTTAAAGTCTAATTTAAATCCAATGTAAATGGTTTATACTATAACTTCTATCTTAATGGACGCTTTGTAGGATATCTAGAGGTGTTATCATTATAATAGGTTGAAATGTAATATGATATGTTCAATTATATATTTGAATAATTTAAAGTTTAATTTACATCTAATTATAATATGTTAATTATGATATGCTTAATTATATTATTGAAATTTTTTAAATTTAATTTAGATCTAATGTAAATGGTCTATAGTATAACTTCTACCTTAATGAATGATTTATGGGTTATCTATAGGACTATTTTAATTTATCATAATGACACCACATATCTATCATTTCTTTGCAAAATTTGAACTGAGTGGAAGAAAGAACCAATTGTGCTCCCAGCTAACTAAGCTAGAACCTGCTACTCCTTCAATGACCCTTTGATTATTAGTGTTGCAAGGGACTACTACTCCTTCAATGATGCTTTCATTGTTAGTGTAGCTAAAATTAATACTTCTTTAGCTCAATAAGAATTAGAGATTCGCTTTGATTGAAATCTTATGTACAATTTCTCACATTTATTGTCTCTATTAATTATGGACATAAATCAATTCAGTTTTCCATAAAAACTAGCATTTTTCAACTAATTGATAGGCATTGAATCAAACACATAAACTCCAAAGGATATTTTTTTCCCACAGAAAAAATGTGTAATTCCTATTAAGGATAATAAAAATTACACTTTGTAAACACAGAAATAGTGTGTATGAATAACATTTTCTCATCATCAATAAAATAGATATAACCTCATGGCTGTTTGGGCTCATCAAAACATGTAACCCAAAAAAAAAACTGAAATCGGCTTGTATAGGAGCACAATATAGTCCAACATTTACATATATTATATCTAGAAATAAAATAGTCTATAGCAATATTTTTCCATGTAAAGCACTAATATAAACTAAAATGTTGACAAAATTGCAAAAAAAAGGCCCAAAACAATGCCCATGGAGAGTACCAATCAGTTTAAATGTATTCCTGCCTAGTGGAGAAATGCATGGGGAAGCAACTCTAATATTCAGTAATATGCCAGATATTTCTTCTATGCGTGAAGGCATATTTCAAAGGCCATCAATAGTTTGGTTTAATTCCTTGTAAAGGTGTTGACATGAGAAACGTGTAAGCATGTTCTTCGATCTTAAAGGTTCATCCACAATGGGACATAAAATATAATTTATACATGATTGCATTTCAGTTAACCAATTAACCACAAGCTTTGAATCTCCATATTGGTTTATTTGAGAGACAACTTGTTGAATGGAAAATATTAATAGAAGATAGCATGTTTGAAGCTCCACATAATTATCTGAACTGACACTGAGTCAAATAGAGACCTGAAAAGAGATATCTATTGATAGATGTAAACAATGTCGCCCTGAAATGATCCTCCATTATTTATCAAATCCCCATCAAAGTAATCCCAAGGGAGATATCAATCTTGTTGTTCGTCCGCTAGAAAACGAGCCTTGTGAGTATCTTTCTACTGAGGCAAGTGATTATGAGAATGGCCATATCTTAAGATACAACCATCATTGGGGATGAGGGGAGATATTAAAATATTGTTATTATGGGAAATCCTTATACTATAGTAGATTATAATAGGAAGGGCCTTGAACATGCGGGAGAATGGGAGATAGAGCCATTTTTGATAAAGCAATATCTATAGAATGACCTCACTAGAGACCAATTTGTGGTTCTAAATATTTTCATTGATCCCATATACTTTTCACAAATTTGAAATGTAAGAAAAGGTGTTCAATATATTTCTCCGCCCTTTGACATAATACACACCATCGAGCGTTGATGGAAAACCACCTTTTTTATACCTTCCAAGTGGGGACCTTCCCCTTCATAATAAATAACATTAATAGCTTAGCCTTTGGGGGACCCTTTTCCCTCTATATAGAATACCACCACCACAGAGGAGTAGTTGCGAGATTCTGAACAATGAGATAATTGTAGCCAAATTTTGGAGAACATAACTGGCCAACAAACAAAGATCGCATCTACGCAAAGCAGTGATGTAATTTTCCCACTAATTGAGAAATATCCGTGGAATTCCCAAATCCATTGCTGATTTCCACCCTTGACTACAATTTGTGGAACAATTTGGATCATCTATATGAGAAAGTTTGGAGTCCCGTGATCTCGTAAGAAATCAATTGAAGGCATTGGGAGAATAGGGTCCTTATTTGATCTAGGACATGGATCCGTGCCCAAATGAATGCAAACATTGGAGCCAACTCTCCATACTATACTGATGCAAATGGTTTTGAATGTATTTAGGAATAGATGCGAGATAATTGAAATATTTTGATGAGGCTTGTCATATCGACGCACTAAATTATCCACCAATAAAGGAGATATGTATTTTATGACAACATTGTGGCGTAGACTTCAATTAGCTAGAAGGCTCCAACAAAATTTGGGAATAAGATCATGAGAAAAGATAAAAATATTCCTTCATCCCCATCCACATATAGCTTTGGGCATGGAAATTTTGTCCCATCCCACCTATGGGATTGTGAATTCGAAATTTGACCTTGAGCATAAGAATTTGTAGAAAATCCTTCTGATGTGTTCAAATATTCCATTTAGGATCGAGGAAATTGAGGACTACTAAACAAAAATTGCTTCAAGAACGAATTTTATGAGGACCAAGTAGCCTGCATGGGAGATGCATCTATTGCACCAAATATTAATCTAGTTTTCAATTTTGTAAATAAACCATCTCCAGTTTGTGATTTTGTATGTATTGGGCTTCAAATAGAAACCAAGAAACCTTATGAATTCCTCAATATGTGATTATACCAACAAGATTAGTTCAATGATATAGTGGATATTAACTTATTCCATATCTAAAACTAACAAAAATATTTTTGAAAATCGATCATCATACCTAAGGCTTTACCAGAAGAGGAAAGAATACTTTTAAGGCAAGCCATCTCACAAGTTTCCCCATTACAAAATATTAACATGTCATTAATAGAGATAAGATGGGAAACTGTAACAACTTAGAACATGAAACATCCTTGAACTTCACCATTGGACTTCGCCTCCATTAGAAGTGGACTAATCCCTTCAATAATAAACAGAAATAAGAGAGTGGACTGGGGACACCCTTGATAAAGACCCATTTATGCATCAAGGAATGGCGATGTTGCTCCATTAATAAGCTCATCAAATGAGACTATTTGCATGCAACTCATAACCCATGTGACAAAGTTAAGGCATAAGCCCACACGAGTTAGAAGTAACCTTAGATAGATCTAACTCACATGGTCATATTCCTTTCACAGGTTCATCTTAAGGACAACCCGCTTTAAACTCATGGTTTTCAATCTCTTTAGACCTTTCTCAACCACTCCAATAGCCTCATGGATCTGTCTCCCTTGAAGGAATCCAAATTGTTCCATAGAAATGGCTTTAGATATGATAGGCTTGAGGCGAAGGGAAATAATCTTTGTTGTAACTTTTTATACAACATTGCATACAAAATTAGGCTGAAAGTCATCAAATGGAGATGGATAATCAACTTTAGGAATTATAGCTATGAAAGTGGAATTTAAATCAAAGAGCATAAAATGATCCCTTGTGGATTCCTCTATGACAAATAATAAATCATTCCCCATAATATCATACAAACCAAGGAAAAACTTGATGCTAAAGCACTCTAGGACTAGACTTGTATCTTTCTCAAAACTTTGAAGGGCGGCCTTGAGATTTTTTTATGATAAAAAAACCATGACATCTCTTCCTTATTAAGAAAGTGAGTACATGGTAACGTAGTTTGGATGATCTTTGAAATTGTGGCCCCCTCCTAAGCATGGAATATATCTTGAAAATGATGAACGCCCAAAAAAATTAATTCTGAGAAAGATGAGACCTCGCTCCCCATATGATTCTTAAGAGATAATATCGTATTGGCTATCTTACACCCCTTTTCATAGACTTGAAATAATTTTGTATTGATATTCCCACTATCGAGCTAGACAACCCTACTCCGCAACCTTCATTCCTCCTTTATAAGGTTAAGAAGGAAATTCCCTTGTTTCTCCAATTGAATAATGAGGGATTTAGATTGCTCTGAGTGATAACCTGCATGCTTAGCATAGGCCATAGTGCTAAGCTTCCCCTCCTGATATTTCCTACAAAGTGTTTGCCAACGGAACACTAGAAACAAGGTCATATTTCACCCACATACATTTGACCATCTGAATAAAAGACTCATATTTTAACCATGAAGAGTTCATCTTAAAGGGGATGGCAAGCTTACGAGAGGCCCTTCTGAATTTCAATAAAATTGGAGAGTGATTAGATATTCCACCTGAACCAAACCATTATTTAATGTAGAGAAATTAATTCAAAATGGCTTGTGCTACAAGGGAAGGATATAATTGTTTTGCAATATCATGAAAGACTAACTCGCTTATTTCCCCATGTAGAAAAGGCTCCTCATCGATGATGGATTTTTCCAACAAACAATCACGAAATAAATATGAAAGATATCTTCAGTTGCTCGACCCCCCAAGATTTAAAGGCACCCATTGCTTTTGGTGTGACCGTAGCCATTGGTGAAAGTAAAAGAACAAGTAAGTTCTTTAGATTGAAGCTAAAGAACGAGACAAACTGACATAATCCAAGAAATTACAAGTTTAGACCGTTGGCCTAACCACCATATCACTAGACCCCCTTAACAACCCTCAACATCTATGCTCTGGAAATGCCCTCCATGAAAAATTTTCCCCATACATTGGAAAATTGAAGATCCACACCTTGATGTTTCTTACAGGAAGATAATATCGGGAGATTTTATATCAATGATTTATGATTTCTTACAATGCATATATTTTGGGAAGACTTCCCAAGCACTTACAGTTAAATGATGAGATTTTCATTCGGAGACAACCGTGGGGGGAATCACTTCAACGACACTAAAAGTTGACTATTGATGACCTACCACCATATCTGCTTTTCCTCATTCTTTTTATTTAGCGAGATTTGATTTGCATCCTCGACCCCGAGAATCTTGAGATAACAGATGGTTTTTGCTAACACTCATTTTTTCATGGACAAAGGTTATAGGAGGAGGAATCCTCGCCCGAAATCCATGAGAGGGTATGAGAGGGGTATGTATTTGGAGTAGATAGGTCGTAAGCCGAAATTGATGGAGGGAAGAAAGATGGAGATAGTGAAAAGAGGGCAAAGGGTGTGGGCCATATGTGTAAAATTATTAGAGCACAAATATGGAGCCAGTTGAAGAATAATCACACAAACTTGCTAAGTTGAAAATGAAAAACAATTAGAATTAAGAATGAAATTGATACATCAATATTAGGTTGAGAATCAATATATAAAGCAACTAAGTTAATCTTAGTTATATATGTAATAACTATGGATAGTTAAAGCTAACTTAAGCTAACTGTGCTTTATGTTATGTTAATGTGCACATGCACCACATGCAAGCACTAGAGTTAACTAACTAAAGCCAAGTGCACACCACATGTAAGCACTTGAGTTAACTAGCTAAATACAAGTGCACATTGCATGAAATTTCTAGAGTTGAATTAAAGCTAATCTAGGTGCATGTACACCAATACCCCCCCTTAAGCATAACTTAGGTGAGTGTGATGCAAAATTAATGAGTCCCAGCAACATGGCCATTTTAGGTACCCATATAAAATGCATGAAAAGGGAGAGAGGGAAACCCAGTGGGAAGAAACACCCCCCCTCAAAATATAATGTAAAAGTAGAGAAAAGACAACTGTTAGGCAGTCATGTCCTTCACCCTAAGACGATCTTGCAGGAATTGAAACTTCTTCTCATTGAAAGTCTAGGTGAAGATATCAGCAGTCTTCTCGAAACTTGGAAAATACTAAAGATCGATGATCCCACCATGGATCTAGAAGAATAAGCTTCATTTTTGGAAGTAGAGGTATCAACTCCCATGTTTGGATCAAACACTGAATTTCCTTATACATGGATGTATGCCAATATGGATTCCCTGCAACTTCGTCAAGCATTTGACGATCATATTCATGAACCCTATATGCATGCATGGGAATGGTTATCTCTAGGGATGCATGCATGTGCATGTGTGGCTTTAGAGATGACCTTTTGGATGCATGCATGAGCATACATGGTGTTACAAATTCCTCCTCAGATGCATGCATGGCTCTGCTGAGAATGCATGTGGGGCATCATTAAATTGAGACCTCGTAAGATCTACATCATCAACATCATCAATAGTAGAGGAATAAAAGTCCTCTTCTATGATTTTGAAAGTAGTGTCTTCATCACTTGCAGAGGAAGATATTTACTCATATGCAATGTCTGCCTTATTGGACAAGATAAAATTCTCATTTGCAATAAGTCCGTTAACATCAGAAGAAGCAGAGTCTTCTTGTTCAACACTATCTTGAGAATATTTCTCCACATTATTGGAGTCTCCACCACTTGCATGACTGTTATAATAAGTCGATCTCTTTGCTTCCAAATGGTGTTCTTCTAGATCATTTTCATCACCATATAATCCTTTCAATATAGTCGATATTGCGTGTAGTGATTCAATATTTCTGATCTCATAAAGAATATCACGAGATACAGATAGACACAATCTTCCACAAGCCATGTCACATCTGTTAAGCCAATCTGACTTATCATCCTCGAACATTGGTTCTATCTCAATTCCCATGACTATTTGGTACAAACCTTTGCTCCTAAGATGAAGCAAAATCATTGGATTCCATTCATAGTAATTGTATGGAGTAAGAACCATTGAAGATGAGAACTCCATTGTGACAATTCTCCAATATTTTGATTCGCAAATCAAATCTCTGAACAATTTCCAATTCTATGCTCTTCAAACCTAAAAACAATTGTTCATGAAACTTCTCCAAACCCTTTTAGTTTTGATACCATGTAAAATTATTAGAGCACAAATATGAATCTAGTTGAAAAATAATTGCACAAACTTGTCAAGTTGAAAAGGAAAAACAATTAGAATTAAGAATGAAATTGTTACATCAATATTAGGTTGAGAATCAATATATAAAGCAACTAAGTTAAGCTTAGTTGTACATGCAATAACTATGGATTGTTAAAGCTAACTGAAGCTAAGTGTACTTTATGTTACGTTAATGTGCACATGCACCACATGCAAGCACTAGAGTTAACTAACTAAAGCCAAGGGCACACCACATGTAAGAACTTGAGTTAACTAGCTAGAGACAAATGCACATTGCATGCAATCTCTAAAGTTATTGAACTAAAGCTAATCTAGATGCATTTACACCAACAAAATGCAGACCATTTGGAAAAAATTGATGAGAAAAATGAGAGACTTAAAAAAAAACAAACGCTAAACTTATATACCGAAAATCAGAAGAAGATTGTATAAAAGTGTCAGGTGAGGATTCCCTACAGGGGCAACAAACACGCCATCCATATTCATTGATTCCACGTGTTGAGGAATAAGAGTGCAGACAAATTCCTCCTAACGCTAAATAGGAACTCTTGTTTCCCTTCTAAAATAAGGGATGTTGTTTAGCATGCCGATGTCCTCCCAGAACAGCTGACCCTATCCCATCAAAGTAGATTGAACCATAGGGAAATTTCGAGCAAGATGCCGATAACATCGACATCTATAGCACTTAAAAGGGACACCTTCATAATCAACCTCGTCAATTTCATCTTCACATTCCCCAAGCTACATCTCCTCAACAGACCTTCTCTCAGGTCCACCAAAACTAGAATACGCGTCATTACCAAGATGACGATAGTTATATATGTTGAAATGTTACCTTCAACAGTCCTGTGCAGAGCTGCTTTCCAATTTTGATTACCAGGTTTATGTCCTCCAGTCACTTTCCAAATGGAGTGAACAGTCAGTTTCAGTTTTTTTTTTTATCGGCACAGTCCTCTGCATTTAAAAGAAACAGAGTCTTTTTAAGTGTTCGGGGACAGTCTCTATTTTGGGAAAAACAGAGTACTTTTATTTTTAAAACAGTCAAGAAGATATTTTATAAGTACGCGGGTGTTTTTTTGTACCCCGTGGTCCCCACAACAAAGTGTCTTTTTGATGTGGCGAGTTCCGCAAGTGGAACGGTTCACATATATTACACAACCATGTTATATTGCCAACAGCCTAATTGATATATCACATTGGGAGCATTTAATTTATGGCCCGATTGCAATATGAAATGGCGGACCCGACCTTTTTTATTGTGGCAGAGTTTATTTGTGATCGCATCCGATTCTTAAATCGGCATCGGGAGTCTTTTTTTGTAAGGCCCGATGGAAAAGTCAAGTTTCGAACCCGATGCCATTTATATGGAAGAATTAAATATTGGTCATCGCGTCGGATAAACCAATCGGAAATCAGAACTTTTCTTTTGGTTGTCGTGTTTTGTTTAAGCCACGAACCCGATGGCTTTATGAAGAGGATTTAATAAATTCATTTCACGTTACACTTAGCGCTTGTGTCAGCAAGCCATGGGCGGACCCGGAACGAGTTTATGTGTTGGATTTAAGTTTTCATCATGCGCATAAAATCTGGGGTGACGTCATACCAATTTGTGACGCGAATTGGTTCTATGTGTGTTGGTTGATAAGGCTTTCAAGTCTGACAGAGTTTTTGTAAAGGTTTGATACAAAGGTTTAATATTTTGTGTTAATGTTTTATATGCGCGTCAGAGTTATTATATAAAGACTTTTTTTTGTAATGAAGCCCGGTGGGCCCGACAACTTTCAAATAGATTTGTTCTAAGTTTTTAATGTAGTCTTGTAATGTTTTATATATGCGTGGCATATATAAAGTGAAAATCCCGAGTGCTATAGTAACACACAATGAATGTTATTTTTTGTTTTGAAAATCACAGCAGTGCGAAAATATTCAATACACAGTAGTGTTGTTTGTGAGAGACAAAGTGTTAGTTTTGCACTGCGTTTGCAACAATCAAACTTATTTTGTATTCCCTCTGTTGAGGAAGCATTGTAACATTTTTTTTTAAAGGAATAGAAGTTTGTTTTATAGTGTTGAAACTATGTCCCTGTGAGTGAAATTTTCATATTTCTCCGTGTTAAAGAGGAGAGTATTAATCTCTTCATTCTTTGTTGTGGAATTTTTTCATAAATTCCAACATGGTATCAGAGCTATTCTAGGCTCTTTGAAGGTCAAATAAGCTGAAGGAAGGAGTTCTTTGTTGCAGCAGCTTCTCCAGCAGAGTGAAGACTCAGCCAAAAAGAATCCAAGGTATTTCTCTATACAGATTTTTGTGTTACTGTTGAAGACAGTCAGTTGTTTTAAACACACAGTCAAGTATTTTGAAGCATAGTTAAGAGTGCAAGAATGGCTGCAGCCAGCACTAGCATGGGTATTGGAAATACCCATCTCCCACAATTTAATGGGAAAAATTATGACTACTGGTCAATAACTATGAGAGCTTTATTTGCTTCCCAATATTTATGGGAACTTGTTGCGGATGGCTTTTATGAGCCAGCAGATGAAAATGAGCTTGATAATTTAACATAAGCAGAGAAGGAACTGCTGAAGAGCAATAAGAAGAAGGATTCAAGAGCCCTTTACTTTTTGTATCAAGCATTGCATGAGAGTGTGTTTCCTAGGATAACGGCAGCCAAGAGATCCAAATAAGCATTGACAACTCTTAAGATAGCCTATCATCGCATGGAGAAAGTGAAGACAACAAAACTTCAGTTGCTGAGGAGAGACTTTGAGACTCTCTGCATGAAGGAGTCAGAAAACATTGGCTCATTCTTCACTCATGTGATTGGAATGGTCACACAGATAAGGTCTCATGGAGAGACTCTTGAAGAAAAGAGGATTGTGGAAAAACTCTTGAGGAGTCTACCCTCAAGATTCAATGTGATTTTCACCACCATAGAGGAGTCTAAGGATCTCACAAATTTTTCAGTGGATGAGCTACATGCATCACTGATGACCCATCAGTAGAGATTAGGTAGAAGTGAAAACTCATCTCTAGAACATGCCTTTAAGACCCAATTGTCTTTCGGAAGAGGAAGAGGGAAAGGCAGAGGAAACAAAAGAGGAAGAGGCAGAAGCCAAAACAGTGGTGGAAGAAATAGTCTATCAAATTCTCAAGGAAGGGGCAGCAATTCAAATCAGAATCAAGGCCAAGGCAGCAGCCAACAAAGTGGTCAGCAAAATGCTCAAGGAAAAAGGTATGATAAATCCAATGTCCAATGTCACTATTGTTAAAAATATGGACATTATGCTAATGAATGTAGAAAGAAGCAACATGATATGGGAAATAGAACAAATGCTAATTTTACTAGAGAAAATATCAGCTAAGACAAATTATTTTTAGCTTGTAATATGGCTGAAGAAAAGAATGAAGATTTATGGTTTCTAGACTCGGTTGTAGTAACCATATGACAGGAAACATAGCAATGTTTTCTATGTTAGATGAGAGTTTGAAGTCACAAGTCACACTAGGGACTGATAGTAAAGTTTCTGTTATGAGAAAAGGAGATGTAAATTTTTTAAAAAGGAAAGGTGAAAAGAAATCCATAGCAGATGTCTATTATGTTCCAGGATTGAAGTGTAACCTATTAAGTATTAGAAATCTTGTTCAAAAGGGGTATAATGTTTTCTTTGACGATGATGTTTGTACCATCATGGACAAACCACCCAGAAAACAATGTATTACTGAAGTGAAGATGACAAGGAACGGGATGTTCCCTCTTAGAATGAGAGCAGATTTGAAAAATGAAGAAGAGATAGCAGTAATGACACAAGAGGCTTTCCAAAGTGAACCAAAAGATGACAATTGGTTGTGGCACCTGACATTTGGACATCTCAACTTTGGAGGTCTTAACTTGTTGAATAGAAAAGGAATGGTAAGAGTTTTACCATTGATAGAGAAACCAGACAACCTTTGTGAAGGTTGTATCTTAGGGAAATAACACAGTGAAAGTTTTCCTTCCGGGGAAAGCATAAGGGCAAAGGCACCCTTAGATATTGTACACTCAGATTTATGTGGACCGATGCAAACTCCATCACTTTCTGGCATCCAATATATGTTAACATTCATAGACGATTTTACAAGAAAAACTTCGGTTTACTTTTTGAAAAACAAAAGTGAAGTGTTTGAAAGATTCTACAATTTCAAAGCACTTTTGGAAAACCAAAGTGGGCTGCATATCAAAGTCCTAAGGACTGATAGAGGAGGTGAGTATATCTCTAAATATTTTCTATGTTTTTGTGGAGAAAAGGGAATCCATAAGCAGTTTACAACTAGATATACTCCGCAGAAAAATGGAGTAGCCGAAAGGAAGAATAGAACCATAATGGACATGGTAAGGAGTATGTTAAAGGCAAAGAATTTTCCTAATGATTATTGGGCTGAATCTATACATGGTGCAACATCCATTTTAAATAGATGCCCTACAAAATTATTTATGAACAAAGTGTCGGAAGAGGCATGGAGTGGCACAAAGCAAGGTGTCACACACATGAAGGTTTTTGGATGTGTGGCTTATGCACACATTCCGAATCAGCTAAGGAAGAAGTTGGACAGCAAGGGGGAGAAATGTATTTTCATTGGATACAATGAGGATTCCAAAGCTTATCGGCTGTAAAACCCATGTACCAAGAAGTTTATTGTCAGCAGAGATGTTCAGTTCATTGAAGAGGAAGCTTGGGATGGAAGCATAGAGAAATAAGTGAATGTTAAACATTGTTTATCTCATGATGAAAATGATGATGAGTTGGTTGAAATAAATCCCCAAATAGCAACACCAACACAAGGGCAGCAAGAGACACCCTTCAGGAGAAATTAAAGTGCTTCTCCAAGCACACCACAAGGAGGAAATTCAAGTGCTTCTTCAAGCATTTGTACGCCTAATGAAAGAGGTAAGAAGTTCAGAAATTTGAATGACATTTATGAACAAGAGACATCAAATGAAGGTATGAATTCTTTTTTTTCTTTATATTGTCATGTTGATAACCCTATCCACTTTGATGCAGCTATTAAGGATAAGAAATGGATAGAAGTTATGGATGAGGAGATTAATGCCATAGAAAAAAACAAGACATGGGAATTGGTTGAACTCCCAAAAGGTAAAGATGTCATTGAAGTTAAATGGGTCTACAAGACCAAGAGTAATGTTGAAGGAAAAATAGAGAGACACAAGGCAAGACTTGTTGTCAATGGGTATAAGCAGAAGCATGGGATAGACTATGAGGAAACTTTCGCACCGGTTGCTAGAATGGAAACCGTGAGAGCAGTGTTGTCCATAGCAGCACAAAACAAGTGGAAAGTTTACCAAATGGACATGAAGTCAACATTCCTAAATGGAGTGTTAATGGAAAAGGTTTACATTGAACAACGTCTTCGCTATGAAAAGAAAGGCCAAGAGCACAGAGTGTGCAATTTGAAGAAAGATCTTTGTGGTCTAAAGAAAGCACCAAGAGCATGGTACAATAGAATAGATTCCTATCTACTGGAAAATGGATTTGAAAAGTGTGAGGGAGAACACACCCTCTACATCAAAGAAAATGATGTTAAAATGTTGATTGTGGTTTTATATGTCGATGATGTTATTTTCACAGGTAATGATAATTACCTTATTAAAAATTTTAAAACAGCTATGAAAGAAGAATTTGAAATGATTGACATGGGTTTGTTGAGATACTTCTTAGGAATAGAATTAGAACAAGATGAAAATGGGATTTTTATCTCACAGGAAAAATATGTTAATGAAGTTCTTGAAAGATTTAACATGCAGGAGAGAAAAACAACAATCACTCCCACAGTGATGGGATTAAAACTCAGCAAAGAGGACAGCAACAAGGATTTTGATCCTAGTTTGTACAAGAGCATAGTTGGCAGCCTCATGTATTTGACTGAAACTAGGCCCGATATAATGCATGCTATTAGTTTGATTTCCAGATTCATGGACAAACCAAAAGATGCACATTGGCAGGCAGCGAAGAGAATTCTGAGGTATGTTAAAGGAACCAAAAGGTATGGCATTTTATATACTGCTTCAGAATGTTCAGATTTAGTTGGATACACTGACAGTGATGTGGCTGGAAGTGTAGATGATCAGAAGAGCACTTCCAGTTATGTGTTTCACATGGGTTCAAGAGAAATTTCATGGGCTTCTCAAAAGCATCCGATTGTAGCGTTGTCTACAGCAGAGGCAGAATATGTGGTAGCTACAGCAGTAGCGTGTCAAGAAATTTGGATGAGGAGGATGCTAAGAAGTTTGTGCCAAGAGCAGGCAAAAGGAACAATGATTTTTTGTAAAAATAGCTTAACTATTGCATTATCTAAGAATTTTGTGTTTCACAAAATGACGAAAAAAATTGACACAAAGTTTCATTACATCAGGGAATTGGTAAACAATGGAGAAATTGTTTTGGAACACTGCAGAATTCAAGAGAAGTTTGCAAACATTCTGACCAAGACATTGGGACAGAAGAGTTTTGAATTTTTGAGAAAATGACTGATCCAGGTGGATATGACTGATCCAGGTGGATATTGGTGGTCACCCGCCTATTCCACTTGGGGCTCCACCATTGTCTATTTCAGTTTTTCAGTTTCGGCACAGTTTACTATTTTTAGCAGTTTTTCGGGTCCTAAACTTCCGGAGCCGTTTTGAGGCCCTAAACGACGTTTTTTGGGGAAAACGGAGAGCAACATGGGTCCATGGACCGATGTTGCTCGTTCCAAATTTGTAGTCCTCGGATAGATCTTTCTAACGAGGTATGGTACGCGTCAAACGGAGATCGTATGCCAAAGTTACGCCCCTGGGAAGTTGAAACACCAAATTACCCAAACGGGGCCCATAGTTTTGGCGCTTCATCTCCTAGGGTTAGGGTTTTGGCTGTTTAGGATTTCCCATTGTTTCTAAATGATAAATAGGCCCTCGAGCCTCATTGTAACTCAGTTCAGAGGCCTGCAGCCGCCACATCTCTTCTCAGAGATAGCTACCAGCGCCCTAGCTAGTTTTATTTCCATTCTGTCTGTAAGCAAATTTCAGTTCTTTGATATTAATGAAATGAAGTGTTATTTCCGCTGCATCTCTGTATTTATGTTTATATGTTTATTGTGTTGCGTTCCTATAAATACATAAATACGGATCGGTGGTATCAGAAGCGATCTTTACTTTCTCGATCCTTCTTGCATGTCCCCAACGAGGTCGGGGTATAGGGAGCTAGGGCTCGATGCGGGTGGAACCTTTGCAAGGTCGACCTCGCAAACCTCGACGGACGCCCATGGGGACGAAAGAAAGATCAGGGAGCGGAGATCCTATCAAAATATTGCTCGGAGGCCTCGAAGACAAAGGAACGTGATGATGGATAACTTTGCTCGGATCTTTAACGGCTGCCCGGCGAGGCGCATCTGCATCCAACAGCCACTCTGGAGACACAACCACTTTTAAGGTATAAGTAAACTTTGACATGCCCATATTGATGGCAAAATATATGCAGACGACGTAGATATATGGTTGAATATATTACAAGGATATTTCTCGGTTCATGACTTTTTGGACCGGGAGAAGATTATTTTTTCACTGCTCAAAGCCGGCCCCCATGTCAAGGACTGGTGAGAAACCTACTGTGAGAAAAAGGGCGAGGGGGAACCCTCTCTGTTCTCCACCATACCCACTTGGAATTCTTTCCAAGATGCCATCAAGGAACATTATTATCTTGTGGGGAGCTATGAGGACAAGTATATACAATGGACTATGCTATGGCAGCAAAGGGATCAAGATGTGCATGGTGTGAATGCATTTCCATACCTTGCACAAGTTGGGTATCGAATTCGAGAGAAACATATGGTGCTAAAGTATCGCGGTTATGCCCGCGAATACATACGGGGAGGAAATGGGTTCGCCTTGACATCTCCTCGCTTGGTGCAGCATCACCAGGTCTGCTGCCAAGATTGAGCAGAAATTCAAACAGAAGAAGCGAGACTTTGGATCTGCGAATCAAACGCAAGGAAAAGGTGCTTCCAAACCGCAAAACAAAGGACAGAGCATGGCGGCTAAAGACAACCCATCAAAGCCACAAGACAAGAACAACACCGTAAAGCCCAAGAAGGACACGGGAAAGTGGTGTGAGTTCCATAAGAGCTCCACTCACAACACAAGTGAGTGTCGGGCCAAGCAGTCGCTAGTGGCCGAGATGAGGGCTTCTGAGTCAGATGCATGCTCCGACTCCGAATCAGAACCTAAAAAGGGGAATGAAAAAGGGAAACATATTATTGATGCGGATCCCAATGCCACTGTTTCCACTACAAAGATTCAGAAGGAGGAACCGGAAGATCGAGAGGAGGAGGAACGTCTCTTCCACTCCCAGATGTGGGTAAAGGGCTCCCCTGTACAGTTCATTGTTGACAATGGGAGCCAAAAGAACCTCATTTCAGCAGACGCCGTGAAGCGGTTGGGCTTGCGGACCACAGCTCACCCACATCCATACACCATCGGGTGGCTTCACCAAGGACGAGATCTCCGCGTCAGCCAGCAGTGCCGCCTTCCCTATAGCATCAAGCCCTTCACGGATGAGGTATTATGTGACGTTGCTCCTATTGATGTTTATGATGTATTATTAGGACAACCATACTTGTGGAAGCGTCATGCTGTGTATGAGTCTCGGCCTCGTGCTGTTATTGTTACTTTGGGAAATAAGTTGTACAGGATACCGGAGGTACCACCTCCTGCTGCTATCTCTTTGGTTACTGCAAAACAATGCAGTAAGCTCATTTCCCAAACCAGGAAATTCGTTTTCCTGATGATCCGCCCCCAGGGCAAGAAGAAGACTGTGGCCACGGCCTCCAGACAGGGCTCCTCTGCACAACAACAACAAATGGATAAGGTTGTGGAGGAGTATGGGGACATATTCACCTCACCCACAGGGGTTCCTCTGCACTGTCAGGTCAAGCACCCGATTGATCTGACCCCCGGTGCGCCACTACCTAATGGACCGATCTATCGGCGCTCTGTTTTGGAGAATGATGAAATCAAGAGGCAGATTCAGGAGCTGTTGCAGAAAGGTCACATCAGACCAAGTTCATCGCCCTGTGGGAGCCCGATCGTGTTGGTACAGAAGAAGGATGGGACGTGGAGACTCTGTATTGACTATCGGGCGCTGAACAAGATCACTGTCCGGAATAGGTACCCAATCCCACGGATTTATGACCTTCTGGATCAACTCAAAGGTGCAAAATGTTTCAGCAAGATTGACCTGAAGTCTGGGTATCACCAGGTACCAATTGAACCCTCCGATGTGTGGAAGACGACCTTCAAAGCCAAGGAAGGCCTTTTCGAATGGCTGGTCATGCCTTTTGGGTTGACGAATGCTCCCGCCACCTTCATGAGGATGATGGATGACATCTTGCGGCCATTCACCAACTCATTTGTAGTGGTGTATTTGGATGACATTCTGATCTTCAGCCAGACTTGGGAAGAGCACCTTCACCACATCCGACAAGTCCTCCAAACACTGCGGCAACACAAGTTGTGTGCCAATTTGGAGAAGTGCACTTTTGGCATGACCCAGGTTCAATATCTGGGATACATTATTGATGAAAGGGGGGTGCATGTGGATCCAGCCAAGATCCAAGTCATTTAGGATTGGCCAGCCCCAACCACTATAACAGAGCTTCGCAGCTTTCTGGGTCTTGCTAATTTCTATCGGAGGTTCGTGTTGGGATTCTCTCATATCACTTGCCCCTTGAGTCAAGTCACCAAGGGAGGAGCGAGAGAAAAAAAAATTTGGTCGGAACCTCGAAGGCATTCATGGGCGAAAAATACGCCTACGATACGCCCCGGTGCTCACTTGCGGACTTGTGACCATTTTGAGATCGAGACAGATGCCTCTGACTATGCTATTGGGGCAGTTCTTACTCAATAGGGACATCCAGTGGCATTTCACGGTGAGACATTGTCTGACACAGTTCGCAAGTACCCCACATATGACAGAGAAATGTACTCCATTGTGCAAGCTTGTCGACAATGGAAGCATTACATTTTGGGGAAGGAAACAATCATCCACACAGACCACAGGCCCCTGCAGTTCATACGGACACAAGGGAAGTTGCAGAATGATCGCCATCAGAAGTGGTCTACATATCTGCAACAGTTTCATTTGAACATCAAGTATAAGAAGGGTAGCACCAATCATGTTGTAGACTGCCTCAGCCGACCACCGATCGTGGCGCTCACCACTGTACTCAACGCTTGTGGGCACGAGACTTCTGATTGGCCGCTTCTCTATGAGAGTGACCCAGAATTCGGCCAAACTTACAAGGCACTCCTCGGGGGTACACAAGTTCCAAATTTTCACCTCCAAGATGAACTTTTATGTCACATGGGACACGTTTGTGTTCCTTCAAGCGAGCGTGCCAAGATGATATGGGAAGCACACTATAGTCGAGTCGCTGGGCATTTCGGGGTCGAGAAAACAGTAGCAATCCTGCAGAAGTATTTCTATTGGCCGAACCTTCGAAAGGATGTCGAGAAGCACATCAGATCCTGCACTGCTTATGCCATTGCCAAACCGACCATCAAGAAGCAAGGCCTATATACTCCTCTACCTACCCCTAGTCGACCTTGGGAATCCATCTCCATGGATTACATGTCGGGCCTGCCTTCTACTAAGCGGGGAAATGACTGTGTTTTTGTGGTCGTCGACAGATTCTCGAAGATGGCCATTATGGCGGCCTGCAAGAAGAATATCACAGCAGAAGCCACTGCTAAACTCTTCTTTGAACGAGTGCGGGTGCACTTTGGGATCCCACAGTCTATCATATCAGATCGGGATAGCAGGTTCCTCAGCACATTTTGGTCCAGCCTCTGGTCGATGTTGGATACCAAGCTCACCAATTCCACAGCTTTCCATCCCCAAACAGATGGCCAGACAGAGGTCGTCAACAGAATGATTGTACACATTCTGCGCATGTACAATTCAAAGCATCCACGCACATGGGACGAAAGCCTCCCTTATGTACAACATAGTTATAATCGGGCTCTCCACAGTTCAATCGGCCATAGCCCCTTTCAGGTGGGCTTGGGATTCCAGCCACTATGCCCCATTGACGTATCCATGCCATTTGCAGCTGCTCAGGCCAATTCAGCTCATGTCCAGTCTGAAGTTGACAAAGCCAGTAGCTTCATCGAGCGCATTCAACACATCCGCCAACAGGTTCATGATATATTGGACAGAGCCAATGCCAAGTACAAGCAACGCCATGATCAACACCGGGTGCCACACAACTTCCAGGTGGGTGACAAGGTATGGCTACATTTGCAGAAGGAGCGCCTCACTGGACCCCACCGCAAGCTTCGCCCGCTCCGATACGGGCCGTACACCATCACCAAGGCTGTAGGGAACAATGCATTTGAGCTCAGTATTCCACCATTCCTTGGTCTGCACCCAGTCTTCAATGTGGATCGCCTTCGACCTTACTTCCCACCTCTACTGGACACCTCGGACATTGCAGAACAACTCACACCAACTGAGTTAAATCCAGACTGCATGGAACAGGCCACCACAGATTGCATCATGGACATACAAATCAAGAACACTCGCCAGCAGAAGATCCAACTATATCGGGTTGTCAAAGCTGGCCAACTCCTGCACCAAGGAAAGTGGTTCACCGGGGACCAAGTTCAGCAGAAATTTCCTCATCTCATGGAGGAACTTAACGCAATGGGGACCATTGCTTCCTAAGGGGGGAGGAATGATCCAGGTGGATATTGGTGGTCACCGGCCTATTCCACTTGGGGCTCCACCATTGTCTATTTCAGTTTTTCAGTTTCGGCACAGTTTACTATTTTTAGCAGTTTTTCGGGTCCTAAACTTCCGGAGCCGTTTTGAGGCCCTAAACGACGTTTTTTGGGAAAACGGAGGGATAGATCTTTCTAACGAGGTATGGTACGCATCAAACGGAGATCGTATGCCAAATTTACGCCCCTGGGAAGTTGAAACACCAATTTACCCAAACGGGGCCCATAGTTTTGGCGCTTCATCTCCTAGGGTTAGGGTTTTGGCTGTTTAGGATTTCCCATTCTTTCTAAATGATAAATAGGCCCTCGAGCCTCATTGTAACACAGTTCAGAGGCCTGTAGCCGCCACATCTCTTCTCAGAGATAGCTACCAGCGCCCTAGCTAGTTTTATTTCCATTCTGTCTGTAAGCAAAATTCAGTTCGTTGATATTAATGAAATGAAGTATTATTTCCGCTACATCTCTGTATTTATGTTTATATGTTTATTCAGTTGCGTTCCTACATAAATCTGGATCAATGACTGGGTATGACTGATAACCCAACAGTTCAAAGTAAGGGGGAGTGTTGAAATGTTACTTTCAACAGTCCTGTACAGAGTCGCTTTCCAATTTTGATTACCAGGTTTATGTCCTCTAGTCACTTTCCAAATGGAGTGAACAGTCAGTTTTAGTTTTTGTTTTGATCGGTGCAGTCCTCTGCATTTAAAAAAAACAAAGTCTTTTTAAAATAGTCAAGCAGATATTTTATAAGTACGCGGACGTTTTTTTATACCCCGTGGTCCCCACAGCAAAGTGTCTTGTTGATGTGGTGAGTTTCGCAAGCGGAACAGTTCACGTATATTACACATCCATGTTATATTGCCAATGGCCCGATTGATATATCACATCGGGAGAGTTTAATTTATGGCCCGATTGCAATATGCAATGGCGGACCCGACCTTTTTTATTGTGGTGGAGTTTATTTGTGATTGCGTCTGATTCTTCAATCAGCATCGAGAGTATTTTGTTGGAAGGCCCGATGGCAAAGTCAGGTTTCAGACCCGACGCCATTTATATGGCGGAATTAAATATTGGTCATTGCGTCCGATAAACCAATCGGAAATCAGAACTTTTCTTTTGGTCGTTGTGTTTTGTTTAATCCATGGACCCTATGGGTTTATGAAGCGGATTTAATAAACGCATTTTGCGTTACACTTGGCGCTTGTGTTAGCAAGCCCTGGGTGGACCCGAAACGAGTTTATGTGCTGGATTTAAGTTTTCATTGCGCGCACAAAATCTGGGGTAACGTCATACCAGTTTGTGACATGAATTGGTTCTATGCGTTTTGGTTGATAAGGTTTTCAAGTCCGACGAAGTTTTTGTAAAGGTTTGATACAATGGTTTAATGTTTTGTGTAAATGTTTTATATGCACGTCGAAGTTCTTATATAAAGACTTTTTTCTGTAATGAAGCCCGGTGGGCCCGACAACTTTCAAATAGATTTTTTTTAAGTTTTTAATGTAGTCTTGTAATGTTTTATATATGTGCGGCATATATAAAGTGAAAAGCCTGAGTGCTATAGTAACACACAGTGAATGTTATTTTTCGTTTTGAAAAGCACAGCAGTGCGAAAATATTCAATACACGGTAGTGTTGTTTGTCAATACACAACAGTGTTGTTTGTGAGAGACAGAGTGTTAGTTTTGCACCGTGTTTGCAGCAGTCAAAGTTATTTTGTAGTCCCTCTGTTGAGGAGGCATTGTAACAGTTTTTTTTAAAGGAATAGAAGTTTGTTTTATAGTGTTGAAACTATGTGCCTATGAGTGAAATTTTTATATTTCTCTGTGTTAAAGAGGTGAGTATTACTCTCTCCATTATTTCTTCTGGATTTTTTTCATAAATTCCAACAATATATGACAAATCTTGGCCCAAATAAGAACCGATGTAGTTCCCAGATCCTAGGAAATTTCATACCTAATACTCTAGAGGAAAACGTGGCAGGTGAACCAAAATCGGCCCCACATCTGACCACTCCTTCTTGGTGTTAAACATAGGAGACTAGAATTTGAAAATTATAGGGGATGAGTCTATGTGCTAAACACTACCTTCGATGGTCAGAGCGTCACATGGAACCGAAAAATGAATATGAATGCAATTATTTGACAGTAATTTAACCCGTGAGGGAGACTAAACAAGTGGAGAAATATCCTGACAAGCCCATGACTTTAGGGTTTCTATAAAGAATCGTCATCTCTTCACCCTTCCAACCAGAGAGGTCTTAGCTAAAATTGTTTCCCTTTCCATTTGCGTATGGCCGCCTAGGACCAAATCAACATGAGGCCTTGTCTTCCGTCGAACATAGTGAATTTTCTTGTGGGAAGATTTAATAATATTTGATCTTCTACTGACCCCAGGGCTCAGAAAAGGGTTTGCAAGAAACCCTCTAGAAATTTTCATATGGACCTTGGATGCCAGAGGGAAAGAGAAAGGAAATTATGTTGATTTTGAAGTTGTGGGGTTTTGAGGCAAGGTAGGGTTAAAGTTGGCCGCTGGTAAACTGACGTGACTAGAGAAGTCCAGCCAAAAACCCTAGAGAAACCAGAGTCTAAACCGAGCACAACGGACGAATCCTGACTGAAAAACGGGGTATTATTTAGGAAATCTGTTAGACAAATCAGTTGAGGCAGTTCTATGCCCCACATATATCCCATAGAACCAAGACTCTGACCCTAGGATGTATGCAAATTGACGCCCCAAACTTCGGCCAACAGAATAGTAAACACAAAATTATCCCTGACAGAAAACTGAGGAGAGCGTTCCAAGACAAAAGACGATATGTTAGGACAAAGACATGTGGGAAAATGGAATGGGGACACCAACAAACCAGGAAAGAAATCAGGATTCCCAAGAAAAGAGATAAATATACCATAACGGGGAGAATCCTATGGATCATCATTCACTGGTTCCATGTCTTACATGCATTAAGAAACTGAGGGGAAAAAATGCCAGGGTTCAGTAAACGACGCATATCCCACGACAATAACGATGACAGAGGACAGAGAACGAATATAATAGACCCAAATGATGCGAGAGAAAAATCGAAGCCCCGAAAATAAGAATCACGAGGAATTTAACCAACTGAAAATCGTAAGATGAATGCTGAACAAAGTTGAAGTGTTCATAGAGCCGCCATAGTGAGGGTTCTCATCCTAAAGCTATAAATTATACTATTAAAAATCAACTCAAAAGCATATACTAAAAAGAGATACAATGCCTTTTAAGCACGAACAAATTAACAAATTATTATACTTTTTATTAAATGGAAAACCCACAAAAAACTTATTCAAATTCGTTACGTATCATATAGGTTGCGACAAGATAATACTACAATCTTATTGGAGGGAAATCATGTTCCAACTGCTGCCTCGTGTAGAAAGTTGGTAATCAACTCTATTTATTTAGAAAATAAATATATAAAATGGTGATCAACTTTATTTATTGATTTGGAACATAAATATATAAAATATATCTCAGACAATTTGATAATTATTCAAAAGACTTTTAATAATAATTTTTTTAGGTGTAAGATTTGTGTGGAAGACTGTAATAGTAACTTGAAACAAAGGTAGTGTCAATAGTAAGATGAGATATTAAGAAAATTCAGGGAATCAATGTCTCACAACTTTCCAAATGTCAAAAGATAATATACATTTGATTATACTTAAAAATTATCTTTAGATGCCCGGTATCAAGTATCTAAGCTTTCCATAACAATATTTAAAAAAAAATCTTATTCTAACTTCCAAGACTTTCTAAATGTTAGATGCTTAGCACTTGACAATTATGCCATAATTTTCTTCCATTAGAACCAAGTTATAATGTTTTGTATAAAAAGAGTAAAATAATTTCCATGAAGAATGTGCAACTCCTCTAGAGTTTTTAAATATGTAACCTCCAAGCCAATGGTATAATGCTTGAGATCAAACTCATAACAAAAACACTACGAAAAACTTGAATGCAAGGACAACTGTTTAGCATTACGGTGCAAATGATGAGCTCTAAAAAGCAAACCTTTCTCCTTCCATGAGATTTTAGAGTCTTTTCACTTTATGTTTTCATTAAAAATGTTAATTATATTTAATTCATAATCTTCATTCACAAATATGTCACTTAACACAACGATTAGTATTCTGAAAAGCACATCGAAAAATATTATTTCCCACATTCCAACTATCCTTCACACATCTACTATGAAAATAATTTTCCATGATTCTTTTGTTATTCCCAAATTTTCCATGATTCTTTTGTTATTCCCAGTTAAGTGAGCATTTACAAGAAATTATTTTTCCTATTTAAATAAAATTACTAACTAAAATTGTTTTTTCCTTTTATTTTGAATTCCCGAGTATTTTCCAAAAAATCAAGGTGATTATTTCGTAACTCTTCCTCATTTATATAATACGTGTAGGTCTCCAAAAAGAAATCAGCGAAGGAATCTTACCGTAGAAACAAAGGAAACTTAGCAATCATGTTATTTGTTGTTCTTATGGGGCCCAAGCATCATGTTCTGCGTTATACTAAATGATATAATATCAGTAGGAATCTTGAAAAGATTTAAGAGGACGAGACACAACTCTCATTTCGTTTTCTATAATGCCAAAGTTGCCTATCTACAGAATAGATAGGCCCGAGACAGTGTCGGCCTTCAGTGATCAATATATCTGTTACTTTCAACTTTATCCGCAGTACCGGAAGCAAGGATTGCACAAGAAGCTGAAGGTGAGCTGCAGCAGGAAGCGATACTCTGTTCGCTTGAAAAAGGGTTTTGAGGGCTTTTAGGGCTTTTTGCGGCCGAGCTCTGTGAAGGTAATTCTTTTCTGCTGCATATTTGAAGGATTGCAAGTGCCGATCTCATCAGGAATACATTGGCATATAGCAGGCCTGTTGGACCTTCTCTCCTCGCTGGTGTTATGCATTCCATCAAGCAGGAACATAGGGTTAATGCTTACGCAACTTACCACTTCAGCTCGCACTCTCTACTTGCTGCTCGAGAGGAGGATTGGTAGTTCAGATCTGTGGGCACCAGCTTACTCAACTGCTACCCCTTCCCCATATGACACTTACTATGAAAACGCTCACATATCTGCAATTTCATGGAATAATCTCATGCCCGGCTATGGTGGCTCCGCGTAATAGACCTCCTACTCAGTCTGTTAATGTTATTACAAGCTGTGTGTATCCATGCGTAAGAATATAGGTACTGCCTGCACATACGTCCTGCAAAATTTATAAAAGTGAGCCTGCTAGTGAGTTGTGGAGACATTTATGCATGAAAATTTGATTGGTCTCACCATGTAATTAGTAGAACTGATCGTCTTTTCTATTCCACACGATTTTGTCTTTTCAGTGCTTACTAATTCGGCCATTTACAATACTTTTGAATGTGTTAGACTAATAACTGCAGTCCATATTTTCATCTTGTCTCTGTATGGAATCTTACGGATATGGCCTTTAGCTTTCAAATTGTTTCTTGTACTTCAACAAATACTACGAAAAACTCCATTGAAGTCTTGTATAGAAACATAATGTTACAAAGTTTATTTCGATATCTTAAATTTTGTGACAGAGAGGAGTTATGATTGATATCCTCGTTTCTCGTTCAAATCTGGTCAATAAATTGGATGCTATGATCTTAATTTTTGGCGACATAGAGGAGCTGTGATGGACATTGGCTTTTGTCAATCACGGCCAGTTGTATTGCAGATACAAATAAAATAGATATAGACGCTCAATGTGCATGCTTTCTCCAAACTGTACAGCAGCGCATCGTGGCTCCTTTTCGATTTCTCTATTATGTTTTCATACAAATTCGACCAAATATATATGTTGTTTTTATTAGGCCTAGTTTCAAATTCCATTGATATATTTTCTCTTTAGTTCGAAGATAGGAAAGAAATCCAGCAAAGAATAAGGATAAAAACAAGATAAATATGGTAGTTTGTTTTTATATAGCTATTACTGTCAACTTCTAATTATTTGTTTTTACATATGTAACGTTTTACTGTCAACTGTTAATTATTAAAGAGGTAATACTCATCTTCACAATAGAGATATGTGCGTAAACAATCATTTAATAATATATAAAAAAAAATTATATTCAATTTCATTAACTTTAAAAATTTACTCCATAGCATAGTCATTTTAAAATGTAATGTGATATGTTGAGTTATATATTTAAATAATTTAATTTTTATTAGTTTTTATTTTATATTTAAGTATAATATGTCAAAATTTAATATGATATTTTTAATTATATAATTGAATATTTTAAAATTTAATTCAAATCTAATAAAAATGGTCTGTACTATAACTTCTATCTTAATGAATAATTTATAGGATATCTAAAGATGTTATCATTATAATTAGTTGAAATATAATATGATATGTTCAATTATATATTTAGATAATTTAAAGTTTAATTTACATCTAATTATAATATGTTAAAGTTTAATATGATATGTTGAAATATATAATTGAAAATTTTCAAGTTTAATCTAGATCTAATGTAAATGGTTTATACTATAACATTTACTTTAATGGATGATTTATGGGTTATCTATAGGACTATTTTATTTTATCATAATGAGACCACATATCTCTTATCTCTTTGCAAAAATTGAACTTGAGTGGAAGAAAGAACCAATCGTGCTCCCAACTACCTAAGTTAGAACCTACTACTCCTTCAATGACCACTTCATTGTTAGTGTTGCAAATGTTCTGAATAGGGAAGTAAGAGTTCTTTAGCTAGGGTAACAACATATTTTCCAATTACAAATAGACCTTCTAATACAAATAGTACAAATAATGGTTTAGCTAAAATTAAAACTTATTTAGCTCAATAAGACTTAAAGATTCCTTTTGATTCAAATCTTATGTACAATTTCTCACATCTATTGTCTCTATTAATTATGGACATAAATGAATTCAGTTTTCCATAGAAACTAGAATTTTTGAAGTAATTGATATGCATTGAATCAAACACATATCAACTCCAAAGGATTTTTCTTTTTCCCACAGAAAAAATCTATAATTCTTATTAAGGATAATAAAAATTGCACTTTTTAAACACACAAATAGTGTGTATGAATATCTATGAATATCAATTTTTCATCATCAATAGATACATATCACCTCATGACTTTTTGGACTCGTAAAAACATGCAAGCCAGAAAAAAAAATCTGAAATGGGCTCCTATAGGAGCGCAATATAGTCCAGCAGCTACATATATTATATCCATAGATAAAATAGTCTATAGCAATATTTTTGCATTGAAAATACTAATATAAACTAAAATGTTGTCAAAACAACAAAAAACGAAGGTCAAAATCAGCAATGCTCATGGAGGCTATCATTCAGTTTAAATGTCTACCTGCTTGGTGGAGAAATGCATGGGGACACTCCTATGATATTCTGTAATATGCCAGATATATCTTTAGTGTGTGAAGTCAACTTTAGAAAGGCCATCAATAGTTCGGTTTAATTTCATGTAAATGTGTTGACATGAGAAATGTATAAGCATGTTTTTTAATCTTAAAGCTTCATCCATAATGAGACATAAAATAAAAATTTTACATGATTGAATTCTATTTAACAAACTAACCACAAGTTTTTAATATCCATGAAGGATTAGTTGAGGGACACCTTGTTTAATCGAAAATGTTAATAGAAGACGACATGTTTGAAGCTCGGCATAATTATTTGAAATCACATCAAGTCCAATAGAGACATGAAAAGATATATGTGTTCATAGATGTAAAGAAACTCTCCCCACAATATCTTCCCTTATCTATCGAATCCCCATTAAAGTAAGCCCGAGGGAAATATCATTCTCATTGTTCATCCACTAGAAAACGAGCCCTGTAAGTATCTTTCTTCTTAGGAAAGTGATTGCGAGAATATCCATGGCCTGAGCTATAACCATTCTTGGGGATGAGGGGAGATCTTGAAAGACTATTATTATGGGAAATCCATATGCTCTAGTAGATTATAAAAGGAAGGGCCTTCAATGTCTGTGAGGATGGGAGATAGAGCCATTGTTGCGAAGCAATATCTATAGAATGACCTCACCAGAGAACAATTTGTAGTTCTAAATATTTTCAGTGATCCCATATACTTTTGAAAAATAAACAATTTAAGAAAAGGTGTTCAATAAATTCCTCCTCCACTTGACATAATACACACTAACTGGGGTAGATGGAAAACCTCCTTTTTAATACCTTCCAAGTCAGGACCTTCCCCTTCCTAATACACCACATTAATAGCTTAGCCTTTGGAGAACCCTTTTCCTATATATACAAGACCACCACTACTGAGGAGTAGTCTGGAGATTCCAAAAAAATGGTATAAATGTAGCCATATTTTGGCGAATAAAGACCATTTTTTGCACCAAACCTGATCAGTTCATGATCATGGTTCAAAAAATGAACATGGAATCTGTGCAAAGAAGTGATGTGATTTTCCCACTGATTGAGAAATATTTGTGGAATTCTGAAATCCTCAACTCATTTCCACCCTTGATTCCAATTTGTGGAACAATTTAGATCAACCAAATGAGAAAGTTTGGAGTCCCACGATCCTTAAGGAAATAATTTGAAGGCATTGAGAGAATATGGTCCCCTCTTGAGATTTCCTACAAAGTGTTTGCCAACAGAACACGAGAAAAAATGTCATATTTCACCCACATACGTTTCAGCATCTTAATAAAAGACTCATATTTTAACCATGAAGAGTTCATCTTAAAGAGGATGGAAGGCTTACGATAGGCCCCTCTAAATTCCAATAAAATTCGAGAGTGATTAGATATTCCACCCAAACCAATCCATTATTTAATATAGGAAAATTAATCCAACATGGCCTCTGCTACAAGGAAACGATCTAATCGTTTTTCAATATCATCAAAGACAGACTCGCTTATTTCACCATGTAGAACAAATTTTTTGGGGCTCGTCATTGACGAAACATTTTACCAACAAACAATATCATATAAATATGAAAGAGGATCTGTATTTTCTCGGTAACCCCAAGATTTAAAGGCACCTATCGAAACATTAAGGTTTCCTTGAATGATAAGATTCTATGGATTTATAAATGATTTTCGGGAATAAACTACTACAAAGTTCCTTTTTTTTGGTGGGACCATAGACATTGGAGAAATTAAAAGAACAAGTGTGTTCTTTAGATTGAAGCTCCACACTCAGACAAGCTCACATACTCCAAGCAATTACAACTTTAACCCCTCAGCCCAACAACCAAATCCTAGACGCCCTCAACTGTCCTCCATGTCTATGCTTTGGAAACGCCCTCCTTGAAACATTTTCCCATACATTGGAAAATTGAAGATCCACACCCTGATGTTTCTAAGGAAGATAATATCGGGAGATTTTGATTTCTTTCAATGTAAATATTTTGGGAAGACTTCATTGGGATAGATTGTAAATATTTTGGGAAGACTTCATTGGGACACATTGTAAATATTTTGGGAAGAATTCATTGGGACACAAACATGGGGGGTATGGGGGGGTGGGGGTGGGGGGGGAAGTGGGGATGTGGGGGTGGTTGGGACTAAGGTATTGGAATTACTCCTAACCACCGCCATGAATAAGAAGAGGTAGCAACCCACAATAAATTGAATTTTTTTGCATGAAGGACAAGCCTTAGTCCATAAAAATTCGAAGGCATTCACGCAAAATAAAACTGATCCAGATTTATGCAGGAACCTAACAGAATACACATATAACCATAAGTACAAAGATGCAGTGGAAATAACACTTCATTTCATTAATATCAAAGAACTAAAATTTTCTTACAGACAGAATGGAGATAAACTAGATAGGGTGCTTGTAGCGAATCTCTAAGAAGATATGTGGTAGCTACAGACCTATGAATTGTGTTACAATGAGGATCGAGGGCATATTTGTTATTGAGAAACAATGGAAAACTCTAAACATCCAAAACCTTACCCTGGGAGATGAAGCGCCAAAACTATGGGCCCAGTTTGGGTAAATTGGTGTTTCAACTACCTGGGGGCGTAACTTCGACATACGATATCCATTTGATGTGTATGATACATCGTTAGAAATATGTATCTGAGGACTAAAACTGTTGCTGCGAATATCAATTTCGGAACAAAATCATATTCATTGGACAAATGATGCCCAAAAAACGTAGGTTGTGCTGAAACTGAAAAACTGAAAGAGACAATGACGGGGCCCCAAGTGGAATAGGTGGGTGGCCACCAATATCCACCTGGACCATTCCTCCCCCCTTAGGAAGCAATGTTCCCCATTGCGTTGAGTTCCTCCATGAGATGAGGAAAATTCTGCTAAACTTGGTCCCTGGTGAACCACTTGCCTTGGTGCAAGAGTTGGCGAGCTTTGACAATCAGATACAGTTTGATCTTTCGTTGGCGAGTGTTCTTGATTTGCATGTCCATGATGCAATCTGTGGTGGTTTGTTCCATGCAGTTTGGGTTTAACTCTTTTGGTGTGAATTCTTATGCAATGTCAGAGGTGTCCAGTAGAGGTGGGAAGTAGGGACGAAGGTAGTCTACATTGAATATTGGGTGCAGACCAAGGAATGGTGGAATACTGAGCTCGAAGGCATTGTTCCCTACAACCTTAGTGATGGTGTACGACCCATATTAGAGTAGGCGGACCTTGTCGTGGGGTTCAGTGAGGCGCTCCTTTTGCAAATTTAGCCACACTTTGTCGCCCACCTAGAAGTTGTGTGGCACTCGATGTTGATCATGTCATTGCTTGTACTTAGCATTGGCTATATCCAATATGTCATGAACTTGTTGGCAGATGTGATGAATGCGCTCGATGAAGTTGTTCGCTTTTTCAGCTTCAGATTGGGCATGAGCCGAATCGGCCGAAGTAGCCGTAAATGGCATGGCTACATCAATGGGACATAGTGGCTGGAATCCCAAGCCCACCTGAAAGGGGCTATGGCCAGTTGAGCTGTGGAGAGCCCAGTTATAACTGTGTTATAAATAGGGGAGGCTCTCATCCCATGTGCGTGGATGCTTTGAATTATACACGCACAAAATGTGTATAATCATCTTGTTGACGACCTCTGTCTAGCAATCAGTTTTGGGGATGGAAAGCTGTGGACTTGGTGAGCTTGGTGTCCAAAGTTGACCAGAGGCTGGACAAAATGTGTTGAGGAACCTATTGTCACAATCTGATATGATAGACTGTGGGATCCCAAAGTGAACCCACACTCGTTCAAAGAAAATTTTTGGCAGTGTCTTCTACTGTGATATTCTTCTTGCAGTCTGCCATAATGGCCATCTTCGAGAATCTGTCGATGACCATGAAAACACAGTCATTTCAATGCTTATTAGAAGGAAGGCCTGACATGTAATCCATGGAGATGGATTCCCAAGATCAACTGGGGGTAGGTATTGGAGTATAGAGCCCTTGCTTCTTGATGGTTGGTTTGGCAATGGCACAAGCAGTGCAGGATCTAATGTACTTCTTGACATCCTGTTGAAGGGTCGGCCAGTAGAAATACTTCTACAGTACTACCACTATTTTCTTGACCCCAAAATGCCTAGCGACTCGACTGTAGTACACTTCCCATATCATCTTGGCATGCTTGCTTGAAGGAACACAAATGTGTCCTAGGTGACATAACAATGCATCTTGGAGGTGAAAATTTGGAACTTGCATCCCCCCAAAGAGTGCCTTCTATGTGTGGCTGAATTTTGGATCGCTCTTGTAGAGAAGTGGCCAATCCGAAGTCTCGTGCCCCGAAGAGTTGAAAATTGTGGTTATGGCCACGATCGGTGGTTAGCTGAGGAAGTCGGCAACATTATTGGTGCTACCCTTCTTGTACTCGATGTTCAAATGAAATTGTTGCAGATATGTGGAACACTTCTGATGGTGATCATTCTGCAACTTCCCTTGTGTCTGTATGAACTGCAGGGGTTGGTGGTCTATGTGGATGATTGTTTCCTTCACCAAAATGTAATGCTTCCATTTTCGACAAGCCTGCACAATGGAATACATTTATTTTTCATAAGTGGGATACTTGCGAATTGTGTCAGAAAATGTCTCACTGTGATATGCCACTGGATACCCATATTTAGTAAGAAATTCCCCAATAGCATAGTCAGAGGCATTTTTCTTGATCTCCAATAGTTGTTGCAAGTCTGGTAATGTGAGCACTGGGGCAGAACAGAGGCGATGTTTCAATTCTACGAATGCCTTCTATTGAGATTCCGAAAAAAAGAATTTTGCTTTTTCTCCTCCCTTGGTTACTTGACTCAAGGGCCAAGTGATATGAGAGAATCCCAACACGAACCTGCGGTAGAAATTAGCAATACCCAGAAAGATGCGAAGCTCTGTTAGAGTGGTTTGGGCTGGCCAATCCTAAATTACTTAGATCTTTGCTGGATACACATGCACCCCCCTTTCATCAATAATGTATCCTAGCTATTGAACCTAGGTCATGCCAAAAGTGCACTTCTCCAAATTGGCACACAACTTGTGTTTCCATAGTGTTTGGAGGACTTCTCGGATGTGGTGGAGGTGCTCTTCCCAAGTCTGGCTGAAGATCAGAATGTCATCCAAGTACACCACTACAAATGAGTTGGTGAATGGACGCAAGATGTCATCCATCAACCTCATGAAGGTTGCGGGAGAATTCGTCAACCCGAAAGGCATGACGAGTCATTCGAGAAGTCCCTCCTTGGCTTTGAAGGTAGCCTTACACGCATGAGAGGGTTCGATTGGTACCTGGTGATACCCAGACTTCAAGTCGATCTTGCTAAAAGATTTTTCCCCTTTCAGTTGGTCCAGAAGGTCATCAATCCATGGGATCGGGTACTTATTCCGGACAGTGATCTTGTTCAGCACCCGATAGTCAATATAGAATCTCCAAGTCCCATCCTTCTTATGTACCAACACGATCGAGCTCCCATAGGGCAATGAACTCAGCCGAATGTGACCTTTTTGCAACAACTCCTGAATCTGCCTCTTGATTTCATCATTCTCTAGAATGGAGCGCCTATAGATTGGGCCATTGGGCAGTGGCACACCTGGGGTCAGGTCAATGGGATGCTTGACTTGACAGTGTAGAGGCACCCCCTGTGGGTGAGCTGAAGATGTCCCCGTACTCCCCCACAACCTTGTCCATTTTTTTTGTCGTGCAGAGAAGCCATGTCTGGAGGTCGTGGCCACAATATTCTTCTTGTCGTGGGTGCGGATCATTAGGAAAAAAAATTACGTGGTTTTGAAAATAAGTTTACTGCATTGTTTTGTAGTAACCAAAGAGATAGTGGGAGGCGGTGGTATCTCTGGTATCCTGTACAACTTATTTCCCAAAGTAACAATAATGGCGAGAGGTCGAGACTTAGACATAGCATGTCACTTCCACAAGTATGGTTGGCCTAATAATACATCAAAAAAATCAAAAGGAGCAATGTCACACAATACCTCTCCGTGAAGGGCTTGATGCTATAGGGAAGGCGACACTACTGGATGATGCGAAGATCCCGTCCTTAGTGAAGCCATCCGATGGTGTATGGTTGTGGGTGTGTTGTGGTTGGCAAGCCCAACTGCTTCATGAAATCTATTGAAATGAGGCTCTTTTGGCTCCCATTTTCGATAATGAACTTTAGCGGGGAACCCTTTACCCACATCTGGGAGTGGAAGAGATGCTCTACCTCCTCTAGATTTTCTGATTCCTCCTTCTAGATCTTCATAGTGACAACAGTGGTGTTGGGGTCTGCATCAATAATTTGATTCCCTTTTTCATTCCCCTTGTCAGGTTTCGATTCAGAGTCAGAGCATGCATCTGATTTAGAAGCCCTCATCTTGGCCACTAGCGACTTCTTGGCCTGACACTCATTTGTGTTGTGAGTGGAGCTCTTATGGAACTCACACCACTTTCCCATGTCCTTCTTTGGCTTCACGGTGTTTTTCTTTGCTTGTGGCTTTGACAGGTTGTCCTGGGCCACCATGCCTTGGCTTTATCCTTTGGTTTGCAGTTTGGGGGCATCTTTCCCTTGCTTTTGATGCGTAGATCCAAAGTCTCACTTCTTCTATTTGAATTTATGCTCAATCTTAGCACCATAACGGTATGTCGTACCAAGTAAGGAGATGTCGAGGAATTCCATTTCATCTTGAATCTATCTGTATAGACAACCGCGATACTTCAACACCAAAGGTTTCTCTGAATATTTGATACCCAGCTTTGTGCGCAGGGTATGGAATAGATTTTTCAGCTCATGCACATCTTCATCCCTCTGTTGCCATAGCGTGGTCCATTGTATGTACTTGTCCTCATAGCTTCCCATGGGATAGTATTTTTCCTTGATGGCATTTCAGAAATAGTTCCAAGTGGGTACAACTGAGAATAGAGAGGATTTTGTCTCATCCTTTTTTTCATAGCAGGTTTCCCACCAGTCCTTGACATGGGGGGTAGCTTTGAGAAGTGGAAAAATAATCTTCTCCCGGTCGGAAAAGTCATGAACCAAGAAATATCCTTCTAATAGATTCAACCATCTATCTATGGTATTTGCACCTATTTGACCCTCAAATATAGGAATGTCAAATTTTACTTGTACCTTAAAGGGAGTCGCAACTTCAGAGTGGCTGTTGGATGCAAATGCGCCACTGGTGGGCAGTCGTTGAAGGATCTGTGCAAAGTTATCCATTGTTGCATTCCTTTGTTTTTCGAGGGCCTCCTCAAGCAATATTTTGATAGGATCTCCTGCTCCCTCATATTTATTTTCGTCCCCCATGGGCATCTGTTAGGTTTTGTGAGGTTGATCTTGTAAAGGTTCCACCAGATCGAGCCCTAACTCCTTATAGCTCGACCTTGTTGGGGACATGCAAAGAAGGATCGAGAAAAATTAGACCGCTCTGATACTATTGATCCGGATTTATGCAGGAATGCAACAGAATACACATATAACCATAAGTACAAATATGAAATGGAAATAACACTTCATTTCATTAATATCAAAGAACTGAAATTTTTTTATAGACAGAATGGAAATAAACTAGCTAGCGTGTTGGTACTGAATCTTTGAGAAGAGATGTGGTTGCTACAGACCTCACAACTGTGTTATAATGAGGTTCGAGGGACTTTATATTATTGAGAAACAATGGAGAACTCTAAACATCCAAAAACCTAACCCTAGGAGACAAAGAGCCAAAAATATGGGCCCCATTTGGGTAAATTGGTGTTTCAGCTTCCTCGAGACGTAACTTCGGCATACAATCTCTGTTTGATGCATATGATACATTATTAGAAAGATCTATCCAAAGACTACAACTGTTGCTGGTGTAACTAATCCAAATGATGCCCAAAAAACATCGTTTAGGGCCTCAAAATGGCTCCGGAAGTTTAGGACCCAAAAAACTCCTAAAAATAGTAAGTTGTGCCGAAACTGAAAAACTGAAAGAGACAATGGTTGGGCCCCAAGTGGAATAGGTGGGTGGCAAGAAATATCCACCTGGATCACAAATAGAGTACCTACAAGCCCACACTCTGCGTTTGTTTCCAACATGCCACATTTACTTATGCTTTCCCACAACTTGACGCCAATAACATTTTTGTTTTAACCTTTAAGCCTTTTGCCAAACTTAAACTTTTGTCGATGCGATATTGGTGTGACCCACACTTACCTCCATTGCATTTAAATCCGCTACAAACCTTTGTATTCCGCGATTTCCTTCAATTTACACATTTCCCACTTACCAAGTTTTCACATCGCCGCCCGCACTTTGCAGGATTTAAGTTTTAACCCTTAAGACTTCCATCGAAACTAAGTTTTTACAGATGATATATGGAAGAACCCACCACAAACCTTTACCGCACTTGCCATTGCTTTAACACCCGCAACCCATACTTCGCAAATTATAAGTTTTAACTTTAAGAGCCACCCGCAAGTTATTTTGTTTTGTTTTCGATGCAATCTCAAAGGGGGCACATGTCAAGCTCAGGAGGACAGCATAGATCGCATGTTGCAATGCTCAGGAGTTAACGAGTATCGCCCGCAAGTTATTATGTTTTGGATGCGATGCGATGTGCCACATCACATCTGACATTGCAAAGTTTAATGTTGTCTCGTATTGCACATATGATAAATGCTAAGATCGTTTATGTGTGATGATGCAATGAAGCACCGGACACGATGTGATTTTTGAGCTGCATTAAATGAATTTTTAGGTTCATTGTTTTGTGTTATGTGTATGTGTTTTTGTGTATAACCAGCGAAACAAAGCCGAGGATGATTTTTTTGTTAAACTTCCGATCCCACATTGAATTTCTTTAAATGGTCAGGCTTTAGCCATTTGGTATAAAACCTATATAATTTCTCATATGTTTAAAAAAAAAAATGAAATGAATTGAAGTAGAAAAGATTTGAATAAATTTCCTCTTCTGTGTAATTCGATGTATGTCTGTGTTTGACTGTTATTTCCGCATTACTTGTGCATTCTTTGTGTTGTGGGGGAACGCATCCCTCTGTGTATTGTTTTGTTCAATATTTCCAACATGGTATCAGAGCAGGTCTAGGATCTCAGCGAAAGAATGAGCTCTCCTTCCTGAATAATTTGTAATATTGTTGGTAGAAGCAGAAGTATTAAGCAGTGAGAAAGCTTTTACAGTAGTGAGAAAGTTCTTTTTGTTACACAGTCAAAATGGAAGCAATTTGCACAAGCCTGGAAAATTCACAATTACCGTACTTCAATGGTAATAATTATGACTATTGGGCCATTACATTGAAGACCCTATTTGCTTCAAAATATATTTGGGAGCTAGTGGATAATGGTTTCCAAGAATCAACAAATGCAGCAACAATTAATTCTTTGAGAGAAGCACAAAATGATCTTTCGAAATAAAATAGGAAGAAGGACTGCAAAGACCTCTTCTATATTTTCCAGGAAGTACACGAAAGTATTTTCCCAAGGATTTTAGCAGCAACAAAGTCTAAGGAGGCATGGGATACCCTCCAAACAGCCTACCAAGGTATGGAAAAAGTAAAGACAACAAAAATTCAAATGCTGAGGAGAGATTTTGAAACTCTCTACATGAAAGAGTCTGATAGCATAAAATCATTCTTCACATATATGATTGGGTTGGTTACCCAAATCAGGTCTCATGGATATACGCTTGAGGAAAGAAGAATAGTGGAGAAGGTGTTAAGAAGTCTACCATCAATATTTGATGCCATAGAGTGGCTATAGAAGAGACAAAGGATCTCTCACATTTTTCAGTGGATGAGCTTCATGCATCACTGATGTCTCATGAGCATAGACTGAACAAAGAAACGAACTCCTCATTGGAGCATGAATTCAAGACAAAAATGTCTTTTGGTCAAGGTAGAGGTCGAAGAAGATCAAACTACCGAGGCAAAGGAAGAAGCCCACGCAGAGGTGGAAGAAGCATCCCTGCAAGCACAAGTGGAAGGGGAAGCAATTAGAATCCAAGCGAAGACTTAAGCCAAAATCAAGCACAAGGATAGAGGTATGATAAATATCAAATCCAATGTCATTACTGAAAAATTTATGGGCACTATGCTAATGAATGTAGAAATAAGAAAAATGACATGAGTAATAAACCTAGTGTAAATTTCACAAAAGAAATCAGAAACATGGCAATGTGCTTTTAACTTGTAATGTAGCACAAGAAAAAAAAGAAGATGTATGGTTCTTAGATTCAGGTTGTAGTAACTATATGACTGGAAACATAGGAATGTTTTCCAATCTGGATGAGAGTGTGAAATCTGAAGTAACAACGGGGACTAATAGTAAAGTCTCTGTCATGGGGAAAGGAAGAGTAAAAATACTGACAAAGAAGGGAGAGAAGAAGTTTGTGTTATATTTCAATTATGTACCTGGCCTGAAATCTAACCTTCTAAGAATTGGACAGCTCGTAAATAAGTGCTACAATGTGTTTTTTAAGAATGATGTGTGCACAATCATGGATATACCTCCAAGTAGACATGTCATTGCAAAAGTGAATATGACAAGCAAAAGGATGTTTCCTCTCAAGATCAAAAGAGACTTTAATGAAGAAGGTGTTGTAGCAGCAGTCACAGAAGAAGGATTTCAAGAATAAAAGAAAGATGAGAACTTAATATGGCATTTGAGATTTGGAGATCTCAATTTCGGAGGTTTGAATTTGTTGCACATAAAATGGATGCTAAAGGGATTACCACTCATAGAGAAACCAAACAGCCTATGTGAAGATTACATCTTGGGCAAACAACACATAAAATCGTTCCCAACAGGAAAGAGTATAAGGGAAAAGGAACCTTTAGATATTTTCCACTCATATTTATGTGGACCAATGCAAATGCTATCATTAGCTGGCAGTCATTATGTTTTGACATTTATAGATGATTACAGAAGAAAGACATGGGTTTATTTTTTAAAACAAAAAAGTTAAGTGTTTGAACAGTTCTACCACTTTAAAGCTCTTGTTGAGAAGAAAAGTGTACACTAAATAAAAGTGTTGAGAACTGACAGAGGCGGAGAATATCTCTGCAAACACTTCCTAGGTTTTTGCAAGGAACATGGAATACAAAAGAAGTTTACCACAAGATATACACCTCAGAAAAACGGTGTAGAAAAAAGAAAGAATAGAACCATCACGGAAATGGTAAGAACTATGTTGAAGGAAAAGCATTTACCAAATGAGTACTGGGCAGAAGCTCTCAACTGTGCAGCTTATATTTTAAATTGTTGTCCAACCAAAGTTGTTATGAACAGAGTTCCAGAAGAAGCATGGACTGGAACAAAGCAATTTGTTTCTCACATGAGAGTGTTTGGATGTGTGACATATGCACATATCTCGGAGGAGTTAAGGAAGAATTTGGACAACAAGGGAGATAAGTGTATATTTATTGGATAAAGTGATGAATCTAAGGCCTACGAGCTCTATAATCCATCAATCAAGAAGGTAATAATCAACAGAGATGTTCAGTTCATTGAATAAGAAGCTTGGGATGGAAGTTTATAGAAGACAATGAATGTGAAGATATGTATTTCACATGAAGATAAAGAGAAATTGATTGCAAAAAATAATTCCTCAACAGTGGCTCCTCCACCTACACAATCTCAATAGAGCACACCAGAAACAAGCAATAGGGCAGTAGTGAAACACCAAGGAATTTATTCTCCAACAAACCATAGGGATCAACAACTCCCTTGAGTTCACGTGAAAATCCAAGCACATCTTCAGCAAATACAAGAAGACCAAGATTCAGAAATTTAAATGGAATTTATGACCAAGAAGAAGTAAATAGTAATGTTGGTCTGAATTCTTTATTTCCTTTATTTTGTCATGTTGATGATCAAATCCATTTTAAAGATGCAATAAAAGAAGAGAAGTGGATTGAAGTAATGAATGAAGGGATTGAAACAATAGAAAATAATGACACATGGGAGCTAGTGGACCTCCGACAAGGAAAAGAAGTTATTGGAGTGAAATGGGTCTATAAGACTAAGAACAACATTGAAGGCAAGATAGAAAGGCACAAAGCAAGACTTGTTGTCAAAGGCTAGAGACAACAACAAGGAAGAAACTATGAGGAAACCTTTTCACCAGCTGCAAATATGTAGACAGTGCACACAGTGTTTTCCATAACAGTACAACAAAGGTGGAAATTTTATCAAATGGATGTGAAGTCAGCATTCTTGAATGGAGTGTTGAAAGAGGAGGTGTATGTTGAACAACCTACTGGCTATGAAATAGAAGGCTAATAACACAAAGTGTGTAAGCTGAAAAAAGCTCTTTATGCACTGAAGCAAGCACCAAGAGCATGGTACATCAGGATTGATGCTTACCTGATAGACAATGGGTTTGAAAAATGTGATGGTGAATCCACACTCTACATCAAAGAAAATGGTAAAATTATTATTTTTGTTTTGTATGTATATGATTTTATTTTCAGAAGCAATGATATTTCCCTCTATTATTGATTTTAAAGCAATCATGAAGAGTGAATTTTAAATAACTGACTTGGGTTTCTTGAGATATTTTTGGGCATAGAAAAGGGAATTTTTATCTCCCAATAAAAGTATGTTGCAGAAGTTTCACAAAGGTTCAATATGCAAAACAAAAAGGTAGAAGCAACTCTAATTTTCATGGGGTTGAAGTTGAGCAAGGAATATTGCAACAAGAATTTAAATCTGACATTGTACAAGAGCATGGTTGGTAGTCTAATGTATTTGACTGAAATTAGGCCTGATATAATGTATGCAGTAAGTTTGATATCCAGATTCATGGAGACACCCAAGGAGACACATCGGCAAGCAGGCAAGAGAATATTGAGGTCTATGAATGGAAAAAAAAAGTATCCTGTTGTATACTCCACATCTGATAATTTTAAGTTGATTGGTTACATTGATAGTGATTGGGCTAGAAGTGTACATAACAAAAAGAGTGCATCAGGGTATGTCTTTCATTTAGGATCGGGAGCCATTTCATGGGCTTCCAAGGAGTAGCCAATATTTTCATTATCAACAACAGAAGTCAAATATGTAGCAACAACATCAGCAACATGTCAAGTAGTTTGGATGAGAAGGATGCTGAGAGATTTATGTCATGAGCAAGACAAATGAACCACAATTGATTGTGATATAAACTCAACAATTGGATTGTCAAAGAATTTTGTTTTCCACAAGAGAACAAAGCATATTGATGCAAAGTATCATTTTATAAGATAATTGGTTAACAATGGTGAATATTTTTTGTAGCATTGAAGGTAAGAGGAATAATTTACGGATATCATCACAAAGCCATTGGGACAAATAAGTTTTTTTTATCTCAAACAGTGTCTGGAAATGATTAATGCCGACAGTTATGATTAAGGGGGAGTGCTGGAATTCCTCCCATCCACTGCCATGAATTGGAAGTGGCAGCAGCTCACATTAAACTGAATTTTTTGTGCAGGAAGGAGAAGCCTCGGTCTTAAAAAATTCGAAGGTATTCACGCAAAATCAAACAGAGTACCTGCAAGCCCACACAGTGTGTTTATTTCCAACCTTCCACATTTACTTACCGTTGCTCGCAACTTTGCGCCCGCAACATTTTTGTTTTAACCTTTAAGACTTTTGCCAAACTTAAACTTCTATCGATGCCATATTGGCAGGACCCACACTTACCTCCATCGCATTTTTAATCTACCACGAACCGTTGTATTCCACCATTTCCTTTGATTTACACATTTTTCACTTACCAAGCTTTTCACATTGCCACCCACACTTCGCAGGATTTAAGTTTTAACCATTAAGGCTTCCACCGAAACTAAGTTTTCGCCTATCGATCTGGCGGGACCCACCTCAAAACTTTACCGCACTTACCACCACTTTAGCGCCCGCAACCCACACTTCGTAAGTTATAACTTTTAACTTTAAGAGCCGCCCGCAAGTTATTTTGTTTTGTTTGCGATGCTATCACAATGGGGGCATGTGTCAAGCTTAGGAGGATAGCGCAGATCACACGTCACAAAGCTCAGGAGTTAACGAATAGCGCCTGCATGTTATTATGTTTTTGATGCGATGCGAAGTGCGACGTCACATCACACATCATAAATTTTAATGTTTTTCCGTATCGCATATATGCTAAATGTTAAGATCACCAATGTGCGACGAAGCAATGAAGCGCTGGACGCAATGTGCTTTTTGAACTGAATTGCATGAATTTTCAGGTCCACTGTTTTGTATTCTGTGTACGTGTTTTCATGTGTAACCATCCAAACAGAGCCGAGGACGAATTTTCTTTTAAATGTCCAATCCCGCATTGAATTACTTTAAACGCTGAAGCTTCGGCAATTTTATATAAAACTTATGTAATTTTTCATGTGTTTTAAAATAAAAAAGAATGAAATGAATTGAAATAAAGAAAATTTGAATAAATTTCCTCTTCTGTGTAATTCTCTATGTGTTTGTGTTTGTGAGTTATTTCCGCATTACTTATGCATTCTCTGTGATCTGTATTGTTTTATTTAATATTTCCAACATAAAGACCCTAAAAATTGAAGATTGACCACGTCCCACTATATATTCTTTTTTTTGGGCTAGTTTTCATTTGCAGCTTGGACGCTCGCTGGTAATCTTGGGATGACAGATGGAATTGTCCAAAACCGAGTTCCAAGGGTTTCTGAAAATGTGCATTTTTTCGCGGAAAAAGGTTATAGGAGGAGATATACTCACCCGACATCCATGAGAAGGAATGACAGGGCTATGTATTTGGAGTAGATGGGTTGTAAGGCAGAATTGATAGAGGGAAGAAAGCTTCAGAGGGGGAAATAGGGGGTAAAGGGTGTGGGCCAGAAGCAGACCATCTAGAGAAAATTGAGGAGCATGACAGAATTTTCATAGGAACAGAAGCTAAAATGATACACAGAAAATAAAAAAAGAGGCGACAGAGACGCCATCCATATTCATAGATGTGCCAGGTCCGAGACGCTCTGGAGAGGCAACAGAGAATCCATCCATATTCATTGGTTCCACATGTCGAGGTATAAGAGGGCACACCAATTCCTCCTAACCCTGAATAGGAACTCTTGTTTTCCTTCTAGAACAAGGGAGGTTGTTTCGCATGCTGACATCCTCCCAGAAAATCTGACCCTATCCCATCGGAGTAGATCGAACCATAGGGAAATTTCAAGAAATATGTCGATAACATCGACATGTACAACACTTAAAAGGGACACCTTCATAATCAACCTCCTGGATTTAGTCTTCACCTTCCCCTAGCTCCATCTCCTCAAGTAGACCTTCTCTGAGGTCCATCAGAACTAGGATATGTGTCATGATTTTCGAGATGACAGTAGTTAGATATGATAAATCTTGGCCCAAATAAGAACCGATGTAGTTCCCGAGATTCTGGAAAATTTCATACCGAATACTCTTGAGAAAAACCTGGCAGGTGAACCCAAATGGACGCCACATTTGACCACACCTTGGTGTTAAACATAGGAGACCATAATTTGAAAATTATAGGTGATGAGTCTATGTGTTAAACCCTACCTTCGATGGTTAAAGCGTCACATGGAGCCGAAAAATGAATATGAATCCAATTATTTGACAGTAATTTAATGGGTAATGGAGACTAAACAACTAGATAAATATCTGAGAAGCCCATGACTTTAGGGTTTGGATAAAGAATTAACGCGTGAGGTAGACTAAACAACTGGATAGATATCTGAAAAGCCCATGACTTTAGGGTTTCAATAAAAAAATCATCATCTCTTCACGCTTCCAACCACAAAGGTCTTAGCTAAAATTATTTCCCTTTCCATCACATCGCCGCCTAGGACTAACTCCACATGAGGCCTTCTCTTCCGTCAAACATAGTGACTTTTCTTGTGGAAAGATTTAATAAGATTTGATATTATATTGAGGCTAGTGCATAGAAAAGGGTTTGTAGGAAACCCTCTATAAATTTTCATAGGGACCTTGGATGCCAGAGGGAAGGAGAAAAGAAATTATGTTGATTGCAAACCCTCTAGAAATTTTCATAGGGACCTTGGATGCTAGAGGGAAAGAGAAAAAAAATTATGTTGATTTTGAAGTTGTGGGGTTTTGAGGGAAGGTAGCGTTAAAGTTGGCCATAGGTAAATTAACATTATTAGAGAATCCAGCCAAAAACCCCTAGAGAAACCCAAGTCCAACCGAGCACAACAGACAAATCCTAACTGAAAAACGGGGTATTATTTAGGAAATTTGTTAGATAAATCAGTTGAGGCAGTTTTATGCCCCACATATGTCCCAGGGAAGAAAGACAATGACCGTAGGATTGACGCAAATTGACCTCGCAAACCTGGGCCAACAGAGGAGTAAAGACGAAAATATTCCTGACAGAAAACTGAGGGCGTTGCATGACAAAAGACGATATGTTAGGACAAAGACATGTGGGAAAATGGAACGGGGACTCTAGAAAACCAGGAAAGAAATTGTTGGAAAGGCAGAGGATTCAATCACACAAATAATGCAAATATTTCACACACGAACAATGAGTTGCGGCTCTTCAATTAATCTAAATAACTCTGAATCATAAAACTCTCTTAATACAATGAACCCGTGAAGGGTATTTAATCTAATTGACATGCACACACTCTTACACATAACTGAACTTGATCAACTCGCTTAACTCACTGTCTAACTCACTCACCAAATCTAATTGTAACTCAACTCAAATAATTCACCTAAATATTTTTATAACTTCTACATGCGGGAAGTAATTATATATCTTAACACTCCCCCTTAATTACGACCGCTAAACTAAAACATAACACATGACAACTCAAACATGCCTGCTGGTCTATGTCTCAGCTAGGCTTACAACACCCAAGTTTCTTTTGTGAAACTCAAACAAATCCACTGCTAATGGCTTTGTAAAGATATCAACCAATTGATCACTCATTCTATAAGGCTTCAAGTGAACTTCTCCATTGCTCACAAGTTCTTGAATAAAGTGATATCTAGTATCAATATGCTTGCTCTTTTGATGAAACACACTATTATTAGATAGTGTAATTGCTGATGTGTTATCACAATATATCGTTGTTGATCCTTGTTGTTTCTGCTTGAGTCCATCCAATACTCTTCTTAATCATACTGCTTGACATGCTGCTGAAGTCACTGCTACATATTCTACTTCTACTGATGATAATGTCACAATAGGCTTCTTTTTAGATGCCCATGCTATCACTCCTAAACCGAGATGGAAAACATAACCAGATGTGCTCTTCCGATCATCCAAACTTTTTGCAAAATCACTATCTGTATATCCAATCAATTCTTTTTTTTCTGTACTGGCATACATTATGCCATAATCTCTAGTTCCTACTATGTATCTCAGAATTATTTTTCCAACACTGCAATGTGTGTCTTTTGGAGTCTCCATGAATCTGGAAATCAGAATCACTCCCTGCATAATATCTATTCTTGTAGTTGTGAGATACATGAGGCTGCCAACCAATCTTTTGAATAGAGTTGGATTGGCATCTGCCCTTTCATCATCCTTAATTAACTTTGTACCCATTTCAACTGGTGTAGGTACAGGTTTGGCATTATCTATACTAAATCTTTTCAACAAATATGTTGCATACTTATTTTGGCAAATAAAAATGCCTTTTTTAGACTTCTCAACTTCAATGCCAAGAAAATATTTCATGAGACCTAGATCTGTCATCTCAAATTCTTTCATTATGGCTGCTTTAAATTCATTTATTTCAAGATCACCTGTAAAAATCATATCATCAGCATATAAGAAAACTATCAAAATCTGTCCATTCTCATTTAGCTTTGTGTATAAGGTAGGCTCAATGTTGCTTCTGCAAAATCCATTATGGATCATATAAGTATCGATTCTGCGATACCATGCTCTAGGTACTTGCTTCAGTCCATATAGTGCTTTCTTCAATCTGTAAACTTTATCCTCTTTTACTTCAACTTCATGACCTAGAGGCTACTGCACATAAATTTCTTCTTCTAAAATTCCTTTTAAGAAGGCTAATTTGACATCTATCTGATATACTTTCCACTTGTTTTGAGTTGTTATCGCTAGAACTGCTCTTACAGTATCCAATCTGGCTACTGGAGAAAATGTTTCCCCAAAGTCTATTCCTGGTTTCTGCAAGAATCCTTTGGCTACAATTCTTGCTTTAAATCTCTCAATATCACTTTTCTCATTCAGTTTCTTCTTGTACACCCACTTCACACGAATGAGATTTTATCATTTGGTAAGTCAACCAAATCCCATCTATCATTCTTTTCAATTGAATTCATCTCTTCATCCATGGCTTGTACCCAATTTTAATCTCTAATGGCTTCTTCAAACGAAGAAGGTTGGAATACAAACAATGCAAAATTTGAACTAACATCCAAATCATCATAAATATCTTTCAAAATTCTCATCTTTTTCTTACCAGTACTTGATTCATTACCTGATTTGCTGCTTGGAGAATTATGATTTGTGGATCTGCTTGAAGATCCATGATGCTCTGAAAATCATGGAGTCCTTGCTGGTGTGACTCTATTTGGTGTCTTCTCTCTTGGTTCTTGCTGCTCCTCATTTTCTACAAGATCATCCTCCATAAATGGTGTTTGAGCATCGCTTAGTGTGTCTACAGACCCATTCCATGACTCATGTTCTTTGAACACAACATCTCTGCTAATGATTGTCTTCTTAGTGACAGGGTTATACAATTTGTAAGATTTTGATTGCTCACTATAATGAGTAAATATACATTTTTCACTTTGATAATCTAATTTGCCTTTTATTTTCTTAGGCACATGTGCATAGGCTACACATCTAAAAACTCTGAAATGAGATACACTGCATGACATACCTGACCATGCTTCTTCTAGAACTCTATTCATCACGCTCTTTGTAGGAGATATGTTTATCACATAAACAACACATGAAACTGCTTCTACCCAATACTCGTTAGACATGTGTCTTGCTTTCAACATTCTCCTTGTCATGTTCATGATTGTTCGGTTCTTCCTCTCTGCTACACCATTCTGCTGTGGTGTGTATCTAGTTGTAAATTGTCTTCTGATTCCATGTTGTTTGCAGTACTCATGGAATGTCTTCGAATCGTATTCTCCACCACGATCCGATCTCAATACCTTGATCTATCGCTCACTTTGGTTCTCCACTAAGGCTTTGAACTCTTTGAACTTTGAAAAAGTCCCAGAATTCTGCTTCAAAAAGTAAACCCAAGTCTTCCTGCTATAGTCATCAATAAATGTGAGGAAGTAATAGCTTCCACCAGTCGACTGTGTCCTCATAGGTCCACACAGGTCGGTATGCACCAATTCAAGTGGTTTCTTTGCTATGTAAGAAACTCCTTTCGGGAAAATTTCATAGTGTTGCTTGCCTAAGATGCAACACTCACACATGCTAGTAGGTTCTTTAATGGGAGCTAGACCTCTCACCATCTATTTTTGCTGCAATAATTTTAAACCAAAAAAATGTAAGTGTCTAAACCGAAAGTGCCATAACCAGTAATCATCAGAACATGCAGTTGTAAAAGAACTAACATGATCATTGTAGTTCATAATGAGAGGAAAGAGTCTATTCCTCATCATCTGCACCTTTGCAATCAGCTACTTTCTTGGGGATTTGTTGTAAATAACACATTGTTGCCCCTGAAAGATAACTTTGTATCCTTTCTACATGAGTTGGCCAACACTAATGAAATTTTTTTTGAGTCCAGGGAAATAGTATACCTCTGATATGGTCTTTTCCTCCCCCTACTTGGTCACAATGTTGACCACTCTTTTGCCATCTACAACCACAGTCTTGTCAGTCCCCAACTTTACCTCTATCCGCACTAAGACATCCAAATTAGCAACCAAATTCTTGTCGCCTGTCATGTGGTTACTGAAACCACTGTCTAATAGCCAGACCTCATCAGATAGTGCATACATGGTGTTGCATGCTAGAAACATAGAGTCAGTGTTTTCTGTACTAACATTAGCTCTATGATTGCCTTGATTTGCAATCTTCTTCCTACAATTACGAGCATAATCACCAAATCTATTGCAGTAATATCACTTTACCTTTGATTTTTCAGACCTTTGATTGTTATGAAAGCTTCTGTTGTTTTTGCTTCCACGTTGATGCTCATGATCATCTCAGCGATCTCTGTGACCACCATATTTGCTACCTCCTCCTCTGCCTCTCGATCGACCTCTGCCTCGACCTCTTGAAATATAGACTTGACTTTCGAATGCAGTTTCCAAAGTCAAGTCCTTATTTCTATCTATCCTTGCTTCATGTGATAGAAGGGTCCCATCAACTCGTCAATTGTCAGTTTTTCCAAGTCCTTTGCTTCTTCTATGGCTGCTACCACAACATCAAATTTGGTAGACAGGGATCGAAGAACCTTCTCAATCACTGTTCGATCTTTAACATCTTCTCCATATATTTTTAACTGATTGACGACAGACATGACCCTATTCATGAAGGAATCAATGTCCTTTGTCTCCTTCATTTGCAGACTTTCAAAGTCTCTCCTAGTATTATGTAGTTTAACAATGTTAACTTTGGCCATACCTTGATAGCTTTTCGCCAAGGTGTCCCATGCCTCCTTTGTTGATGAGGTTACCATGATCTTCTGGAACATGGCTCGATCAATTCCCTGTTGGATAAGAAGCAACGGTTGCGCATTCTTCCACTTATCTTTCTTCCACTGTTCTCTCTCTGCATTATTGAGGGCTCGTTCTTCTGCATCATATTGAGGTTCTGAAAACCCATACTTGACATGATCCCATACATCATGCGCTTTTAGTATAGTCTCCATTTTAATAGCCCACATATCATAATATTTCCCATTGAAAGATGGAAGTTGTCGCTGAAAATTTGATGTGGCCATCTTGTCTCAAACAAAAAATCTTTTCTGACAAAAACCCTAAGTGGCTCTTTTTATAAAGGCTTTGCTAAGCTCCTTAAAAAAATATCTTTCAATAAAACACTAATTCCTTCTTGTTCTTTTTTTTTTTTTATATAATAAATCTTTTATATAAAAAAATTGATATATATATAAATCTTCTCACTAAAAACCCTCTCTTTAAAAACTTTATGTGAAAATCCATTTTTTTTAAAAGATCATAGACAATATTTTGTAATAACTCCCTTTTAAAAAAAAACGAATGATGAGTTCGAACTCTTTTTTTTTTTTTAAATTTCCCTTTTGAAAAACTCATGTGCTCTTTTGATGAAAATGGTAATACCTCTTGTTTTTTTTTCTAGCACCCACGTGACTTTCAAAAATTTAACGTATGTACCTTTTGAAAAAGCTCACAGGCCTGTTTTGTCTGCTTTTGCTCTGTCGCCAGCCGTTTAATTTTTACTAAACTGGGTTCCGCACCCCCGATGAAGGGAAAACTGCGGTTAGTCGAAATTCTATAGTTTATTTTGAGAGCGGTGGTGAACCTACGCAGGTTCTGCACTGAACACATGCGGACCTATCTATGCGGGTAAAAAAAAATTTTGTGTAAAAAAAAATTACGACCTTTTGCTTTTGGCCTCCTTACGAGCTCTGCTCACCCACAGATCTCTGATCCTTCTTCAGCGCTGATACCAATCTGTTAGAAAGGCAGAGGATTCAATCACACAAATAACACAAATATTTCACACACGAACAATGAGTTGCAGCTCTTCAATTAATCTAAATCACTCTGAATCATAAATCTCTCTTAATACAATGAACCCGTGAAGGGTATTTAATCTAATTGACATGCACACACTCTTACACATAACTGAACTTGATCAACTCGCTTAACTCACTCTTTAACTCATTCGCCAAATATAACGATAACTCAACCCAACTAATTCACCTAACTATTTGTCTAACTTCTACATGCGAAAAATAATTATATATTTTAACAAAAATCTGGATTCCCAAGAAAAGACATAAATATGCCATAACAGGGAGAATCCTATGGCTCATTATCCACCGGTGCCATGTCTTACATGCTTTGAGAAACTGATGCGAGTGTTCACTAAACGACACATATCCCACGACAATAAGGATGACAGAGGACACGAGAACGAATATAATAGACCCAAATGATGCGGGAGCTAAATCGAAGCCCCGAAAATAAGAATCACGAAGAAGTTAACCAACCGCAAATCTTATGATGAATGCCTAACAAAGTTAAAGTGTTCATAGTGAGGGTTCTGATCCTAAAGCTATAAATTACATTATTAAAAATCAACTCCAAAGCATATACTAAAAAGAGATTCAACACATTTTAAGCATGCACAAATTAACAAATTATTATACTTTTTATAAAATGAAAAACCACAAAAAAATTATTCAACTTCGTTACGTATCATATAGGTTGCGATAAGATGATACTACAATCTTATTAGAGGGAAATCATGTTCCAACTGCTGCTTAGAAAGTTGGTAATTAACTCGATTTATTTAGAAAATAAATATATAAAATGGTGATCAATTTTATTTATTTCGAAAATAGATATATTTTAAATATATAAAATGGTGATAACACTATTTATTTGGAAAACAAATATATAAAATATATTTCAGACAATTTGATAATTATTCAAAAGACTTTTAATAATATTTTTAGGTGTAGGATTTGTGTGAAGACGGTAATAGTTACTTGAAACAAAGAGGTTTAATTTCAATAGAAAGATGAGATATTTGAGAAAATTTAGAAAATAAATCCCTCACGATAAGTTTCTAAATGTCAATAGAAAAATGTCAAAAGATAAATATACACTTGATTATATTTAAAATTTGTCTTTTTTATTCCTATAGGACTATTGTATTTTTTATTCCTACAGGACTATAGATACCTGGTTTCCAACATTTAGATTTAAGTTTTTCATAACAATATTTTAAAAAGCTTATTCTAAGCTCCAAGACTTTCTAATTGTGAGATGCTTAGCAGTTCACCATTATGCGATCATTTTCTTCCATTAGAACCAAGTTATAATGCCTTGTATAAAAAACAGTAAAATTATTTCCAACTCTAGAGTTTTTAAATATGTAACTTCCAAGCCAATGGTTGGTATAATTCTCGAGATCAAACTCATAATAAACACACTACGAAAAACAACTATGAAAAACTTGAATGCGAGGAAAACCATTTAGCATTAGGGTGCAAATTATGAGCTCTGATGTGTAGAAATTTCTCCTTTTATGGGAATTTAGAGTCTTTTCATTGCCGTAGATTGCCGTAGTTTAACTAGACTATTTTTTTGCACTGAAAATCAAGGAAATTTCCGTAAAATTTGTTAAAGAATGTAATCCCAACCACCTGCTAGGTGTCAAAACCATATGTACAAGTGTCTTAGTTCAGTTTCAGTTAGTCGAGTTTAGTTCAGTTACACTACAGTCATTTATTACTGATGTTTCCAATGTAATCTTATTTAATCTATTCTTAATATTGTGAAGAGAAATCCTCTACTCCACTTATCTTTAGTTTTTCAATTCTTGTGATGGTATCGGAGCTAGTTTGCATAAGCGTCTCCGGAGAGCAGCAACAGAGCCAAGTTAAAGCAGTAGATAGGAGAGGCGAGCCTCCATAAGACTCATTGAAAAGAAGCAAAAAGTTTGAAGAAGAACGCCTCATGCGAAGAAGCAGAAGAAGAACAAAAAAGAAAAGGCCAGGCAAAGCTCGAGAAAGCACTAGCGAAACGAATTGTAGAAATTTGAAGGCTGCCGATTTTTTTTTTCAAAAAATTTGATGCACTAACGCACTGTTTTGAAGGAAGATCACCGTTACACTAACACACTGGTTGATAAGAAAATCCGCGTTAGAATGCAGGAGCCAAGAGCAGCAGCTGCGTTAGTTCCAGTAACTTACACATATTTCAAACTACCGCGGAAAACGCGCTACCAAAGTGGATCATCTGCGTTAAGGCAAACTCTCGTGCAGAGTCCATCACCTACGTTAAGGTAATTTGTTTTGTGTGATGCATGAAAGTCTGAAATTCATTAATGGCATGGAGGTTATGGTACGTGTTAACGTGAATTAATCCGTGATGCATGAAGGTAAAAAAGCTTCAAAGTGATTTTAAAAGTCAATGTATTGAAGAGTTTTAAAAATAATGACTCACATGAATGTATTCACATGTGCATGATTGAAGAAATTTTTTTTATTAAAGTTTTTTATAATAAAAATTTTAAATTTATGAAATGAAAAAAGGGACGTGACTTTTAAACATTTATTTTAAGGTTTTTTTTAAAAAGGAAGAAGCCATTTTAAAAAAGAAAGGAATTTAATTCTTTTTTCCATGAATTTTAAAGAGCATGTGTGAAGTGTTTCGGAAAAGGAGACTTAAAGAGATGAGATTTAGTTGAGAAAAAAAAAAATTTGGAGTTTAAAAAAAAAAAAAAAATTAAAATTGTGAGAGCCTTCTGAATTTGAATGTTTAAAAGGAGATTTTTTTGAGGAAGAGGTTTTTCTAGAAGCAAGGTATTTGATGCATATGTAGACTTGTTTTTTTGTGGAAGCCAAGCAATGAGGTCATGGGAAAATCCAAGAGGCTAAAGTAGAAACAGAAAATGTTTGAGATCTATTTAGATCTAGAAATAAGAAGGAAAAAAGACGCCTATGCATTAAAATGCATAAAAGAATCTGTCGATGACATCATTCTCTCTCTCTGATCTCAGACGCTAAGGCAACCAAAGAGGCATGGGATACCCTTGAGAGAAGTTTTGGTGCAAGGGGGAGCATTGAAGTTGAAGATGAAGGTGGATCTATAGCAACAGATCCACATCGAAATGAAGAGTTTGTTGAATCCCACTGTGCTCAGCCACAAGTGGATGATGTCTGCGAAGAAAGTGCAGAAGAAGCAGAGAGAGAGCACAAAGATGCTTGTGAACCCCACTGTACACAGCTACATGTAGACGACGATTTGAGGATTCCAGCAATGGAGCTTTCTGACGAAGGTTTGATGATACCAGCAACATGGCCATCTGATGAAGATATGATGAATCCAACAACACAACTTGCTGATGATGATATGGTGATTCCAGCAACAGAGTTTGCTGAAGGCTTGATGATTCTAGCAACAGAGTTTGCTGATCATGACTTCTTGATTCCAGCAACAAAACTTGCTGATGAATATATGTCGAAGCCAACAACACAGCTTGCTGATGAAAATTTGATGGTTGATGTAAACTTTGATAATGAAATTTTTCCTAATGATGACTGGTTGCAAATAATGCAAGAAAAACATGATATTAACATAATGCTACTTGGTGAGATAATCCCACTTCAGTCAGTGGAAGACAAACTATTTGGAGTAGCACAAGTTAGTGATGAAAAGACAAAGACAGAAACAAAGACCGAGATAAAAGCAGAGACAAAGACAGACACGGAGACAGAGGAAGATGCAGGAAAGGAAGCACAATAACGGAAAGCTCTCATTTCAGAGAAGAAGGAAGAAACAAATAAAGAAGCAGAGACAGAAGTAAAGAAAGAAGTCTGCAAAGGGATTGTAGAAACAGAGATAGAGACAGAAGAAGAAAAGGAAATATAACAAGAGAAAGCTCTCGCTCAAGAGAAAAAATACCAAAACGAATGTCATTCTGAAACTATTTTTAATTCTAACATTGTTTTTCAGTGTGCAGGTACACAGATTGACTATGAAGAAGAGTTAAAGTTTATTGAAACATGGCTTGTAACACTATGTCTGGATGGGGTCTACACAAAAGCTGTAGATATGAATGATGAAAACGACATGCATGACGAACATGTCACTAAAATTTTCAGTTATTGGAGTTTTGAATAAATAAGATATTATTCTAATCTTATGTTGCAGCAGATTGATGATGAAAAGAGCACTACAGACGACAATATGTGGTAGAAGCCCAAATAAAGTCATTTTTTGAAGATGTCTAGAACATGCGTAGACAACCTGGAACAATAGAAGACCTGCACCAGAAAATAAAGAAACAGAGTTCTCAAGGATACAATAAAGCGAAAAATATGAAATAATTTAGAGGCTACAAAATCTAGAAAAAGAGAAGAAGAAAACTAAATCTAGTTGAAAGTCAAATTTTTAATTGTAAGCCTCGCTGAGACATAGACCAGCAGGTATCTGAATTAAATTTTTATGTGGTTGAAATTAAAGGGGAGTGTTAGAGAATGTAATCCCAACCACCTGCTAGGTGTCGAAACCATCCGTACAAGTGTCTTAATTTAGTTTAAGTTATTTATTTGTGGTTCATATGGGGCCTAAGCATCATGTTCCGAGTTATACTAAATGATATGATATCAATAGGAATCTTGAAAAGCCTTAAAAGGAAGAGGCAGAACTCTCATTTCGTTTTGTATAATGCCAAGTTTCCTATCTACAGAATAGATGGGCCCAAGACAGTGCGGGCCTTCAATGATCAATATATCTATTACTTTCAACTTTATCCGCAGTACCAGAAGCAAGGATTGCATAGCAAGGTGAAGGTGAGTAGCAGCAGGAAGCGATACTTTGTTGCCTTGAAAACTGGTTTTGAGGATTTCTACAGACGAGCTTTGAGAACGTAATTATTTTCTGCTGCATATTTGAAGGATTGCAAGTGTCGACCTTAGCAGAAATACATTGGGATATGGCAGGCGTGTTGGACCTCCTCTCATCGCTGGTGTTATGCATTCCATCAGCAGGAACATACGCTTAATGCTTCACAATTTACCACTTTTTCTCGCACCCTCTACTAGCTGCTTGAGAGGAGGATTGGTAGTTCAGATCTGTAGGCATAGCTTACTCAACTAGCACCCCTTCACCATATGACACTTACTATGAAAATGCTCACATATCTGCGATTCCATGGAATAATCACATGGCCGGATATGGTGGCTTCGCGTAATAGACTTCCTACTCAGTATGTTAATGTTATTACAAGCTATGTGTATTCATGTGTAAGAATATAGGTATTTCCTCTACATAGGTTCACCAAAATTTATAAAAGTGAGCCTAGTAGTGAGCTATGAGGACATTTATGCATGAAAAATTGATTAATATCACTATGTAATTAGTAGAACGGCTTGTCTTTTCTATTCCACACCTTTTTCTCTTTTCAATACTTTACTAATTTGGCCATTTACAATACTTGTGAATGTGTTAGAGTAATAACTGCAGTTCATATTTTCATATTTTCATCTGGACTCTGTATGGAATCTTACGAATATGGCCTTTAGTTTTCAATTCGTTTTTTGTATTTCAACTGATACTATGCAAAGCTCCATTAAAGTTATCCTAAATTTAGTGACAGGGGGGGTTATGATTGACATCGGTGCTTCTCAATCAAATCACATTACTAAATTAGATGATATGGTCTTAATTTTTGGCGAGATAGAGGAGTTGTGATGGACTTTGGCTTTTGTTAATCATGGCCAGTTGTATTGCAGATTCAAATAAAATAGATATAGACACTCAATGTGTTGAAATGTTAATTTCAATTGCACTGTACTTAGAGCCGCTTGCTATATTTGTTTGAAGGGTTCTAGCACAGAGCTGCTTTCAAAATTTTTTGAACAGTTGCAGTCCCTGTACAATTTCAAAATAGAGTCTTAAAACCAAAGCAGAGCACTTCTTTTATATACACAGGAAACAGGTACGTGGGAGGTTTTTTTTTGTTCGTTTGAAGTTCGGTGGTCTTGACACCAAGTCAAAAGACACGCGGCAACATTCTATTGCATCGGATTTTTATTCGGTCCATTTGCAATGTTAAGTTTTAGACCCGAAAATTTTATGAGCCGGAATCTATAAGATTTCAGGTTTTTTTTTGGGGTTGTCCGAGAACTCTGATTTCCGACCCGAAACAGTTATAAAACATGCCCTAAAGAATTTTTGGGTTACAAAACCTGCAGACATCAACAGAGACTTTTGTAATACGAATTTACATTGCATTTTGGTTTATTCGGATTTTTGAAATCCATAAGGTTGCAAAGAAGAAGGATTTTCGTTTATGTTTTATAATGTTTGTTATGGTTTTATTTAATTTTTTTATATGTTTTGAATCGCGCAATGGTAAAGATTTTAAACCTTTGAAGTGCTATGTTTTAACATATGTTATTTGTGCATTTTGTAATGTGGGTCCCCGAGAGTTTTTAAAATAGATTTAGTTTTATTTTTATTATAGTTTTTTTATATGCTACATCATATATATAAAGAAAAAGCCCATGAGGCTAATTTAATAGAGAGAAAAGTGAATACACAATAGTGTATTGAAAAACAGAGCCGAAAGGCAGTTTTTTGTAAGACAAAGTATTTTGTTTTGAACAGAGACAATAGAGATTTTAGCACTGTGTCATTGAAGCAGTCTAAGTTTTTGTAATCCCTCAACATAGGAAGAAGTTTTTGTAATAGTTTTACAATTTAATGAAATAGAATTTGTTGTGTGCAAACTCTGTCTCCCTGATAAGAAATTTTTAATTTCTCTATGTTTAGAGGAGAGTATTATTCTCTCTGTTTTGTTATGGAATTCTCAGAAATCCCAACATGGTATCGGAGCTATTCCAGGCTCTTTGAAAGTGTCAAAGAAGCTAAAGGAAGGTTTTTTTTATTGTAGCAGCTTCTCCAGTAGAGTGAAGGCTCAATCAAAAGAATCCAAGGTATTCTCAATATAGATTTTTTTTGTTGTTACTATTTGAAGACAATCAGTTTATTTTATAAATACACAGTCACGTATTTGAAGCATATTTCAGAGTGCAAGTATGGTAGGAGCCAACACTAGCATGAGTATTGGTAATGCTCAGCTCCCACAGTTCAATGGGAAGAACTATGATTATTGGGCAATCACCATGAGAGCCCTATTTTCCTCTCAAAAATTAAGGGAACTTGTTGAGGATGGTTTTGAAGAGCCAGTAGATGAAAATGAGTTTAATGCCTTAACATAGGCAGAGAAGGAACTGTTGAAGATAAATAAGAAGAAGGACTCTAAATCCCTCTTCTATTTGTATGAAACAGTGCATGAGAGTTTGTTTCAAAGGATAACAGCAGCTAATAGATCCAAAAAAGCATGGGAAACTCTCAAGAAAGCCTATGAAGGCATGGAGAAAGTGAAGACAACAAAACTACAATTGTTGAGGAGATATTTTGAGACTCTCTGCATGAAGGAGTCAGACAATATAGACTCATTCTTCACACATGTGATTGGAATGGTCACACAGATAAGGTCTCATGGAGAGACACTTGAAGAAAGAAGGATTGTGGAGAAACTATTGATAAGCTTACCCTTAAGGTTTGATTTAATAGTCACCACCATAGAAGAGACAAAGAATCTCACAAAATTTTCATTTGATGAGCTTCATACATCACTGATGACACATGAACAGAGATTGGGTAGAAATGAAAACTCATCTTTGGAGCATGCCTTCAAGACCCAAATTTCCTTTGGAAGAGGAAGAGGTCAAGGCAGAGGAAACAAGAGAGGAAGAGGAAGAAGCCAAAACAGAGGTGGAAGAAATAGTCCAACAAATGTTCAAGGAAGGGGCAGCAATCAAAATCAGGACCAAGGCCAAAGCAGCAGCCAGAAAAGTGGACAAGAACATGCTCGTGGACAAACGTATGATAAATCCAATGTCCAGTGTCATTATTTTAAGAAATATAGGCATTATGCAAGTGAATGTAGGAAGAAGCAGCATGATATGGGTAATAGACCTAGTGCAAATTTCACTAGAGAGAATATCAGCCAAGATAAATTGTTTTTAGCATGTAATATGGCTAAGGAAAATAGTGAAGATTTATGGTTTGTAGACTTAGGTTGTAGTAACCATATGACAAGAAACATATCCACGTTTTCCATGTTAGATGAGAATGTGAAGTCACAAGTCACATTAGGGACAAATAGTAAAGTTTATGTTATGGGAAAAGGAGATGTAGGTGTCTTAACAAGGAAAGGAGAAAAGAAATCCATATCATATGTTTACCATGTGCCTGGAATGAAATGTAACCTCTTAAGAATTGGACATCTGGTTCAAAAGGGGTACAATGTTTTCTTTGAAGATGATGTATGCACCATCATGGATAAGCCACCAAGCAAACAATCTATTGCTGAAGTGAAGATGACAAGGAACCGAATGTTCCCTCTCAGGATGAGAGCATATTTGAAGAATGGAGAAGAAATGGTAGCAGTCACACAAAGAGAAGCAAAAGATGAAAATTGGTTATGGCACTTGAGATTTGGAAATCTCAACTTTGGAGGTTTTAACTTGTTGCACAGAAAATGAATGGTAAGAGGTTTGACATTGATTGAGAAACTGGACAACCTATCTGAAGGTTGTATCTTGGTGAAACAACACAGAGAAAGTTTTCCATCCGGGAAGAGAAAAAGGGCGAAGGCACCCTTAGAAATTGTCCACTTAGACTTATGTGGACCAATGCAAACACCATCACTTGCAAGCAGCCACTATATGTTAACATTTATTGATGATTTTACAAGAAAAACTTGGGTTTACTTTTTGAAAAACAAAAGTGAAGTGTTTGAAAGATTGTACTATTTCAAAGCACTTGTGGAGAACCAAAGTGGGCTGCATATCAAATTCCTAAGGACTGATAGAGGATGTGAGTATATCTCCAAAGAATTTCTGCATTTCTTCAAAGAAAATGGCATACACAAGAAATTTACAGCAAGGTACACTCCGCAGCAAAATGGAGTTGCCGAAAGGAAAAATAGAACAATCATGGGTATGGTAAGGAGTATGCTAAAGGAAAAACATTTTCCAAATGATTATTGAGCTGAAGTTGTACATTGTGCAACATATATATTGAATAGATGCCCTACAAAAGCAGTCATGAACAAAGTTCCAGAAGAAGCATGGAGTGGGAAAAAGCAAGGAGTCACCCATGTGAAAGTTTTTGGTTGTGTGGCTTATGCACACATTCCAGATCAGCTAAGGATGAAGTTGGATGGCAAGGGGGAGAAATTTATTTTTATTTGATACAGTGAGGAATCCAAAGCTTATAGGTTGTATAACCCATCCACCAAGAAGTTTATTGTGAGTAGAGATGTTTAGTTTATTGAAGAAGAAGCTTGGGATGGAAGCATTGAGAAAACAGTGAATGTTAAAAACTATTTTTCTCATGATGAAGATGATGAAGAGATGGCTAAAATACATCCCTCAATAGCAGCACCAACAGAAGGACGGCAAGGGACACCCTTGAGGAGAAATGAAAGTTCTTCTCCAAGCACACCACAAGGAGGAGATTTGAGTGCTACTTCAAGCACTTGTACACCAAATGAAAGAGGAACAAAGTTCAGAAATTTAAATGAAATTTATGAGAAAGAGGCAGCAAATGAACGTACGAACTCTTTGTTTGCTTTGTATTATCATGTTGATGACCCTATTAATTTTGAAGAAGCTATTAAAGATAGGAAATGGATAGAAGCCATGGATGAAGAGATTAATGCCATAGAAAGAAATAAAACATGGCATTTAGTTGAACTCCCAAAAGGTAAAGAAGTTATTGGAGTTAAATGGGTCTATAAGACCAAGAGTAATGCTAAAGGAAAATTTTAAAGACACAAGGCTAGACTTGTTGTCAAAGGGTATAAGCAGCATCATGGGAGAGACTATGAGGAAACTTTCACACCAGTTGCAAGAATGGAAACCGTGAGAGCAGTGTTGTCCAGAGTAGCACAAAACAAGTGGAAAGTTTACCAAATGGATGTGAAGTCAACATTCCTAAATGGAGTGTTAATGGAAGAGGTCTGCATTTAACAACCTCTAGTCTATGAGAAGAACGGCCAAGAGAAAAAAGTGTGCAGATTGAAGAAATCTCTTTATGGGCTGAAACAAGCACCAAGAGCATGGTACAGTAGGATAGATTCCTATCTACTGGAAAATGGATTTGAAAAATGTGAGGGACAACCCACATTATACATCAAAGAAAAAGATGGTAAGATTCCGATTGTGGTTTTATATGTTGATGATGTGATTTTCACAGGTTATGATGATTACCTTGTTGAAAATTTTAAAAAGGTCATGAAAGATGAATTTGAAATGACTGACATGGGTTTGCTAAAATAATTCTTAGGAATAGAATTAAATCGGGATGAAAATAAAATTTTATTTCTCAAGAAAAGTATGTTAATGAATATTTGGAGAGATTTAACATGCAGGATTGCAAGGTAGAAATAACACCCACGTGATGGGATTAAAACTCAGCAAAGATGACAACAAGAAGGATTTTCATCCTAGTTTGTACAAGAGCATAGTTGGCAGCCTCATGTATTTGACTGAAACTAGGATAGATATAATGCATGTTGTTAGTTTTATTTTCAAATTCATGGGGAGGCCGAAAGAAGCACATTGGCAGGCAAAAAAAGGATTCTGAGGTATGTTAAAGGATCTAAAAGGTTTGGTATTTTATATATTGCTTCAGAAAATTCAGAGTTAATTGGATACACTGATAGTGATTGGGATGGAAGTGTAGATGACCGGAAAAATACTTCTAGTTATGTTTTTCACATGGGTTCAGGAGCCATTTCATGGGTTTCTAAGAAACATCCTATTGTAGCATTGTCTACAGCAGAGGCAGAGTATGTGGCAGCTACAGTAGCAGCGTGTCAAGCAGTTTGAATGAGGAGGATGTTGAGGAGTTTATGCCAAGAGAAAGTAAAAGACACAGTGATTTATTGTGACAATAGCTTAGCTATTTCATTATCAAATAATTATGTGTTTCATAAAAGAACGAAACATATTGATACCAAGTTTCACTACATCAAGGAATTAGTGAACAATAGAGAAATTGTTTTAGAACACTGCAGAACTCAGGAGCAGTTTGCAGACATTCTAACCAAGCCCTTGGGGCAGAAGAGTTTTGATTTTTTAAGGAAATGTCTGGGTATGACTGATAACCTAGCAGTTGAACTTCAGGCGGAGTGTTGAAATGTTAATTTCAACTGCAGTGTACTCAGAGCCACTTGCTATATTTGTTTGAAGGGTTCTGGCACAGAGCCGCTTTCCAAAATTGTTGAACAATCGCAGTCTGTGTACAATTTTAAAACAGAGTCTTAAAACCAAAGCAGAGCACTTCTTTTATATACACAGGAAACAGGTACACGATATTTTTTTTGTTTGTTCGTTTGAAGTTCAACAGTCCCCACGCCAAGTCAGAAGACATGCGAAAACATTCTATTGCATCAGGTTTTTATTTGGCCCATTTGCAATGTTAAGTTTCAGACCTAAAAAGTTTATGTGCTGGAATCTATAAGATTTCAGGCTTTTTTTTTGGGTTGTCTGAGAACTCCAATTTCGGACCCGAAACAATTATAAAACATGCCCTAAAGAATTTTTGGGTTACAAAACTTGTCAACGTCACTAGAGACTTTGTAATGTGAATTCACTTTGCATTTTGGTTTATTCCGATTTTTGAAATCCGTAAGGTTGCGAAGAAGAAATATTTTCGTTTATGCTTTATAATGTTTGTTATGGTTTTATTTAAGTTTGTTATATGTTTTGAATCGCGCAACAGTAAATATCTTAAACCTTTGAAGTGCTATGTTTTAACATATGTTATTTGCACATTATGTAATGTGGGCCCTCGAGAATTTTTAAAATAGATTTAGTTTTATTTTTATTATAGCTGTTTTATATGTTGTGTCATATATATAAAGAAAAATCCCTTGAAGCTAATGTAATAGAGAGAAAAGAGAATACAAAGCAGTGTATTGAAAAATAGAGCCCGAGGGCAGTTTTTTGTAAGACAGAGTATTTTGTTTTGAATAGAGACAGTAGAGATTTTAGCACTGTGTCATTCAAGTAGTCTAAGTTTTTGTAATCCCTCAACATAGGAAGAAGTTTTTGTAATAGTTTTACAAGTTAATGAAATAGAATTTGTTGTGTGAAAACTTTGTCTCCCTGAGAAGCAATTTTTAATTTCTCTGTGTTTAGAGAAGATTATTATTCTCTCTGTTTTGTTCCGGAATTCCCAGAAATTCCCAACAAAATGTGCATGCTTTCTTCAAAGTGTACAGCTGCCCATCGTTGCTCCCTTTCGATTTCTCTATTATGTTTCCATACAACTTGGAAAAAAAATATATGTCGTTTTTTATTGGGTTTAGTTTCAAATGACATTGATATATTTTCTCTTTATTTCAAAGATAGGAAGGCAATCGAGCAAGGAATAAGGAAAAAAAAGATAAATATGGTACTTCGTTTCTATCTAACTAAGGTTTTAGTCTGTTCATCAATTTATAATAAATACAACTTTTAATTATTAAATATATGTAATACTCAACATAAAAATAAAGAGATATGTGCATAAACAATCATTTAATAATATTAATATATTTAAAAAATCATTATATTCAATTTGATTAACTTTACAAATTTATTATTAACATAATCATTATAATTTATTAATTTATTATGTAACATAATCATTATAATAGGTTAAAATGTAATAGGATAGGCTCAACTATATATTTAAATAATTTAAAATTTAATTTAAAGTTTTATTTATATCTAATTATAATATATTAAATTTTATAATTAAAATTTAATACTACAAGTTTAATTATATAATTGAAATTTTAAAGTCTAATCTAAATCTAATGTAAATGATCTATACTATAACTCTCTTTTAGTGGATGATTTATGAGATATCCATGTGTAACATAATCATTACAATATGTAGAAATGTAATATGATATGTTCAATTATATATTTAAATAATTTAAAGTTTAATTTACATTTAATTATAATATGTTAAAGTTTAACATGATATGTATAATTATATAATTGAAAATTTTTAAGTTTAATATTGATCGAATATAAATGATTTATACTATAATCTTTATTTTAATGGATGATTTATGGGTTATTTATAGGACTATTTTATTTTATCATAATGAGACCACATATCTCTAATCGTGCTCCCAACTACCTAAGCTAGAACCTACTACTCCTCCAATGACCCTTTGATTGTTAGTGTTGCAAGAACCTACTACTCCTTCAATGACCCTTTTATTGTTAGTGTTGCAAATGTTCTCAATAGGGAAGTAAGAGTTCTTTATCTAAGGTAACAAAACATTTTCCAAATACCAAAAAACTTTTAATATAAATAATGAAATAGATAAAATTAACACTTCTTTAGCTCAATAAGATTTATAGATTCCCTTTGATTCAAATCTTATGTACAATTTCTCACATCTATTGCCTCTACTAATTATGGACATAAATCAATTTAGTTTTCCATAAGAACTAGCATTTTTCAAGTAATGGATAGACATTGAATCAAACACATATAAACTCAAAAGGATATTTTTTTTCCCACAGAAAAAACATGTAATTCTTATTAAGGATAATAAAAATTGCACTTTATAAACACATAGATAGTGTGTATGAATAGAATCTGTTTGTCATCAATAAATAGATATCACCTCATGACGGTTTGGGCTCATCAAAACATGCAACCCCAAAAAAAATAAAACTAAAATTAGCACGTATAGGAGCACAGTATAGTCCAACATTTACATATATTATATCCTGAAATAAAACAGTCTATAGCAGCATTTTTGCATGTAAAGTACCAATATAAACTAAAATGTTGACAAAACTACAAAAGACAAGGTCTAAAACAATGTTCATGGAGGCTATCGATCAGTTTAAATGTATTCATGTCTGGTGGAGAAATGCATGGGGACACAACTAGGATATTCTGTAATATGCTAGATATATCCTTTATGCGTGAAGGAAGCTTTAGAAAGGCCATCAATAGTTTGGTTTAATTCCCTATAAATGTGCTGACATGAGAAAAATGTAAGCATGTTCTTCGATCTTACAGCTTCATCCACAATGGGACATAAAATAAAATTTATACATGATTGAATTACGTTTAACCAATTAACCACAAGCTTTGAATCTCCATATAGGTTTAGTTGAGAGACACCTTGTTCAATGGAAAAATTTAATAGAAGATGACATGTTTGAAGCTCAACATAATTATTTGAACTGAAACTGAGTCCAATAGAGACCTAAAAGGAGATGTATGTTGATAGATGTAAACAAAGTCACCCCCCACAAGATCCTCCCTTATCTATCAAATCCCCATCAAATTAAGCCCAAGGGAAATTTCAACCTTGTTGTTCGTCCACTAGAAAACTAGCCCTTTGAGTATCTTTCTCCTTAGGAAAGTGATTGCGAGAATGGTCATGGCATAAGCTACAACCATCATTGGGGATGAGGGGAGATCTTGAAATACTACTATTATGGGAAATCCATACGCTCTAGTAGATTATTATAAGAAGGGCCTTGTACATGTGGGAGCATGGGATATAGAGCCATTGTTGCCAAGCAATATCTAGAGAATGACCTCACTAGAGACCAATTTATGGTTCTAAATATTTGCAGTGATCCCATATACTTTTGAAAAATGATAAATGTAGGAAAAGGTGTTCAATAGATTCCTCCTCCCTTTGATGTGATACACACCATCTAGGTAAATGGAAAACTGCCTTTTTAATACCTTCCAAGCGGGAACCTTCCCCTTCACAATACACCACATTAATAGCCTAACCTTTGGGGGACCCTTTTCCCTCTATATACAATACCACTACCACTAAGGAGCAGTTGGGAGATGCTCAACAACAATATAATTATAGAAAATTTTGGAGAACATAATGGTCCAAAAAATGGACATGGTGTCTGTGCAAAGCGGTGATGTAATTTTCCCATTGATTGAGAAATATCCATGCAATTCCCAAACCCACTGTTGATTTCCACCCTTGACTCTAATTTGTGGAAAAAATTGGATCAGCTATATGACAAATTTTGGAGTCCCATAATCTCATAGAAAATCAATTAAAGGAATTGGGAGAATATGGTCCTCATTTGAGCTAGGCCATGGATCCATTTGCAAACAAACCGAAACACTAGACCTAACTCTCCATACCATATCGATGAAAATGGTTTTGAATGTATTCAGAACTAGATGTCGGATAATTGAAATATTGTGATCACGATTTTCATCTTGACGCACTGAATCATCCAACAATAAAGGAGATATGTATTTTATGACAACATTGTGCCATAGACTGTAATTGGTTAGAAGGCTCCAACCACATTTTGGAATAATATCATGAGAAAAGATAAAAACATTCCTTCATACCCATCCCCATATAGCTTTGGGCATGGAGATTTTGTCCTAACCCATCCATGGAGTGTGAAATCTAAATTTGACCCTGACCATAAGAATTTATAGAAAATCCTTCTGATGCGTTCAAAAATTCCTTTTAGGATCGAGGAAATTGAAGACCAGTAAAGAAAAATTACTTCAACAACAAATTTTATGAGGACCAAGCAACCTGCATGAGAGAGCCATATGTTGCACCAAATATGAGTCTATTCTTCAATTTTTGATATAAACCATCTTCAGTTTTATATTCTGTATGTATTGGGCTTTAAATAGAAACCAAGATATTTTATGCCTTCCTCGATATCTGAAAATGCCAACGGGAGTAGTTCAATGATTCAATGGATATTAGCTTATTCCATATCTAAAACTAATAGAAAATATTTTTTAAAATTGATCATCATACCTAAGGCTTTCCCGAAATTGGAAAGAATACTTTTAAGGTATTTGGCTTTGACACCACTGTAATATCCCAAAACCGAGATTTTATACAACAATAAGAATACCTTAAGGCATTCCAAAGTTGGAGAAAAATAAATAATCAAATAATATAATGTGTTTGAATACATTTCCATCAAAATAATAATCACAGCAACAAAATATGCATTTATACAGTAGACCGAGTGGGGAAAGCAGCTATTTTTGCCTTAAAAACACTATTTTCTGAGTATTGAGCTAAAATAGTGGAAAATAATGATTGTATCCCTTATAATAGGAAATATAGGACATGCATGTAGAATATTTTCAAAAAAAAATGCAATTATCCAAGTTAAACAAGCCTCCCAAGCTCACAACTACTGAAAATGGGAAAAACCCCAACACTACAAAATGTCGGAGCAGCTGCACCAGTGACTGCGCAATCAAAGAGAGGTAAACTTAGGAAAATAGAGAAATATGACTGATAATTTTATTAGAATACTCAACGATGTACAAAATCAGAGATCTAATCTATTTTTACACAAATCCAAGAAAACCCGATAAGGATTTCCTGATAGAAAAGATATACAAGAGAAGTTGCTACAAAATTTGTGGATGAATAATATTGTATGGCTGAAGCTTTGCAATATATGGCTAAACATGCAAAGAAATGGCTGTAGATTCTCCCTCTAGCTTTCCCAAAGAAAGGCTGATCCTCCTCTTGGGAAAATAGCTCCTCAAAATGGGGTTTCAACCCCTTCCACTGCACACCTCAAGAAATAACACAATTTTCCGAAGGGACTACGTTTTTGCTAAAGATAGATGCTTGGCCCAACACCAGGTAGTGGAAAATTTTGATCATACCCCTCATTTCAGATTTCTTGAACAAGATCTCCAAGGAAGAGTAGGGAATCCCCACTCGGGTAAACCCTTGCACTAAAAAATGCAAAAAATTAGCTAAACAGCTAAGTATGTAGGAATTCTAAGGATTTTCAAAATAGAGGTTGCTTGAGCAACTCTAGCTCTCTTGGTTGTTTAGCCTAAGCGAAGAGGATTTCCTGTTTAGGAATCCTCCCCCCTTTCTTGAGTAGCTCTTGGAGGAGATTGTATTGAAATGAGCCAAGCTCCATCTCCATTAGCAGTGCTGATCCTATTGAGGGTTTTTTAACTGCTTGAGTTGCAGCAAGTTGTATCCTAGATCTGCAAAGATCTAGTGTTTTGGAGGAGTTTTCTCTCAAAGAGGGTGTCTTATGACCACCCAGAAGAGGATATCTCTCCCATTTTCTATTCAGATCTGTATTTTATAGCTTTTACTTCAATCCCATTGAGCTACTGCGTAGTCCCTTCCATCAACTGCATTTTCTGCATCTAGGGCTTTAATGTTATTTCAGTGTTTGTGAAAATCTGCTCTCAGGTGATTGAGGCTTGCCTCTCACTTTGTAATTATTTCAAGTAGTTGATGTTCTAAGCTATTTCAGATCTAATTCATGTTATAATAAAATTAATCTTTAGAAATTCTAATTATTCTACAGTTTTGTAGCTTTTAAAGTCAAATCTACACTTGTACATGTATCAATTTGATGAAACCCCAAGGGGATTTTGTGGAGAAGGCTGAGTAGTTTCAAAATCTGGTATGGCTCTGATGTTTTAGCAATAAATGTATCCTAGATCTAAGTTTTCACTTACAACAGTTGAATCTCCTGAAAACTAACGTTGTAATAGTCTGCAATCTTTTTCTATGTATTGCAGCAACTCATTTTGGGGGTTTTCCTTCATAGAAATGTTTGTTTTTTCTTGCATAAGCCATATGAATCTTATTTTGAACCTGCATACTGAAATTTCTACATAAACTCAGCGAAGCCCTTCAGAAATTATGCTATCCATGCTTCAGCAACTTTCTGCATAATTTAGGTCATGGGGAATTATGGTTTTTCTTGACTAGTCGGGAAGGAGGAACTGTTTAACATAGCAAAAAATTTTTTTTTAAGCTGACATTCTTCATGTGAGTCCCTCTTAACCTAATATAACATATTCCAGAACCTTGACCCTTATTTTACGCTGATTTTTGTATACACCTATTTTAGTGCATAAAAATATTATTTTCCCCATCTTTCTGATGTTAAAAGCTGAGTAAAGAGTGTTTCTATTATTTCTATTGGTTTTTGAGCATTATCAAGTACATTTTATGGTATCTCAAGACATCATACCTAAAAAATGAATTTTTCAGATCCAATTTGTTGAGTAACCCCTTTGGGATATTACCTCTCGACAAGAGTCTATGGACAGAGTTCGAAAAGGGCCAGATAGCCTCCAGGTCTTACACTTCCTTGAGAAGGTGACATATCTGGTAAATTCCCGTTCATTCAATCTATGTTTTAGATCATATTGTTGATTTCTAGTGTCTTGAAAAGCAATATCTCACTGATACCAGTTTGTGGGATATATGTTTAGTGCATCTAAACCCATTTGTTTCTGCTGAAATCCCACATATTAGTCCCACACAGCATACAAGAGAGGAACCAAGCATTGGTCTACATTTTCTTTACATATTTTTCCTTACTCAACGTTCCTATTAAGGTCTGATCATTCACCTTCTCTCGCTGATCAAGTGGCCTCCTTGGTGCAATGTCTCCAAGAAATGAGACATCATCTAGTGGTGACTGAATACATGAATAGAGAAAACCCTCCATGCTTTCATTGCGCAGTCTAATCACCTCTTTAGGTGCATCAACGTTTTGCAATAGATAGGAATGAGATTGGCCCTCTTCCCCATATTCTCTTGGGATCCTCATGCTTTTGCACCTTCTCCCTCTCAAGGGCTTTTGAAATGAAGCCCCTTTGATATATCCAAGGGAAGATATTATTCCTCCCTTAGTGCTCTTGCACAACGCAGTGAAACTATGTTGCTCTAGATCAACAGCATATAGAAATGTAGATCTCTCCATGCAATGGGTTGAACTAAAAAAAAACAAACTCTTGACCCTACCTTGGTGAAATGTAGAAGCAAGAACTTCTTCTGCAACTGTGTAGAAGCAAGAACTTCTTCTTCTTGAGAAAGATTACTTTTATTTTAACATGAATCAGATCTGAAATATCTTATAACATTAGCTACTTTCAAAGAATTACAAAGTGAGAGGCAAGCCTCAATCACCTGAGAACATATTTGCACAAAAACTGAAATAACATTAAAGCCCTAGATGCAGAAAATGCAGTTGATGGAAGGGAATGTGCAGTAGCTCAATGGGACTAAAGTAAAAGCTATAAAATATAGATCTGAATACAAAATGGGAGAGAGATCCTCTTCCAAGTGGTCACAAGACACCATCTTTGAGATAGAACTCTTGCAAAACACTAGATCTCTACATATCTAAGATACTACTTGCTGCAACCCAAGCAGCTGAAAAACCCTCAACAAGATCAGTGTTGCTAATGGAGATGGAGCTTGGTCTTCAACCTGATAGTGGCTCATTTCAATACAATCTCCTCCAAGAGCTACTCAAGGAAGGAGGGAGGATTCCTAAACAGGGAATCCTCTTCCCTTAGGCTAAACAACCAAGAGAGCTAGAGTTTCTCAAGCAACCTTTATTTTGAAAATCCTTCAACAACCTTTACATGAGCCCTCAAGGTGGTCCAATTTCTGTTCACACACAAGTGGATTTTATTAAGAAAGCCCTGATTTGTCTCTGTTCATATTAGGCATTGATTTATTTTTGATGTTTTAGGAGTTTTTCATTTCCTCCCTTACATTTTATTCAATAGTTGACAAAATTAAAAATGAAAGTAAATATTCCTATTATCTTTGGCTAATTAGGAATATTATGGTGGTATCAGAGCATGATATTTGGTTTAGCCTGTAGCTTCAAGCCAAAGTGATGAATCCCTGAGGGGGAATAGTTAAATATCTATAGAATTTGTCTGCAGATTTCTAGGTAGCCTCTAGATATCATCCTTTTTTCAAAGGTGATATATCCAGTAAATGCCCCTATAGTCAATCTCTAGAATATATTGTGATATTCCTGAAAAAAGGAATATTACAATGGTATCAGAGCACCTTTCTTGGCTCGGCCTATGGCTTTCAAGCCCAAGAAAGAAGAAGAAGAATATGTTGCAGAATATGAGCTTGATCTCATCTATTTTCATAGCAGAGAAGAGCCTCCCCAAGGAGGATATGTAGAAAGAAAAGGAAGAAACCTGCACTTCCTATCCTCATCAAGGAAACAAAGAAATAAGATGAAGAAAAACTCCATATTTTGGAGAAGAAAAAGACAAAGGGGATAAGCTTACCCAACTTCTTCCCAAATCTGTATATATGATTAATGAAGAGTATGAGGAGATCCAGAGGAAGTATAGAGAATCTCCTAGAGGGTTTGATTCAAAAGGAAACTATAGATTGGAGGAGTGTGAGCATGCAGCTATAGACCATCTTGTACAGTGCGGTCACATGCCTAGGATTTTTGGAAGAGAGATGGAAAGAAGAGAAGAGGTTGCTAGGAGGGAAACCCTTAGTGATTTCTTGGAGGAGTATGAGTCTCAAAATCAGAAATACCGGGATCATCTTAGTTTTTCAAAGTTTTGCAAGATGAAGATGAATGCAAAAAAATAGTAGGATAAATTTCATCTATCTACCTTTAGGGTTCACCTATATGTTCAGCAAAAGCTTGGGTTGTAGAGTTAGATACCTTCTTGCAGCAGCACCAAATTCTAGAGGATGAAGCCATCAAAGTTACAGCACTGCATTTGAGAGGTAAGGCTTTTTCCTGGTGGATCTTTGAATCTTTTTCTTTCAGAAGTGTAAAAATTGCATCCTATGCTAATTTCACTAAGAAATTAGTGAAAGGATTAGATAAAGAGATTCATAAGACTCACATGGTAGCAGTAAACAAGAAAACTCAAGCAAAACCCTTGGATGAGAACTTGCACCATACTTTGCCGGAGGAGAAACTTTCTTCTCACACTTTTGAGCAAGGAGGCATGAGGGTCTCTTTTTCAAAGAGGGATCAAATCATTGGGAGGTTGCCCACTCATTTTGCAGATATTGAGGGCAACAGTGTTGTTAGATTTGGAGTTGATCTAGTGCCTCATGCAGAGGAAAGAAGAGCTCTTGCTCCAAATAGAGGGATGCTTGCATCTTTGCAATAAGGTTCCCAAGATCTCATGTGTAGAGATCAGGGCACAACTCATATATTACCTGTGCCATTGTTGACGAGGTGTGGAACCATGGAGAGACAAGGAGGAAGTAGGGAGAAGACTCGGCATCTTGAGATGAGGAGTATACATCCCTATTAAACTATGGAGGTTGATGCACCTAAGGAGGTGATTGGATTGTGCAGTGGAAGCATGGACAAATTTGTTCATTCATCTATTCAATTATCTCTTGATGATGATGTCTCATTGCATAGAGACATTTTTCCAGGAAGACCACTGGATCAGCAGAGGAGGATGGATGCTTCACATGTTGGGGCACATTAATTTATATCAGGAGTTTGGAGACCTGGAGAGAGCTTGATACAACGCTGGGAGTCTCTGGTACACTCAAGGAGAGAGAGTGCATTCTCTCAACATCAGCATCACCCACTTCCATTTCACATTTTGCGTTGTGGAAGAAGCAACAAGGGAAGGTTAGCAGCCTTCTAGCTTGCATCTTTGGCATAGGAGATGCCAGAGAGAAGGATGACCATATGACAGATGCTCTTCATGAGAGATCCTCAGCGCTGTCACTATGGAGGATAGATCCACATTGGAGCTCCCAGCTGTTGGTGGAGTATTCCAAGGATATTTTTACTTGCGTGATCTTGGATGGCTAGTTGCATGAGGAGGCATATTCAATCAGAGATGGGGTCATATTTTATCATGGTACAATCTTCTTTCCTAGAGCTCCCAAGCTCAAGGAGAAGTTGCTACAAGTAGCTCGAGAGGATTTCCTTTTCAACCCAACTTGTTCTATGAAAGCATACCACAACATCATGGAGGGGTATTTTTAGATGGGCTTTGAGGAGGAGATACATCAGCATTTGAGTAGATGCATGGACTAGATGGAGATGGAGGAGAGACATAAATCTTTGAGAGAGTTACCACAACCACTTCTTTTCTCTTTGAGGAGGAGCGGAGACTCATTTATGAGCCACTCCATTTGTATGAGAAGAACATATGGTAAGGGTGATTATTATTTGCATGATTCTTTATATGATGTATGTCCCTTAACCATATATGTGCAGGATGATGCTCCAAGGAGGAGCATTCTTTTTTTTAAACCACATGGTTTGGATGAGGCCATAAACATGAGGGACATGCTCATTGTACACCTTGCATTATTCACTTCCTCCATACTTATGAGGAGATTAGAGCAACATGCAAGTTGTTGAGAAGCCACTTATTTTATCAGTCTCTATTGCGGTTGAGGATCAAGCTCACTGGTTGCATTTGAGGGACCATTGTCCTTCTCATTTGTTGCATATGGAAGCAAGTATGATTCTCATTTTTTCTCCCTATGGTTCTATTATTGCTACCTTTATGAGGGACATGCTTGGGAGAGAGACACATTGTGCAGATGTGTCCTTTGAGGGAGAAATTCCTCACACTTTTTGCACTACATGTTCTAAGGGGAACATGGGATATGATATGGTCACCTTGACAACACATTTGTTTCCTTATGAGGTGAGCCATATGATGGAGATGATACCATATAGTGATGACTTCCAACTCTTCATATATGGAGATATATGGGCCAGCTTGATTTGCAACATTGGGGGAGAGATCTCTAAAGGTCTAGTTCTCATTTTTCCACTTGAGGGAAAATTTATTGCAACCCATGGATAGAAAAAACTATGCACTTATCATAAGTGGAGAGATGGACAATGTGGGGTAGGCTACATTGCTTACCATGTGCATATTTTCATCCCACCTACCTTGTCAGAGCCAAAGGTGGATGACAGCTTTCAGGAGTTGCCTAGTTGGAAGGTGACTCATTTTGCATGGCTCATAGCTTGGAGATGGAGGATCCATATGGGAAAGAGAGTTCCCATTTTGTTGCAGATCCCATTCTTCAAGGGGAAATCTAGACATCACTTTTCTATCCTCTTGAGTATTTCACCTTTACATGATGATGGCTTGATAGCTAACTTACATGCTGAGGAGGAGCATTGTGGAGATTTGATTGATGAGATACCATCACTTTCCTTGGAGGAGATCATCATACAAGGATACTACAAGGAGAGGAGAAGAGAAGGACTCAGTATATCCTTGCACTTACTTGAGGACAAGCAATATTTGAGAGGGGAGGACTGTAATGTTCCCAATTTTTCATGGAAAAAATTGGAACATTAATTTTTCCATTTTCACGTAGGAGAAAAATAAAATGGGTAGGAAACCCATTTCTTCCTTGGATAGAGAATAAAAATCCTCTTGGCATGAGGAAGGATCACTTTTGGAGCTTGATTTCACACCTCCATGTGTGAAAGGGGGCTTTTGCAAGAAGGCTAGGTCAAGTTGACCAAGTCAAACTGCGCAGTAGCATGAGGTGGAGAGCACATTGTGGGCCAGCACAGCGGGATAAGGAGGGAAGCTTCTAGAGGAAGGAAACCCTAATGAGTGGGGTCCATTGAAAGGGAGCTCACATTGTTTAAAAGGAGGGCAAGGCTGCCATTGCAAATCATCTTGAGAATTATTCATCCTTGGTCTGGTGGACTTGCAGCAACATCTTGCTGGTTAGCAAGAATTTCCTAGGGAATTCCTGTTTAGGATTTCCTCTCCTTCTTGAGTATCTCTTGGAGGATTTCACTATATTCCCCATATTCAAACATTGAGGTCAAGTATCATCCATCTTCATCAGCACAGTTCCAGGTGAATTTTGTGCAGTGTTGCTAGGTGTTGCTGGGAAGGTTTTCCACAACACCATCCTTGGCTACTTTTTTAGAGGAGGGAGCTTCCATCTCTTTGGGAGATCAGCAAAGGAGGTTCATGAGCTTATTCCATCATCTTTGGCACCAGGCAAACCAATTTCCATCATATGCATCACAGTCCCTCTCTTAGACATCATTATTCTTGGAGAGCATTTGTTGTGAGGGATTAGTAGACATTTGGAGGGTGACATCTTAGGTGAAAGAACCAGTCTTTCACTTCGAATTTCCCATTGGAGGAGGCCATTTCAGATTGAGGATCTCATTCAACCATTTTTTCCTATTTTTTTTATGAGTTTCTGCTACCCAGCAACTCCATCATTATTGTATTTTACCATCTTGTACATGTATTGTAGTCAATCCTTCTAAGGATTGTTGTACTAGTGTTTTCAGGGGTTGAGAGCTTGCTCCCCCTTATTTCTTGAGTTATCATTTCTATATGATTATATTTCCATTTTATATGATGCAGTTTCTCCATGTGACTGCGCAGTGTTTGCCATGGATTTCTTCATGTATCAGTGTGCCTTCATCTTCATGTACAAGACTTATTGAGGCTTTCATTTCCTAATTTGAGTGATTGAATCCTCAAGCATTGTACTCTTTTGCTGCTACAATAAACATTTATTGGCTATTCGTATCTTCATATGTGCAAGATCATAACATATTTAATCTATTGTATGTTCATACATCATTGCAGCGCCATTCTTTGGGCAATTCTTGTAGGTGGAATATTACAAAATCTGTAATGTTCCCAAAATGGATTTCTCAAGAAGACATGCCTGAAAAATGAATTTTTCAGGTACGTTTGCTTCAGCTATCACAAAAAGTGTTTAAAAACACTTAGAAACCAATTCCAATTCCTACAGCAACCTTTACTCAACTTTTATTCTAAAAAAAGGTGAGGAAAAGTAGCTTTTAATGCCCTAAAATGACTGTATTCAGAAATCTGCATAAAAATAAGGGTCATGGATCTGAGATATGTTATATTAGGTCAATAGGGATTCACATGCTGAATTTAATCAAAAACAAATTCGTTTTTCTAAGTTAAACAATTCCTCCTCCCCAAACTAGGCTTAAAAACCCTGATTTCCCATGACTTGGAAGATGCAGAAATTTAATGAAGAAAGGGCAGCACGTTTTCTGAAGGTGTAAGATTTGAAAAATTATTTAAAATCATAAAATTAGTTTAATAACATGGCATAAGCATTAAGCAAGGTTAAACAATGGTTTTACATGGAAAATCCCTCAAGATTGAGGTGCTGCAACACAAGAGAATGACCCAGAAACTCTTTAGCGTTAGTTATAGGAGGTTGAAGCTTATTTTTATTAAATTACAGATCTGAAAATTATAATTACATGAAAACAAAGATCTATAATAAACCAAAACTCCCAAAGGGCTCTTTATTACATTCCCCTTAGGGATTTCAGCAATACATGAAAATGTCGGAGCAGATCTTAGTTTTACTGCAGCATGATTCAGAAATTCTGAAGCAAAAAATCCAGTGAATAAATTGTAGAAATTATATAACTAATGAGTTATATGTCTAATATTCTCCTGATCATACACTATTTTAATTCATGCACAATATAGAATCTATTCCACCATTGATCATCACATGCAGAAATTAACACAATTGCAATGCACACATGAAACCATAAAAATTCACACAAATTAACATAGTGATTTTACGGGAAAGCCTGGAGCTAAAAACCCCAAATACCTGTATATAATATATTTCATATATATCATGTAACAATCCTCATACAAAGCTGGACATGTCAAGCTCTCAGTTCAATACAATTGCCACACACTAATCAGGTCTGATATTGCAAATCCATGCACTGATCTCTTCCACTTGCTAGCCTGCCTCTACTGTGAAATCCCTATTAAAGAATGGCTTTGAATGAACTCAAAGTGCTCCAGCCTTGCTCACACAATCCTCATTGGCATCTCCACTGAGTGTTGGATGCAATCAATGCATCACTATAGTCACAACTGATAGTAATCTTGCCCTTTCACCTATCTCTCCACTGGTCTCCACTGAAACTGTCCATGCACTGTACTTAAATGATGCATTATTTAGTTTATTAATGAGTTAATATTTATTGAATTAATTAATAATTAATTTACACCACTCTCACTAGTGTATCAATCAGTTAGACTAGATACAACTAGCTCAACTGTGTCTAACTGAGTTAAACTGAACACAAGTCCACCAACTACTTCTACAACTCTGCCAAACTTTGTCACATCATCTTTGAATGAAGTCCTCCATGAAATAGCTCCACTAAACCCTCAGGAATAACGTAATTCCTTCTGTCAACTCCTGTGCCACATCTATGCACTTAACTGAAGTGCTCCAAGAGATAAGATAATGTTTATAGTCCAAATATTATTAAGAGATAATAATATTCGACATATCTATTTTTAGACTGGAAATATAAAAATAGATTCCACCCAATATGTCTAAAAGCAGAAGTCCATCTATTTTTCCAACTTGACCAACCATCCACAAATAGCACCCTACAACTCATAGAATATGATCGACATGTCTAAAAATGGACATAGTCTAAAAATAGACTTTGCGCCAAAAATGGCCTGTGGGCCAACTTAGTGAAGGCGAATCTTTTCACTAATCTCATCATCTTGTTGAATCTCAACACTCCCTCTCAACAAGATATGGTTTATCTGCCACCCCGATCCTGTCTCTATCGTATTCAAATTTTCTCCTGGTGAGTGCCTTCATCAGAATATCAGCATCCTGATCCTCCGTAGGAATGTAAGAGAGTAACATGATCTTCCGCTGCACACAATCTCTTATATGATGGTACTGGATGTCAATATGTTTAGATCTATCATGAAATATTGGATTAACCGAGAGTTTAATGCAACTCTGATTATCACAATATATCACAGTAGGGTCTAAGTGTGAATCGAACAACCTGACCAGGATCTTCCTCATCCATATAGCCTCGCATGCAACCAAAATTGCTGCCATGTACTCGGCCTCCGCTGAACTGAGTGCCACAGATCTCTGTTTCATGTTGTACCAAGAAACTGTTGTAGACCCGATACTGAAAATCCCTCCAGATGTGCTCTTTCTGTCTGTTGGGCTCCCTGCCCAATATACATCCGTGACGCCATGCAGCTTCACCTCATCCGACTATCTGTACCACAATCCATATCCCAATGTGCCTCTGAGATACCTCAACACATGCTTTCCTACCTTCCAAAAGAGCTTGGTAGGCTTAACCATAGCTTGTGAAAGCTGGTTAACAACATAGCATATGTCCGGTCGTGTATTGACTAGATACATGAGTGAACCAACCAGCTGTCGCTAAACAGTGGCATCCACAACCTCTGCCGATGTAGCATCCTCTTTCCCCCAACCACGAGGAAGAGGAGTGTCGACAGGCTTGCAACCTTGCATGTTGAACTTCTCTAGTATCTCCCGGGCATACTTTCCTTGAGACACAAATATTCCACCCTTCCACTGCCAAATTTCCAATCCTAGGAAATAATGAAGGAGGCCCAAGTCCTTCATCTCAAACTCCTTCACAAGATCAGCCTTGCATGAGAGTATCAATTGTTCATCACCTATCAATATCAAATCATCTACATAAATTAAAATTATTAGCAACTTACCCTCCACCACAATCTGGTATAGGTTCGGATCCGCCTCACTCTTGGTGAATCCAAGTGTAGTGAAATAACTGTCTATCTGTGTGTACCAACAACGAGGTGCTTGTTTCAGCCCATACATCGCTATTTTGAGCCTGCACACATGCGACTCGCTGCTGAAGATTTCAAAACCTTCAGGCTACTCTATGTACACCTCCTCCTCAACGACTCTGTTGAGGAATGCAGTCTTCACATCCATCTGATGAATGTGCCAACCCATCTGCGTTGAGAGATCTAGGATGCCTTGTATGGAAGAATACCTTGCGACAGGTGCAAAGGTTTCTTCATAGTCGATCCCCTCGATCTGTGAGAAGCCCCGAGAAAAAAATCTTGCCTTGTAATTCTCGATGCTCCCATTAGTAGCTTGCTTCACTTTGTAGATCCATCTTGAGCCTACCACTGATTTCCCTTCCGGCCTTGTGACAATCTCCCATGCACTGTTTCTGACAATCAAATCATACTCTTCCACCATGGCATCTTCCCATGCAGGGTCCTCCACAACTTCCTCAAAAGATGATGGCTTCATCATGATACACTTGCTCATTAGATCCATGTATCCAGTAAATCGGTTCGGTGACTATCTCTGTCTGCGTTGTGATGTAGGTGCTCCTACATTTTGCGCTACATCAAGATTCAGTCGCTCAGCTTCTATAGTGCGCTTCCGCCCTCTGATGTTTGGTGTTGCATGAGTGGTTTCTTCCACTCCAAGAACCTCCTCTTGTGGCTGATCCACATCCTAAGGCTCATCCTTAGGAACTAATAGCTCCTCATTTGTATGCAAGTGTAGCTCCCTATCAACCGACAACTTCATGGCTTTCTCCTCATGAAATTTGATATCCCATCGCACAACAGTCTTCTGACTATCTAGAAAATACACATGATAGTTGTGGGGTGTTTCTGTGTACCCCACAAATATCCCAACCTCTGTGGTTAGCTCTAGCTTCTTCCTGGCATCCTTCGTCACATGAATGTAAACAGGTGAGCCAAAAATCTTCAAATGAGAAATTTCAGGCTTCTTACCAGAAAACGCCTCTTCGGGTGTACTCATCCCAAGTACTCTATGAGGACAACAGTTTTGCACATAAATCGTAGTGTTTCATGCTTCAGCCCACAAGTGTATGGGAAGGCCCTGATCATGCAACACCGCCCATGCAGCACCCACGATCGTTCTATTCTTTCTCTCGGCGACCCCATTCTGCTATGATTTATGTGGCGCTATGAGCTCTCTTCAAATTCCTTCTGTGCTGCAAAAGTCTTTGAATTCACCAGAGAAGAATTCACCACCAATATCACTCCTAAGAGCCGTCACTTGCTTCCCCGACTCTTTCTCAACTAGTGCCTTGAACTCACAAAACTTTTAGTATGTCTCTCTCTTCTTATGCATGAATAAGGCCCAGCACTTACGAGAAAATTCATCAAAAAATATCACATAATACCTGTGATTTGCTGTCGAAGCTACTGAGAAAGGTCCACACACATCTGTGTGAATTATCTCAAGGATCATCGTGGCGCGACTATCCTTCTCATGAAAGGTGGCTTTCACAAATTTTCCCAAAGTACATCCCTTGCACTGATCTGACTGTGCAAGTGTACCCTTGGGAAGCCCAGTAGAAATCTGCTGCTAAATTTTCAAAGCGCCATGGTGAAGATGGCCTAATCTCCTGTGCCACAGTTCGCCCTCATCCTGGCTCACCACTCCTTTTTCTTTTCCTACCATTGCTGCGTAGCCATATACTTGCAATTGATAAAGGTTCTTAACTCAAACCCCTATCCTCCGGGTTTCACCAGTTGCCTTACTGCACAGGAAATCCTTTCCCTCAATAAAGACAACATCATATCCCTTGTCTTCCAACATCGCCACAGAGATCAGATTATTCTTCAATCCTGGAACATGCATGACATCCTTCAAGATGAAAGGTTTTATAGACTCCCTCTTAAAGGAAATGGTCCTGATACCAATCGCACTATATCTACCATCATCGCCCATCTCAATGTGCACTCCGAGATCCTTCTCATCCAGATCAGTAAAAAAATCTTTGTCTCCGATCATATGGAAAGATGCACCACTGTCAAGAAACCACACTAATCCCATCAAATTTGAAACCAAGTATGCAATCAACAAAAAATCCAGCTCAAACTGCGAGGCTAAGGCCTCTCCAGCTGCAGATCCAGCAGCCTGCTTATTTTTCTTCTTCTGTGGACAATTAGTGGCGTAATGTCCATGTTGGTGACAGTGAAAGCACTTCACCTTGGACAAGTCCTGCTTCTTGCCTTTCGTACTGGATTGAGAAGGATTTTTCTTTCCTTCCTTCCTTTCGCAAATCAAAGAAAATTTTCTTCATCTTTCATTCTTGATGAATATCTCCACCAGGGATATTGGTGGTCACCCGCCTATTCCACTTGGGGCTCCACCATTGTCTCTTTCGCCTTTTCTGGCCGTACGCTTACTATTTTTAGCAGCTTTTTCGGGTTCCAAAACTTTTCGAGCCGTTTTGAGGCCCTAAACGGCGTTTTTTTGGAAAAATGGAGAGCAACATGAGTCCATGGACCGATGTTTCTCATTCCAAATTTGTATTCCTCGGATAGATATTTCTAACGAGGTATGGTACGCGTCAAACGGAGATCGTATGCCAAAGTTACGCCCCTGGGAAGTTGAAACACCAATTTACCCAAACGGGGCCCATAGTTTTGGTGCTTCATCTCCTAGGGTTAGAGTTTTGGCTGTTTAGGATTTCCCATTGTTTCTAAATGATAAATAGGCCCTCGAGCCTCATTGTAACTCAGTTCAGAGGCCTGTAGCCGCCACATATCTTCTAAGAGATAGCTACCAGCGCCCTAGCTAGTTTTATTTCCATTCTGTCTGTAAGCAAATTTCAGTTCTTTGATATTAATGAAATGAAGTATTATTTCCGCTGCATCGCTGTATTTCTATTTATATGTTTATTTTGTTGTGTTCCTGCATAAATCTGGATCAGTGGTATCAGAGGGGTCTGCTTTTTCTCGATCCTTCTTTTCATGTCCCCAACGAGGTCGGGGTATAAGGAGCTAGGGCTTGATCTGGTGGAACCTTTGCAAGATCAGCCTCGCAAACCTCGACGGACGCCCATGGGGGACGAAAAGAAATATGAGGGAGTAGGAGATCCTATCAAAATATTGCTCGAGGAGGCCCTCGAAAAACAAAGGAACGTGATGATGGATAACTTTGCTCAGATCCTTCAACGGCTGCCCACCGGCGGCGCATCTGCATCCAGTAGCCACTCTGGAGTTGCGACTCCCTTTAAGGTACCAGTAAATTTTGACATTCCCATATTTGAGGGTCAAATAGACGCAGATGCCGTAGATAGATGGTTGAATCTATTAGAAGGATATTTCTCTGTTCATGACTTTTCAGACCGGGAGAAGATTATTTTTGCACTCCTCGAAGCTACCCCCCATGTTAAGGACTGGTGGGAAACCTACTGTGAGAACAAGGACCAGACAGAACCCTCTCTGTTCTCGGCCGTACCAACTTGGAATTCTTTCCGAGACGCCGTCAAGGAACAGTACTATCCCGTGGAGAGCTATGAGGACAAGTACATACAATGGACCACGCTGCGACAACAAAGGGATCAAGATGTGCATGAGCTAACGAATCTGTTCCATACCCTGCGCACAAAGTTGGGTATCAAAGATTCGGAGAAACATCTGGTGCTAAAGTATCGCAGTTGTCTGCACAAATACATTCAGGAGGAAATGGAGTTCCTTGACATCTCCTCGCTTGGTACGGCATACCGGTATGCTGCCAATATTGAGCAGAAATTCAAGCAGAAGAAGCGAGACTTTGGATCTGCGAATCAAAAGCAAGGGAAAGGTGCTTCCAAACCGCAGAACAAAGGACCGATCCAAGGCATGGCGGCTAAAGACAACTCATCGAAGCCACAAGAAAAGAACAGCACCGCAAAGCCAAAGAAGGACACGGGAAAGTGGTGTGAGTTCCATAAGAGCTCCACTCACAACACAAGTGAGTGTCGGGCCAAGTAGTCGCTAGTGGCTGAGATGAGGGCTTCTGAGTCAGATGCATGCTCTGACTCCGAATCAGAACCTGAAAAGGCGAATGAAAAAGGGAAACAGATTATTGATGCGGAGCCCAACGCCACTGTTGCCATTGCAAAGATCCAAAAGGAGGAACCGGAAGATCCAGAGGAGAAGGAACGTCTCTTCCACTCCCAGATGTGGGTAAAGGGCTCCCCGGTATAGTTCATTGTCGACAATGGGAGCCAAAAGAACCTCATTTCAGCAGACGCCGTGAAGCGGTTGGGCTTGCCTACCACAGCTCACCCACATCCATACACCATCGGGTGGCTTCACCAAGGACGAGATCTCCGCGTCAGCCAGCAGTGCCGCCTTCCCTATAGCATCAAGCCCTTCACGGATGAGTTATTATGTGACGTTGCTCCTATTGATGTTTCTGATGTATTATTAGGACAACCATACTTGTGGAAGCGTCATGCTGTGTATGAGTCTCGGCCTCGTGCTGTTATTGTTACTTTTGGAAATAAGTTGTACAGGATACCAGAGGTACCACCTCCTGCCGCTATCTCTTTGGTTACTGCAAAACAATGCAGTAAGCTCATTTCCCAAACCAGGAAATTCGTTTTCCTGATGATCCGCCCCCAGGGCAAGAAGAAGACTGTGGCCACGACCTCCAGACAGGGCTCCTCTACACAAAAACAACAGATGGATAAGGTTGTGGAGGAGTACGCAGACATATTCACCTCACCCACAGGGGTTCCTCTGCACTGTCAGGTCAAGCACCCGATTGATCTGACCCCAGGTGCGCCACTACCTAATGGACCGATCTATCGGCGCTCTGTTCTGGAGAATGATGAAATCAAGAGGCAGATTCAGGAGCTGTTGCAGAAAGGTCACATCAGACCAAGTTCATCGCCCTGTGGGAGCCCGATCGTGTTGGTACAAAAGAAGGATGGGACGTGGAGACTCTGTATTGACTATCGGGCGCTGAACAAGATCACTGTCCGGAATAGGTACCCAATCCCACGGATTGATGACCTTCTGGACCAACTCAAAGGTGAAAAATATTTCAGCAAGATCGACCTGAAGTCTGGGTATCACCAGGTACCAATTGAATCGTCTGATGTGTGGAAGACTGCCTTCAAAGCCAAGGAAGGCCTTTTCGAATGGATGGTCATGCCTTTCGGGTTGACGAATGCTCCCGCCACCTTCATGAGGATGATGGATGACATCTTGCGGCCATTCACCAACTCATTTGTAGTGGTGTACTTGGATGGCATTCTGATCTTCAGCCAGACTTGGGAAGAGCACCTTCACCACATCCGACAAGTCCTCCAAACACTGCGGCAACACAAGTTGTGTACCAATTTGGAGAAGTGCACTTTTGGCATGACCCAGGTTCAATATCTGGGATACATTATTGATGAAAGGGGGGTGCATGTGGATCCAGCCAAGATCCAAGTCATTCGGGATTGGCCAGCCCCAACCACTATAACGGAGCTTCGCAGCTTTCTGGGTCTTGCTAATTTCTACCGTAGATTCGTGTTGGGATTCTCTCATATCACTTGGCCCTTGAGTCAAGTCACCAAAGGAGGAGCGAGAGCAAAATTTTTTTGGTCGGAACCTCAACAGAAGGCGTTCAAAGAATTGAAAAATCGCCTCTGTTCTGCCCCAGTGCTCACCTTACCAGACTTGCAGCAGCCATTTGAGATCGAGACAGATGCCTCTGACTATGCTATTGGGGCAGTTCTTACTCAACAGGGACATCCAGTGGCATATCACAGTGAGACATTGTCTGAGACAGTTCGCAAGTATCCCACCTATGACAAAGAAATGTATTCCATTGTGCAAGCCTGTCGACAATGGAAGCATTACATTTTGGGGAAGGAAACAATGATCCACACAGACCACCGGCCCCTGCAGTTCATACAGACACAAGGGAAGTTGCAGAATGATCGCCATCAGAAGTGGTCCACATATCTGCAACAGTTTCATTTGAACATCAAGTACAAGAAGGTTAGCACCAATAATGTTGCAGACTGCCTCAGCCGACCACCGATCGTGGCGCTCACCACTGTGCTCAACTCTTGTGGGCACGAGACTTCTGATTGGCCGCTTCTCTATGAGAGTGACCCAGAATTCGGCCACACTTACAAGGCACTCTTGGGGGGCACGCAAGTTCCAAATTTTCACCTCCAATATGCACTTTTATGTCACCTGGGACACCTTTGTGTTCCTTCAAGCGAGCGTGCCAAGATGATATGGGAAGCACACTACAGTCGAGTCGCTGGGCATTTCGGGGTCGAGAAAACAGTAGCAATACTACAGAAGTATTTGTATTGGCCGAACCTTCGAAAGGATGTCGAGAAGCACATCAGATCCTGCACTGCTTGTGCCATTGCCAAACCGACCATCAAGAAGCAAGGCCTATATACTCCACTACCTACCCCTAGTCGACCGTGGGAATCCATCTCCATGGGTTACATGTCGGGCCTGCCTTCTACTAAGAATGGAAATGACTGTGTTTTCGTGGTCGTTGACAGATTCTCGAAGATGGCCATCATGGCGGCCTGTAAGAAGAATATCACAGCAGAAGCCACTGCTAAGCTCTTCTTTGAACGAGTGTGGGTGCACTTTGGGATCCCACAGTCTATCATATCAGATCGAGATAGCAGGTTCCTCAGCACATTTTGGTCCAGCCTCTGGTCAATGATGGACACAAAGCTCACCAAGTCCACAGCTTTTCATCCCCAAACAGATGGCCAGACAGAGGTCGTCAACAGAATGATTGTACACATTCTGCGCATGTACAATTCAAAGCATCCACGCACATGGGACGAGAGCCTCCCCTATGTACAACATAGTTATAATCGAGCTCTCCACAGTTCAATTGGCCATAGCCCCTTTCAGGTGGGCTTGGGATTCCAGCCACTATGTCCCATTGACGTAGCCATGCCATTTGCAGCTGCTCAGGCCGATTCAGCTCATGTCCAGTCTGAAGTTGACAAAGCAAGTAGCTTCATCGAGCACATTCAACACATCCACCAACAGGTTCATGATATATTGGATAGAGCCAATGCCAAGTACAAGCAACGCCATGATCAACACCGGGTGCCACACAACTTCCAGGTGGGTGACAAAGTATGGCTACATTTGCAGAAGGAGCGCCTCACTGGACCCCACCACAAGCTTCGCCCGCTTCGATACGGGCCGTACACCATCACCAAGGCTGTAGAGAACAATGCCTTCGAGCTTAGTATTCCACCATTCCTTGGTCTGCACCCAGTCTTCAATGTGGATCGCCTTCGTCCTTACTTCCCACCTCTACTGGACACCTCGGACATTGCAGAACAACTCACACCAGCAGAGTTAAATCCTAACTGCATGGAACGGGCCACCACAGATTGTATCATGGACATGCAGATCAAGAACACTCGCCAACACAAGATCCAATTATATCGGGTTGTCAAAGCTGGCCAACTCCTGCACCAAGGAAAGTGGTTCACCAGGGACCAAGTTCAGCAGAAATTTCCTCATCTCATGGAGGAACTTAACGCAATGGGGACCATTGCTTCTTAAGGGGGCAGGAATGATCCAGGTGGATATTGGTGGTCACCCGCCTATTCCACTTGGGGCTCCACCATTGTCTCTTTCAGTTTTTCAGTTTCGACACAGTTTACTATTTTTAGCAGTTTTTCGGGTCCTAAACTTCCGGAGCCGTTTTAAGGCCCTAAATGACGTTTTTTGGGAAAACGGAGAGAAACATGGACCAATGTTTCTCGTTCCAAATTTTTAGTCCTCGGACAGATATTTCTAACGAGGTATGGTACCCGTCAAACGGAGATCGTATGCCAAAGTTACGCCCCTGGGAAGTTGAAACACCAATTTACCCAAACGGGGCCCATAGTTTTGGCGCTTCATCTCCTAGGGTTAGGGTTTTTGCTGTTTAGGATTTCCCATTGTTTATAAATGATAAATAGGCCCTCGAGCCTCATTGTAACTCAGTTAAGAGGTCTGTAGCCACGACATCTCTTCTCAGAGATAGCTACCAGCGCCCTAGCTAGTTTTATTTCCATTCTGTCTGTAAGCAAATTTCAGTTCTTTGATATTAATGAAATGAAGTATTATTTCTGCTGCATAACTGTATTTCTGTTTATATGTTTATTCTGTTGCGTTCCTTCATAAATCCGGATCAATATCCATCCCTGGTACTCCGCCTTATCTCCTCCTGCACAAGATCCAACCAAAGTCGCTCCCATCCCGACAGTTTCTCCCGACCATTGACGAAATCCTCGTAGGAGTTCCAACTCTTCAGAAGCCCAAGGAGAGACAAGCTCACCAAGTCCTATTCATCTACAGTAACCCCCACACTTCCCAACTCATCCCTACATTGGAAAAACTTCGTGAGGTACTTGGGTATACTTTCGCCCTTCTCCATTTTTATTTTTCTCAGCTTGTCTTTAAGCGCCAACTTCCGCTGGTCGCTTTTACTTTGGAACAAGTCTGTAAAAGCTTTCCACATCTATAATGGAGAAGCTTTACCGTGAAGGTTGGACACTATGTGATCCTTCACACCTTCCAACAGAATTCTTCAACATTTGTTTGTCTTCTTTTTCCATGTGTCAAGTGCGGCTTCATCGGTAGAAGAAGGCTTTGGAATTTATGCATCTATGAACTCCTTCAACCCATTATCCTCCAGCACCACCTCCATCCTGTCCTTCCATGCAATATAATTTTAGCTAGCCTCAAGGGCCTGCTCCAATCATAATCCATTAAAAGATATCTCAACTTTGACACCAAGAAAACACTGCAGCAAATTCGAATTCCACCAGCACAAAACTCAATTGCTTCAATAATTGCAATTTTCTCTGATCAAATATCGCTCCGATACAATGCATAAATTATATAACTAATGTGTTATATGTATAATATTCTCCTAGTCATACACTATTTGACTTCACGCACAATACAAAATCTATTCCACCATTGATCATCACATGCGCAAATTAACACAATTGCAATGCACACATGAAACCATAAAAATTCACACACATTAACACAGTGATTTTAGGGAAAGCTTGAAGCTAAAAACCCTAAATATATGTATATAATATATGTCATAGAGATCATGTAACAATCCTCATACAAATCTGAACATTTCAAGCTCTCAGTACAATACAATCGCTACACACTAATCAGGTTCGATCTTGCAAATCCATGAACTGGTCTTTGACACCTTCTAGCCTAAATATATTGCACAATCCCTACTGAAGAATGGCTCTGAATGAACTCGAATTTCCCCAGCCTTTCTGACGAAATCCTCATTGGTATCTCTACTGAGTGTTGGATGCAATCAATGCATCACTATAGTCACAATTGATAGTCATCTTGCCCTTTCACCTATCTCTCCACTGGTCTCCACTGAAATTTTCCATGCATTGTACTTAACTGATGTATTCTTTAGTTGATTAATGAGTTAATATTTAGTGAATTAATTAATAATTAATTCACACCACTCTCACTAGTGTATCAATCAGTTAGACTAGATACAACTAGCTGAACTGTGCCTAACTGAGTTAAACTGAACGCAACTCCACCAACTACTTCTACAACTCCACCAAACTCTGTCACATGACTTCTAACTGAATTCCTCCATGCAATAGCTCCACTAAACCCTCAGGAATAGTGTAATTCCTTCTGTCAGCTTTTGTGCCACATATGTGCACTTAACTGAAGTGCTCCAACAGATTAAGATAATGTTTATAGTCCAAATATTATAAAGAGCTAATAATATTAGACATATCTATTTTTAGACTGGTAATCTAAAAATAGATTCCGCCCAATATGTCTAAAAATATAAGTCCATATATTTTTCCAACTTGACCAACCATCCACAAATAACATCCTGCAACTCATAGAATATGATCGACATTTCTAAAAATAGACATAGGCTAAAAATAGACTTTGCGCCAAAAATAGCCTGTGGGCCCACTTAGTGAAGGCAACTCTTTTCACTAAGCTCATCATCTTGTTGAATCTCAACATAACTCAAGTAAAAAATAGACATGGATTGGTTGGCCAATCCATGGATCACCCTTGATGCAAGGAGGCTTCCTTCACATCAAAGATCTACCTCCAAAATGATGCCAAAAACCCTGCAACACTGCTTCTTCAGCAATAATGTAGATCTGGGGAAGGAACTGCGCAGTATAACATGAAAAACATATTGGCTTGATGCCAAGATCTAAAATTAGGCCCCAATCTTCCAATACAACCCTTCAATGGATTATAACCCTCCTCCACTGAAAATAAGTACTGAAATTCTCTAGATCTGAAAAGATCTTAACTCGACTTGATGCAGCTTACAAAATCAATGAAACCCTAAAAAGGATTTGCATTGCAGTTGGAAGTATAGGCCTGGAAAAATGCTGGATAGTGGATCAATGTAGCACATCCTCCTCCAAAGAGCTACTCCATGGAAGGAGAGAGGATTCCTAAATAGGAAACCCTCTTCCCTTTGGCTAAACAGCCAAGAGAACTCGAGTTTCTCAAGCAACCTCAACTTTTAAATATCATCAAAAACCCTTTCTTGAGTCCTCTCCCTCCCTTTTATAAAATGAGGATGTGAAGAACCCTAAACCACTTCACTTGAATTAGCCCCTTTCACATTGAGGTCCTCCTTCTAAAACTGCACAGATCACTTAGGAGGTTCAATGCACCTAGACTCTCTTGTGATTTGGTCCTGTTGACCTAGTCAAATAGCTCAGTCCTATTCACACACAAGTGTTTTTTATGCAACCAACTCATATTTAATCCTGTTCACATTGAGCATGTATTTATCTTTAGATCTAAGGAGTGTTACATGTCCTCCATTATTCTATTATTCACAAACATGAAAAATAAAACAAAATTTTAATATTTTAAGTAGCTTAGATAATTTAGGAATATTACAGTCCTCCCCTCCCAAATGTTGCTTGTCCTCAAGCATCTTCAAGGATGGAACTTAAAAATGTCTCCTCCTCCTACTATAGCATCCCCATATGATTAACTCCTCCAAATAATGATATGTTGTTTCAACAATGAATCTCCATATTGCCCCTCCCAAGAATGCAAGTTAGCTGAATAGCTATCATCATGAAACAATCAAATAATCAAGAAGGAAATAAGGTGCTGCCTAGAGGCTCCCTTGAGGCATGGAATCTAAAGTGTATTGAGAAATAACATCTCCCATGTGACTTCTCCATCCTCAATAAATAATCCACCAAAAATGAGTCACCTCATGACATGGAAACTCCATGAAAATGTTCCTCCACCTTGAGCTCTTGCAAAATAGGTGGGATGAAAATCTGCACATGGTAGACAAGACGGCCTACCCCACATTGTTCTCCTCTCCACTAGAGATAAATGTAGAGTAAAAACTGATCTTGGGATGTAAGGATATTTCCCTCAAGTGGCATCATGGAGATTAGATCTGCAAATATTCTTCCTCCAACGCTGCAAAACCAGACGGCCCAAGACACTCCACATGTGAGCGATTTGAGATAGTCATCACATGGAATCCCCATCACATACATGGCTCAGCTCCAAGAGAAGAAAGTGTTTGGATATGGTGGCCACAACCCCTCTCATGTTCCCATTAGAACATGTTCTACAAAAAAAATGTGGGAATCCTCTTCCCAAAGGACACATCCAAACCATATGCCTTACTTAACATCATGTCTCCCATCAAGATAGAAACGACATCAACAACTGAAAACATGATCATCATGATAATGAAGTAAATACTGAAGGTTCTATGTAATGCAAGAGAGTACCAACAGTCTTCCAAGTCCTCACAGCGTATTTTTTCAAACTGTTGCTTCAGAAAATTGTATGGAAAATTGCTTCCTGTGACATGGTTAATCATATAAATAAAGAGAACTCACATGTAAGGAAAACATCTTTGCCCAAGGCCACATAATAGATGGTTGTCTCCATCATGCATTTTGGCCCAATGAAGTTCATGGAGCTCCATGAATATCTTGCCCTCTTGTGGAGTAATACACTGCCAAGAGATGGTAAGAGAATGCAAGCAAAATCCCTCACCATATGTAGGAAGTAAGGAGATACATGGATTCATGAGTGAACCCCCAAGTGTAGTTTGATACACTTCCAAAGAAATGAACAAAGCTCTGCATGCAAATCATCTCCTTCATGCTTGGAAACCAAAGAAAAAAAGAATACATCATCTTCCTCACCTCCTCTTCACTCCCCAAGTGCATTGAATGAGAAGTGATCCTGGGATTATTCCACCAATAAATCCCATCTCCACAGCGACAACGTTGTTGGCCTATGCAAATAGGCTCCTATCAACACATAGCTCCAATCTTTGACATGCAAGATGTCAGAGGAATCTCCCACAATGCTGCTACATATGAGAAGTCCTTTCCATGGAGAAAGTCTGTCTTGAACATCTAAGGCCAAGGAGTGACCCCCTCTTCACCATGATAGGGCCATTTTCTACTCTTTCAACATCATGAAGACTGTGAGAGAAAATATGCCCTTGCTCTCTCAAGAACATCCCAAGCAAAAAAATCTTTGATGTCTCTCTATACTCCCATAATCAAGATCATGTAGTGAAAAGATGGTGATTGACATGAAGAATATTATGTCAACACAATGTGTCCATATTCCTTACTGCTCCATGATGCAAGTATGCTGCCACATACCCTTAGAAAGAGAGTGATGACCAAACTCTTTCAAGAGAAACCAGTGCAGCCAAGGCTCCTGATGCCTGGTGTCATAGATCTGCAAGTGGCTCTCCAGCTTCTTGCTCTCCATACACATCCACTCAACCAATTGTGAATGTCTCCTTCCATCATTCATCTTGGTACTCCTCCCATGAGGGCTACCATCATCCCAAATCAAATTTCTGCATTTCATGGGATCTTGAAATGCAATCTTCCCGAGGATCAATTTGACCCTATGAGGATTGAAATAGGTGGTAGGAAAAAACCTCCCATCATGATGTGCATGGCTCAAGAAATGTCCAACACAGTCATGAGAAATGTTATCCATCCAAAGATGTATCCCATCTACTATCTACTCCTGTGAGAAGGGAAGATCCTCCTCAAATTGTTGAAGAACTTTGCACTCCATGATGTGCTAAAGTGCACCTCCAATGAATTATTCCCATGAGATCTCTCTTCATGCATGGCCTCCCAAAACCAAAGGGGCCTTGGATTTGCTGCAAGTAGAATTTTCTCTTTGAGCAGGGGTGTGCTCATTGAGAAAGGGTCATTTTGAAGGGAGAAAGGGTCTCTCACTTCAAGATGTCTACCATCCATCATTCCACCCATGTGAATTATTTAATGAGGAATGGTTCCTCTCTTCTTCCTTACTGCCTTTGCATAGTGCAGTGTAGCTCTGTTGCTCTAAATCAACAGCATGCAAAAAGATGTAGATCCCTTCATACAATGTGCTGAAATGACAATAGATGAATTTTCAATCATACCTTGGTGAGATGTAGAAGCAAGAGCTTCTTCCTCAACTGTGTTTTCCTCCTCCATTGAACATGAAGGCTGCTCCTCCAAGGTTTTTCTAGTGCTGGTACAAGTCTCCACCTTCTCAATCTCCTTGAGATCTTCCTCAATACCCTCTAGGGTCTGGAAAAGGAGCAAGGATATCTCCTCTTCTGTCATTCTTCAAAGTAGTGGAGCCATGCTCTTGTTTCTTCTATACAATGCATCTTCTTTGTGAGGGTAGGAAGTGCATGGGTCTTCCTCTCCTTCTTGAAACCTTTTGTAGGTCTCACTGCAACTTTCTTCTCCTTGGAACCCTCTAAGAGTCTCGGTGCATCTTCTTTCTCTTTTCTGATTTACCTCTTTGGAGAGGCCCTTCATAGATCTGAACATTGATGAGAGTAATCTCATTCTTTCCATCATTCCGATCTCTATTTCTTCTCTTCTTTGATACTGGTGTAAATTTCCCTCTTTAGGAGTATCAAGATTCTATTCCAGAGATTGCCTATAGGGGCATTTACTAGATATGTCACCTTTGGAAAAAGGATGAGATCTAGAGGCTACCTAGCCATCTACAAAATCTGCCTATAGAGCTTGAAATATTCCCCCTTCAGGGATTCAACACTTTGGCTTGAAGCCATAGGCTGAGCCAAAGATCTTGCTCTGATACCACTATAATGTTCCCAAAATGGATTTCTCAGCAAGACATGCCTAAAAATACATTTTTCAGGAATGTTTGCTTAAGATATCATAAAAATTGTTTATAAACACTCATAAACCAATTCCAAGCACTGCATAAACCTTTACTCAACTTTTATTCTCAAAAGGCGAGGAAAAGTAGCTTTTCATGCCCTAAAATGACTGTATTTAGAACTATGCGTAAAAATAAGGGTCATGGATCTGGGATATGTTATATTAGGTCAATATTTATTGACATGCCAAATTTCAGAAGAAAAGAAATTGTTTTTTCTAAGTTAAACAGTTCCTCCTCCCCAAACTAGGCTTAAAAACCCTGATTTCCCATGACTTGGAAGATGCAGAAATTTACTGAAGCAAGGGAAGCGCATTTTCTGAAGGTGTAAGATGTAAAAAAGTATGAACAATCAGAAAATTATTTTAATAACATGGCATAAGCATTAAGCAAGGTTAAAAAATGGTTTTACATGAAAAATCCCTCAACATTGAGGTGCTGCAACACAAGAGAATGACCCAGAAACCCTTCAACATTAGTTATAGGAGGATGGAGATTTTTTTTATTAAATTAAATATATGCAACTGATATTTACATTAAAATAGAGATATATAATAAATAAAAATGCCCAAAGGGCTCTTTATTACATTCCCCTTGGGGATTTCAGCAATACATGAAAATGCCAAAGCAGATCTGAGTTTTACTGCAGCATGATTTAGAAATTTTGAAGTTAAAAATCCAGTGAATAAATCAGATCAGAAATAGACATGGATTGTTTGGCCAATCCATGGATACACTTGATGCAAGGAGGCTTCCTTCACATCAGAGATCTAGCTCCAAAATGATGCCAAAAACCCTGCAACACTGCTCCTTCAGCAATAACGCAGATCTGGGGAAGGAAATGTGCAGTATAACATGAAAAAAATATTGTCCTAATGCCAAGATCTGAAATGAGGCTCCAATCTTCCAATATAGCCCTTCAATGGATTAGAACCCTCCTCCACTGAAAAGAAGTACTGAAATGCTCTAGATATGAAAAGATCTAAAATCCACTTGATGCAGCTTACAAAAGAAATCAAACCCTAAATAGGATCCGCATTGCAGTTGGAAGTAGAAGCTTGGAAAAATGCTGGATAATGGATCAATGCAGCACATCCTCCTCCAAAGAGTTACTCCATGGAAGGAGAGATGATTCCTAAACAGGAAACCCTCTTCCCTTTGGCTAAACAGCCAAGAGAACTTGAGTTGCTTAAGCAACCTCAACTTTGAAATATCATCAACAACCCTTTCTTGATTCCTCTCACTCCCTTTTATAAAATGAGGATGTGCAAAACCCTAAACCACTTCACTTGAATTAGCCCCTTTCACACTGATGTCCTCCTAAAAATGTGCAGATCACTTAGGAGATTCAATGCACCTGGAATGTCTTGTGATTTGGTCCTGTTGACCTAGTCAAATAGCTCAGTCCTATTCACACACAAGTGGTTTTTATGCAACTAGCTCATATTTAATCTTGTTCACATTGAGCATGTACTTATTTTTAGATCTAAGGAGTGTAACATGTCCTCCATTAGTCTATTATTCACAAACATGAAAAATAAAACAAAATTTTAATATTCCAATTAGCTTAGCTAATTTAGGAATATTACAGAGAGAGCCATCTATTGCACCAAATATTAATCTATTCTTCAATTTTGGATATAAACCATCTCTTGTTTTTTATTATGTATGTATTGGGATTCAAATAGAAACCAAGATATTTTATGCCTTCCTCAATATGTGAGTATGCCAATGGGAGTAGTTCAATGATTCAATGGATTTTATCTTATTCCATATCTAAAACTAACATAAAATGTTTTTTAAAATTGATATTCATACCTAAGGCTTTCTCGAAAGTGGAAAGAATACTTTTAAGGCAAGCCACCTTATAAATTTCCCCATTACAAAATATTAAGACTTCATCAGCGGAGAGAAGATGAGAAACTGTAATGGCTCGGGTCATGAAACATCCTTGGAATTCACCATTGGACTTCGCCTCCATTATAAGTCGACTAATCCCTTCAGTAATAAACATAAATAAGAGAGGAGACTCAGGACACCCTTTTTAAAGACCCATTTATGCATCAAGGAAAGGCAATGTAGCTCCATTAATAAGAACATCAAATGAGACTGTTTGCATGCAACTCATAACCCATGTGATAAAGTAAAGGCTTAATCCCACATGAGTTATAAGTAACCTTAGATAGATCTAATCACCTGATCATATTCCTTTGACAGGTCAATCTTAAAGAAAACTCGGTTTAAAATCATTGTTTTCAATCTCTTTAGACCTTTCTCAACCACTCCAATAGCCTCATGAACCTGTCTCCCTTGATGGAATCCAAATTGTTCCATATAAATGGCTTTAGATATGATGGGCTTGAGGGTAAGTGTTGAGGAGGTAAATCCCCTCTGCGGACAGAGGCGATCCCTACTAGCCCAGCAGGGGTCTAGCAACAAACAAACAATGCTATGACGCAAGCTCCTAGTTACGAAATAAAAGACTTGGGATAAGAGCCTACCTGGATTCCAACGCTAGATCTGAAGAAGAAGATGCCCCCGTCCTTCAGCCCTGGCAGATCACAATCCTTCCACGATCTCCGTGGACGAACACCTGCACACAGAAGAGACGAACAGATACATGCATAGGAACCGGCATACGTAACTAAATATCGGTCAGAAAAGATATTACTCGCATTAACATGATTGCAAAAGGAGTGGAACCATAATCATAGTCATCTATTAAAGTGATAAATGAATAGAAGTTACAACCGAGTTCTGACGTCGCAGCCTCCTTCGTACGGGTCTCCGGTTGTCCACGTCTCGTAAAGCTCGCCAAGGAAAGGGAAACCTCTCCAGAGTCTCGTAACAATGATCTCCTTGCTTAATGGGCCTTAAGGGAAAGAAGGGATTCTTTACAGCACAAAGGCACTTGGGAAATAGGGAGATGCAAAGCTTCAACACTTCAAGACTAGCTTGCCATGGATCTGAGCAAGCTTTTATAGATGGGGAAGGAGGGAGTTGGGATCCCTATTATTATGGGATTGGCCCTATCAACAAGGAAGGTTCCATAGAAGGTGGCAAAACTACTTCCCTTCCATAGAACTCCCGTAGCCAAACCTCCCAACTCAAGATAGGCAATGGTTGTGAGTTTGTTTGAACTCAACTTCCGCCATCCATATATAAAAAACAGTCCCTAAAATGGGTGGCGCGATTGCTGCTCTATGACAGAGCGCCAAGTGGCGCGACCTCTTTACAGGATTTCCCCGAGTGGCGCGAGTACTGAACTGTCTACCCGCGCCAATGCAAAAAGAGCTGTTTTTCATGGATTTTGCAAGGAGATGTCTCAAGGGGAAATGAAGCTCATACTCGGAGGGATGCATTGATGATGTTTTCAAGGCATGACAGTGTTCACAGGTCACATAATGGGTCCTCCATTGTGCGGGACGGGGAATGGTAGGGACGGTGACAAATTAATGTGTAACAGATGCCCCCTAAAGCATGAGGCCCGAGAGAGAGAGGGGTGAAATGCTTTACGAGAACATGTCCAACTGAAGGCCCGCCGTCGGAAAACCTGCACAGACAGATACAACTGATGTCTCAAGTACATGATGTATATATATGGTATGGACGCATCCATCCGAACAGAGTATGCTATAATCCGGATACAGGGTATGGGCGCAGCCATCCAACTAAGATCAAACAAATAGACTCAGGTATGGTCGCAGCCATCCAATCATTGAGTCACGTACATAATGACAATAATCCACAATCGCAGCCTGGATTACAACAGACACAATCCAGGGTCTTGCGCTCCATATCGACCCAAACAAGTACAAGTTCTAGCATGCGAATGTGTGAGCTGATGTCGAACATGCAAGAACATCGTCTGATTACCAGCCAATGATGAAAGCCGTTAAGAGACGCGGGAGAAACCACCAATAATGACGATGGTTCTCAAGGTACTAGAGGTACAATCCACGGCGTGTGAATAAATGAGCTGACGTCGAACACCCGCAGAATCATCCGATCGGAGGCCAATAATGAAAACCTCTCGTCGAATGCAACGAACCTGCCATTAAGGCATGCAGGCTCCAAGGTACCATCAGGAGTCTCTAGACCAACTTCCTGGTAATGAGTTGAAGTCGACAGGAAGTGACCTTGATCGAAGGTGGGCCATAATGATTCCCACATCATCGACACGAGACAGAGGAACATAATGTTTTGTTGTGAATCAGGGCCATATGAGAAACAGAGGAAGGTTGATATTCGCAGAGGCCAACTTCTCTTGAACATATAAACGGCACGACAATGGACTTGGCAGTATTTGACGTCAACAGATCAAAGGTCATGGCGACGAGGCAGTGAACAGATGAGAGGTCAAAAGAGATTACCCAAACCCATGGAAACAAAGTGAAGCAACGAGATGAGATGTCCCCAACCCGACACGAATGCAGACAAGTGCCATGTTCAAGAGCGACATACTGCCGACGACAACGACGATGGTTCCATTTTTCCCCCACCATTTCTGGCCAGTACCCCAATTATTTTTAATAACAAGCTTGAAGGGGATAACATATGCTTGTGATATAAGTCCGCCCTTCGGGCGAATCCATCCTAGTGCATTTAACGAGTCCTAGGAAGGAGAAACTCGGAGAACGTCATTGCGACGGAATCCAATGTCATCAGGGTTTAACGAGTCTGACAAAGGAAGAACTCGGCGTCTTTTCATGTTTAGAGAGTTTGAAAAGACAGCTAAAAAGAAAACTCCACCGGTCCCTTTTCGTAAATAGTTCCCCAGATCCGAAAAGGTAGAAAACAATATCCGGGAAAACCTCCTAGTCGCGATAGGCTAGGGTATTCCTTTTTCGTAATCGATCCAGCCCAGCCCGAAAAAGGGTTAAACTTATACTAGGTGAATGTCGATTCGTGTCCATTTTAACGAGATCGAAACGACAAGGGCCTCGGCGATCTTTTCATATTTAGAGAGTCAGAAAAGAGCTGAAAGATGACTCCAGAGTGACTTTTTCGTGTATTTACCGAGTCCGAAAAAAGTATAAAATACAACTCGTTTCCACCTTCTAAGTCGCAAAAACCTGTCACTGCACATACCCAACAAGCGTAAAATCCATTTTCGACATAATACATGCAAATATTTGACAAGAAATAACTTTAAAAACTCATTTTAACGTCGAAAAGTTATAAATATGTCCAATGGTAAAAAATGAAATTACTTTTTACTATTTACCTTGTGGAGAGTAGCAGTGGTCCATTTGGAGCAGAATCTTCTGACGGCGATCGCGACCGATCCAGGCAACCATTCAGCGTCTCGTCTGTGACAGGTAAGAGGCCTCCTTTTCTCTTTCTTTCCATGTATTTTTTAATGAATTCCCTTAAAAAACCAGCTCTGTAAGGGCACTCTTGAATTTTTAGGGCCGGCCCAAGTGGCGCGGGTATCGGGCACGGACCCGCGCCACTGAGCTCTTTTCATCAAAGGGCCCGCGCCACGTGGCGCGAATGTCAGCAAAACAGTCGCGCCAGCGGCGCGACCCAAATTTCCGCCTAAAACCCTTATTTATGCCAAATTTTTTGAATTTTTGAGCTTACAGAAGATCTAGTTAAGGGCTTTGAACCATGTGAATGCAGATAAACAGTCAGAATGGTGATTGAATGGAAGGAACGGGAACACGGAGATGAGGACGAAGAGGCCATGCAAAATGAGAATTGCATGAACGCTCTAAGGGACTGTGGCCTAAAGAAATTCTTCCTCACGCCATGCTTACGAGCTCAGCCTGAGCTCCTCCAATATTTGATCAACCTCTTGGATGAAAACGACCAGGTATTCAGAATACGAGACCAGGTGTTGGAATTGGAGGTCACCGACATTTACTTTATTACTAGATTATCCCGCAGGGGTCCAATCCCTGTACTGACTGGGAGCAGACCATCAGGGGAGAAGATGGAAGAAGTAATGGCGCGGGTGTGCCGTGGGGCACAAACAGGAACAGGGAGTAAGAAGGTGTACATCTCAACCATCCCCGACCTAGCACTGAGAGTCGTACTCCACACCATTACACGGGCTTCTGGATCGCAGGCACCGCACGAGGCTTCAAAGGCTCAACTCTTACTGGCCTCAGAATGCATGGGTCCCCGACTGTATGACTGGGCAACAGCTGTCACCATTAACATGAAAAGGCAGCTCACAAAATGCAAAAAGGGCAAACTGAAGCAGTTTGGGTATGGTTCCATCTTGGTGTCGTTCATTCTGGAACGCATACCAACCTTCCAGGGCCAAGAGGGCCCTGTGGCGAGTCCAGTACCACGAGAGCCGAGAATGGCTCGCTGGGCAGCACTGATGCCCAGATCTGGAGGCGGGCAACAGATGTCCTGGAAGCCCGAGTTCTTCGGATGGATACGGCGCCAACTGATCGTTGTGGAAGATTGGCCCTATGCGGGAACTGACTTTACAGGGGACCCGGATCTCCCGCTACCAGAAGGAGACCACTGGGACGAAGAGCTGGGTAAGACCTCATATTTTTTATTTTATGTTTATATGATTTTTTTTATTAATACACAGTTGTCTTAACACAAATATACATGCATGCAGATGTAGGACCTGAGAGACCAGCCGGGATGTCTCCTATCTTCCGGAGGACACGGCTCGCCCCTGAGATCCAGGGGGAAGGTGCCGGAGGAGGGGCACTGGTTCAGAACCTTGAGGGGATCGTTCATGGGATCCCAGACTATGCCCGACTGTCAGATGTACCACTGGAGTACCAGCGCCATACGGTGGGAGTCCCAAATCGACTCCACCGAATCCTGAGGCGGCTAGTGCGTGCAGTAACGTGCTATCATGAGCACCATGCTGATTAGTCTCTAGGATTTAGCCACACCTATTTTTGAGAGACTCAGTGTCTCCGGATGTATTAAGACACTTATGTATATTTTTTGAGTTTTATGTGACACCCTTCTATGTAAACATTTCGATATCTATATATGCATATCTATTTCTGGATGAGTCTTCTTTACATGTGATGATGATTTATAAATTGCGCAAATGTCTATCTAACACCAAATTTGCTACTGTATCTGCTAATGCATTCAAATGTCTGGGTATATGATGATATATAATATATTCAAAATTCCTTTCCAGTAATCGAATACGCAAATACAATCGTAAAATGGACGGGTTTCTTACCGAATAGTGCCCGTTCAGCTGCAACACTACAAGCTGTGAATCTAGGTACACGAGCAATTCATGGATACCAAGGTTTATTGCCTCGGTTAATAATTCCAACACGGCGCTATATTCCGCGATATTGTTCGTGGTACGTCCTAAACAAACACCTTGCAGGTCGATCAACTCACCAGCAGGATCGTAGATTACCCAGGCTGCAGAAGACAGATTCCTGGTACTGAGGGAGGCACCGTCCGCGAAACCAACAAATGGATGAGTAGACATCTGCACAACCAGGAAGACCCGATCAGCAGAAAGACGTTTACAAAGCACACCACACCATGCACACAAATGAAAATCACACACCTATGTACACACACCACACCAAGAAATCATTTCAGGCGTAGTATTTCTTGAGGTACAGCCCATTTCTGGGTTGCGCCAATGGAACTCCTTCGTAGTCTATAAGCTCGTAGGCCCCATTTTTCAAAACACGTTTTACTATATAGGGACCGTGCCACATGGGCTGGAGTTTACCGGCACCAAGCTTATCATGTGCCTGATCATATAAGAGGACTAGGTCTCCTTCAATAAAATAACGGGGAGAAACAGATTGATCAAAATGCGATTTGACCCTCTTCTTTTGTGCTTCGATAATCAAAGCAGCTAGACGACGGGTTTCATCCAACCGTTCAAGATACAGAAGACGCTCTTCCTCAGGAGAAGTATCCGGTAAGAGCTCCACGGCTAACTTAAGCGAAGGAATTTCGCATTCAACCGGCAAAGTAGCTTCCAGACCGTACACCAGTTGAAATGGTGTGAATCCGGTTGCACTTTTAGCAGATGTTCGGTATGCCCAGAGAGCTGAGAACAGTTGGAGATGCCAACTGGATTTATGAATCCCAACTGTTCGTTGAAGCATGGTGACCAAAACCTTGTTCACCGCTTCAACCTGACCGTTAGCTTGAGGGTAGTATGGCGTTGAGCTGTCGTGACGCAGGCCCAACGCAGCTGTCAGCTCCGCCATCATGTAATCACGGAAATGAGTACCGTGATTAGTGACGATAGCTTGAGGGACCCCGAATCGTGCAATAACATGGTTGAATAAAAAAGAAGCAGCCGTTCTTCCGTCAGCAGCAAGTGTAGGCATCGCCTCGGTCCACTTAGTGAAGTAGTCGACGGCGACGATGATATACGCATGCCCCCCGGCCGAGTGAGGGTTACACGTCATAAAATCTACGCCCCATTTCGCGAAAGGGCCGACGGTAATAACGGGATGCAAAGGAAACGGCGGCGCGCGCATCTTGCGCTGAAAAATCTGGCACGGATGGCATTTTCGGACTGCGGTGATGCAATCCTTGAATATAGACGGCCAGAAGTAACCTGCCCTCAGAATCTTTTGGGCAGTGGCATATCCGGACATGTGTCCACCACAGGCGCCACTGTGGCAGTCATTCAAGACTTTCTCAGCCTCGTCCAAGGTAAGGCATCGTCGGAGCACCGAATCTACTCCAATACGATATAGGGTATCTCCCACTATGCGGTAGGGTTGGGGCTGGTGCCGAATCCGACGGCGTGCAGCTTTATCCAACTCAGACCGGAATGTCGCGGTCTGAAGATACACTATGATGTCCCCGTACCAAGGATCACGAGTATCGATAAGAAACAACGTTTCGTCCGGAATATGATCTTCAGTGTGTTCAGGAAGAGAGTCTGTAGGGAGAGAACAAATCAAATCCGCGAAGACCAGTGATTTCGTTGACTTGGCGGTGGTGAACTCCAAATCAAACTCCTGCAGGATGACAATCCATTTGGAGTACTTGCCCCCCAGCAATTGTCTAGAAAGAATATATGTCATGGGGTTGCAGTCTGAAACCACTGTGATCGTGCGCAAAAGGATGTAATGGCGGAAGCGCTGTACAGCGTGTACGGCTGCTAAGGCCAACTTCTCAACATGTGCGTAACGCGTTTCCGGGTTGAGAAGGTTCCGAGAGAGGTAATAAACAACATGTTCATCACCGTTCTCGTCATCCTGCACCAAGACCATGGCGATGGTGCTTAATGCGGCGGCTAGATACAAAGTAAAGTCGCGGTGGTAGTCCGGAGGACGAAGCAACGGAGCATTGACTAGCAATGTCTTCAGCTTCTCAAAGGATTCTTGAGCGATTTCGTCCCAATGAAAGGGAACATCCTGCTTCAACAAGCGAGTGAATCCTTTGGCCACCTCGGCGTAATTCGGGATGAAGCGCCTAAGAAAATTCGCTTTCCCTTGCAAACTCTGCAACTGATAAAGGGAGGAGGGTGACGGGAGATTTATAATGGCCTCAACCTTCAGAGGGTCGAGGCGAATTCCGTCTTTCGAGACTATAAAGCCCAAAAGACGGCCAGAGTCGACGCAGAAGACGCACTTATGAGGATTCAGCCTAATATTGTAGCGTCTGCAGCGAAGAAATATCTGGCGAAGATGTTCCGGATGATCCTCTCGCTTACCTGAATGGGCAGGCAAGTCGTCCGGATAAGGCTGGACAATATGGCGAATATCATGAAAAGCATATGACATAGCACGTTGAAACGTGGCGCCAGCGTTCTTTAAGCCGAACGGGAGTTTTTTATATGCAAAAGTGCCCCACGGACAGATGAATGTGGTCTTATGTTGATCCTCAGGTGCAATGTTAATCTGGTTGTAACCTGAGAAACCGTCCATTAAGGAGTAGATCTCACTTCCAGCGCAATCGTCGATAATCTGATCGATAAACGGAGTGGGATAATTGTCCTTCGGACAGGCGCGATTGATATCGCGATAATCTACACAGACTCGAATGGTACCCTGCTTTTTATCGACAGGGACGATATTGGACACCCATTCTGTAAGGGGGATAGGATAAATAAACCCCGCGTTCAGAAGTTTTTCAACCTCTGCCTTGATAGCGGCGGCTTTCCGAGGATGCATGGGACGCAAGCGTTGGCGCACGGGTTTCGCACCCGGATAGGTTGGAATCTCGTGCACGACAATACTAGGATCAATTCCCGGCATTTCCTCGTAGGACCATGCAAAAACATCTCTGAACTCTTTGAAAAGTTCCGTATAGACCTGGATCTCTTCGGGAGAGCAGGTCACACCCACATGAATGTTCTCAACAATCCCTGGTTTAACAGAGATGTTGATAGGAACCGTTTGAGTAATGTTACTCAGATTGCCTTCCGAAAAGACCTCATGCGTCAAGATCGGTGTTTGTAGAGGAGGGGAAGGAACCTGAGTAGCATAGCGCTCGAGACAATCCGTCATTGCCCCCAAGCTAGGCATAAACGAGGAACGATGATGCCCATCGCCCCAAGGTAGCTCCTCCAGAGGCATAGTTTCAATTATAGCTTCATCTGAGGGAAAAGTCTCTCTAAGAGGATCAGGCGAATCAGCCTGACCAAGCCAGGGGGATTGCGAGTAGACGTCAAGAGCCATGCTCATCGGAGCATGCTGAGGAGGTGGAGGGTCCGATGCAGCAACAATCTCACAGTAGCTGATCTCTACTGGCGTTAAAGGCATGGACTCTCCAAACTCATATACCTGCTCAGGTGTAGGAATCAGCCGGGGGTCATCAGTCCTGGACAACATGTTGACTTGAGCGGTATTCGGTGGCGGCGCAGGGAAAATACCCATGAGGACTGGGTCTTTGAAAAGACCAGGTCCTATGCTGTCTGGTGGATTCAGAATTTGATCCACATACGGCACGTTGTTCTCGGAGCTCGAGGTAAAAAATGACAACTGGTCTACTGTGACAATCTTGCCCTCGTGAGGGAACTTGATGAATCGAAAGACAGTAGACGGCACGCAGAGCATGGCATGGGTCCAGCTGCGGCCAAGAAGTATGTTGTAGTTGAGTTTAGCGTCAACTAATTCTACTTCCACGTTGACAGTTTTTCCCTGTAATGTAATCGCCAGACTCTCGATAACTCCCAGGGGTTTAGATTCCCGGCCATCAAATGCCTCAAGGGCATTGGGAGATGATGATAAAGTTGGAGAGCCGATGGCTCTCCAACAAGCGGAGGACATAACACAAGTATATGCACCCTCATCTACGACGGCTCTGTGAACGTCCAGGCCGTTAATCTTGACTTGAATAATCAAAGCGATTTGATGTGGAAGCCGGGGAGTAAAATTCTCCAGATCAAAGGTGAGAAGGCTCGAATCGGCGGGATCAATACCACCGATGGCAGACAGCAAAGCCTTCCGTTGTGAAGGACAACTTTGAAGAACCTCAAGTGCAGACATGGCACATGGCGCCTGGGCCAAATCCTCAACAATACTGTAATGTTGGGCGGCACGGGCGTTTGGATTATAAGAGGATCTCCGAAGAACACCCTTGGGAGGTGGCTTCACAACGGGTTCGAGAGTCGGCTTCTCAATTTCCAATGAACCAGAAGCAGATGCGGGAGGCGGTCCATCCGCCACTGCCTTCCCGGGTGCCTGCTGCTGATTATTGTAATCCTTGGACCTCGTAGCGATAGTGATAGGTGCATTAGTATTCATCATGAAAACTTGAGACCCAAACGGTGCGGATGATGAACCTTGTTCGACCATCTGGGTCTGCTGAGATGGAAATGGCTCCTTTAAAACAGCCGGAGTTCCCTTTGAGCCTTTAAGAAGTTGACTGACTTCGGATCGTCTTGGACAATCTTTAGTGTAATGGTCACCTTCACAGATGAGGCAAGGAAATTTCGGCTTACGTTGTGAGCCATCCTCAGATCGAGATTTAGATTCCGGTTTTGGGGCATCAGATCTTGATTTGCCTTTGCCCTTCTTCTTCCCCTTGGAGGATTTGTCCGCAGGATTGGCCTAGACGGCATTTACCTCCGCGGTTTTACCAGAATCGGATGAGGCGGGGTTAGCAGAGGTATTATGGGAAGAATTAGCCTTCTGCCTCCCATTCGAAGACTTCTTCGAATTTTGAGAAACGGAACCAATGACACCATCCACGGAAGGGGTGGGTTGGGTCTTTTTGGCTCCGGGCCGTGGTGCATCAGGCAGGATGTCATAAAGCGTGCCAGATTGGGAATAAACCAGATCCAAGTACTGGGCACGCGCGATAGCTTGTTCCTCCGTCACACACGCTCCCATCGCGATATCCTGAGCGATTTTGTTCACAAAGGAGGTGGTGAACCAGTGAGTCAGAATCTGATCAGGTATGTGAAACTTGATCAGTCGACGACGGCGCCGCCACTCGTGGATGTGATCCGAGATGTGAGTGGCCGAGTCCTGCTTCAGAGAAGACAGGAGGTGCGTCCCAGTCTCATACCGGACTGGTAACTGGAAATGCGTGAGGAAAGCCATAGCTAACGAGTTGAAATCCTGAAAAATACCACGGGACAGCTCTATGTACCACTTAGCAGCAGCTCCTGTTAACGTACGCTGGAAAAGACGCAAACGAACTGAATCGTCAGTCCAAGAGTTAGACGAACACCAGAGGTGATACGTCATCACATGCGCTTGGGGGTCTTCTCCAGATTTGCCCTCAAACTTGGGACAGTCTCCTGGTATCTTGGTCGGAACCGGGGGCCAATATGGATTATGAGCAATCGGATCATTGGTCAACTTCGAAACGTCCGGTAGATCCAAGGTAGCCGGGAACGGCAATGGAGGGTTAATTCCCATGCCAGTCCCAGAATAAGGTCCGGTACCCATGCTCCACGATGGTTGTGAATATCCCTGCCCCCATGGGTTCTGTCCCGTAGGATTCTGACCGTGAGGGGCATAATTCGTATAGCCAGACTGATTTGGTTGTTGGTAACCATTGTGTGGGGCCTGATAACCAGGGTTCGGGCCCTGATTAGGCGTCTGCCCTGTATAAGCAGCGTTTGGATTCGGCTGCTGAGCATAGTTAGAACCGTGAGGAGGAGGAGGATACTGAGAGCCTCCAGAGTGGTTATAGTTCGGTTGAGATTGACCATGCGGATAATAACCACTCTGAGGATGAGTAGACTGCTGATAAGTGGAACCCTGCGGAGCCTGGTACGTAGGGCGCAGCTGTTGATTTGGCTGCGGCATTGAGTGAGCAGGCTGGTGAGCAGAGTGAACGGAATGAGGGGGCTGGCCTGAATGAACAGGTTGACCCGAATGAGGGGGCGGCGCTGGTTGCGCAGGCTGACCCGGTTGTAAGTGAGCCCCAGGTTGCACCGAATAAGTCGGTTGGCCTGGAGGCGGGACACCAGGTTGTACCGGATGACCCGGTTGGCCCAGGGGTGGAACAGGACCAGGTGCTTGCTGGAAACCAGTTTGACCCGAAGCAGAACCATAAAGTGGTCCTTGCTGATATGCAACGTTAGAGACAACAGGATACTGCAGTTGCATCGGTAAGGAAGGCTGGATTTGCCCCCGAGGTCCATAGGTCGGTCCCTGTTGATACCCCGGCTGAGGCTGAGCAGGTTGACCAGCAGGGTTATAATATGGTCCTTGCGGATTATAGAATGGCCCTTGCTGGCCCGCAGAGTAGCCTTGATTGGGCTGTCCCTGTGGGTCGTACTGATAGCCCGGTTGGCCTGCAGGTTGACCTTGGAAAGGTTGTGCCTGCAAGTTCTGAGCCTGGTTGTACGGTAAACCTTGAACATAAAGATAGGCCTCAGGAGCAGGGAGACGCAAAATATCCCCATGCTCGTCAAGCTGACCCGGAAAACCATACACGGGAGTGTCGTCTTGTGCATAATGCGAAAAGAAAGACCGATAAGGATCTTGGGGGAGCTGTCCAGCTCCGGCGTTCGGCTGTTGTAAAAACAACCGATACTCCTCCGGAGAGATATTCTCCGGTATAGCAGTAGCTAGATAAATGTCCTCTGGAGTTGGCCCAGATCTAGAAGCAGATGCTGAGGCAACAGCAGAAGAGGCAGCCACACAAATAGTGGGTCGCACGGGAACAGAAGTGACGGGCATCGAAGGAGACACCCCGGGCGTAGTGGCAGCTGGCCTCGAAGCAGGAGATGATATTCCCATAGAGGCGACGCGGGCTCCATTGACCCAGGTCCCGTGTCACGGCAAGAAGGACCGACGATGGTGGCCGACTCGGACTGGTCTCCTCCGACAATCCCTGGGAGCATGCGGCGGTGGTGTGGACACGTTTCCTGCGAGTCCCTCATGGTTGATCCTGCCGTTAAATCACGCAGAAGACGGCGAGGACTAGGAGGAAAAAACAGCAGCAAAAAACGGTGAACCCGATGTAAGAGAAAGGAAACCAGCTCCCAATCTCAATTCAGACAGAGGGTCCGAAAAGGGCCAGTGGAAGTCAACTGGCTCTCCAAAGGGTTGCTCGGCGAGGACCGGTCCCCCGTCGGGGAACTCGGAAACAACAGGCTGCTGTGGTTCAACAGAAGGCTCAGAAGCCTCTGAAGAATCGTCCGTGTAAGGACTGCCAGTAGACGAAACTGAGGGTTCCGCCACCGTGACAAAAGACTAGAAGAAGAGAACACACACACACACGGGCTGAAAATGAATTAAGACACACGATCAAACAGTCACAAGCAATATCTAAACGGGTGTGTTATCGTGGGAGATTGATTTTACCACATTGGAAAATAAACAAATCCTACCGTTTCATGTTTTAAGAGTCGAGAAACGATAAAAATATGACTCTATCTCTTTCAGAGTTGACACAAGCGTGAAAGGACAAGCGCTTGACGGTCTTTTCAAGTTTAGGGAGTCAGAAAAGACCAAATGACTGCTCAGGAAAAACTAGGCACAAAGGGTGGACCAGATATCCGTGAACTGCAATATACACCTTGGTTTCAAAAATGAAACAGAAATCGACCAAGGACTTTCCGTACGTGCAGGTAGTCTCCCCGAATGCTGTGTTCGGTGTATCACGGGTAAAAGGCGGCAGACTCGGCTTCCTATGGATAAAGGATTGAAAGCCTATAGGGGTCTCCCTTTATATACGCGACGGTACGGGGAGCGCAAGTCCGTACTAGCGCTGTCTAAAGCCAATAGGCGAACGACAGCTGCTAGGTTTAACGACGCCAGAACACGTCTCTAGCCTAGACTTTCTAAATATGTTGCGTTAAGTTCCAATGTTGCCTTAGGTTAATTGAATGAATTTTACAGTTGATCTTCAATTAAGTTTCAATTTCCAGGCCTTATCGTATGTAGTGTCTCCTAAATGCAAGCTATATGCCACGATGCAACATTTCGTTCGATGGTAACTAGTTAAATGAGAGTTGAGAGCTTTTACACAAACGAAATGAACGGAATACAAACAAGAATGTCTCTAATGCAACTAATGCAATTGCACACTCTTCATTGAAACACTAATCACTAGTAATACGGAAAAGATGACAATTTGCACTAATTAAAAAACAAAAGAGACTATATATTTTTTTTTTGATTTTCAATGTTTAATGGCTAATGTGCACTGAAAACAAAAGGAAAAATTCGAGAAATGATAACTAAGAGAGCGAAGCAAACAATATTCACTCAACAAAGCAAACAACCAAATCTCTAAATCGACCCAAAGTCTCTCAAATCGAAGAAAGACTCGAAAACACCCAATGGACCGTGTGATCTGGGTCCAAAGCAAGGGCAAACGAATTCTGAATGAAAGAATGAACAATCACTCAAAAAACGCAACAAAACAATCAAAGACTGCTAAGAGGGCGTGGAGAATCAATCAACAAGTTGACAGGACAATCAAGACACCAAAACTCCCAAGGAGGGCTCGATTCACTATGCCCCTAGATGCCCTAGGGCTCAAATCGTGAAACCGATAGACAGAGGCAAACAACCAAAGGATAGCGGTGAATTCCGGTCAAACAAGACTCCAATACACTCAAACAATCAGGAAATCAAGAAGAAAAGTACTGGTCAAGCTCAGAAAGCCAAAAATTGAAGAAACTCAAAAAAGTCACGGGGGTGGCGCGACTGTGGCCTTGAAACTAGCGCCAGAGGCCGAGTGGCGCGAGACAGACAAATGCAACACGCGCCAAGTGGCGCGACTGTCAGGTAAAAACCCGCGCCAGTCGAGTTCTTCAATGAAAATTAAAAAACAAGCTAATCTGAAAAGAGACGAACACAAGCACAAGCTAAGCAAACCAAGAGGCTAAAATAATGAAAGAATCCACCCAGAAGGTTCATCAAGCAAGGAGAAACAATCAAAGCGAACCAATCATAAACGGGACAAGGAAAACCGGACGATCCCCAGTGGAGTCGCCAATTTGTTGAGGAGGTAAATCCCCTCTGCGGACAGAGGCGATCCCTACTAGCCCAGCAGGGGTCTGGCAACAAACAAACAATGCTATGACGCAAGCTCCTAGTTACGAAATGAAAGACTTGGGATAAGAGCCTACCTGGATTCCAACGCTAGATCTGAAGAAAATTTTAGTCAACCCATTGCAGCAGATCACAATCCTTCCACGACCTCACAGTGGTCGAACACACACAACGAAGAGACGAACAGAGATACATGCACAAGACCGGCATACGTAATTAAATATCGGTCAGAAAAGATATTACTCGCATTAACATGATTGCAAAAGGAGTGGAACCATAATCATAGTCATCTATTAAAGTAATAAACGAATAGAAGTTACAACCGAGTTCTGACGTCGCAGCCTCCTTCGTACGGGTCCCCAGTTGTCCACGTCTCGTAAAGCTCGCCAAGGAAAGGGAAACCTCTCCAGAGTCTCGTAACAATGGTCTCCTTGCTTAATGGGCCTTAAGGGAAAGAAGGGATTCTTTACAGCACAAAGGCACTTGGGAATAGGGAGATGCAAAGCTTCAGCACTTCAAGACTAGCTTGCCATGGATCTGAGCAAGCTTATATAGCTGGGGAAGGAGGGAGTTGGGATCCCTATTATTATGGGATTGGCCCTATCAACAAGGAAGGTTCCATAGAAGGTGGCAAAACTACTTCCCTTCCATAGAACTCCCGTAGCCAAACCTCCCAACTCAAGATAGGCAGTGGTTGTGAGTTTGTTTAAACTCAACTTCCGCCATCCATATATAAAAAACAGTCCCTAAAATGGGTGGCGCGATTGCTGCTCTATGACAGAGCGCCAAGTGGCGCGACCTCTTTACAGGATTTCCCTGAGTGGCGCGAGTACTGAACTGTCTACCCGCGCCAATGCAAAAAGAGCTGTTTTTCATGGATTTTGCAAGGAGATGTCTCAGGGGGAAATGAAGCTCATACTCAGAGGGATGCAATGATGATGTTTTCAGTGCATGACAGTGTTCACAGGTCACATTATGGGTCCTCCATTGTGCGGGACGGGGAATGGTAGGGACGGTGACAAATTACTGTGTAACAGTAAGGGAAATAATCTTCACTGTAATTGGAGTGATCATATATTCCACCCGAACCAATCCATTATTTAATGTAGGAAAATTAATCCAAAATTTCCTGTGCTACAAGGAAACAATCTAATTGTTTTGCAATATCATCAAAGACTTTTGTTCTTCAGATACATCTGATAAAATTGGAGCGATACAGAGAAGATTGGCATGGCCCCTACACAAGGATGACATGCAAACTGAGAAATGGTTTGAATTTTTTAAACTCTAACAGAGATTAAAAAAAAATTGATAGCAGGATTCATTTGGAATGGTGAAAAAGATTAAAAAACCATTCATTTGGCCCGCATGGAGTGCATTACAAAGAGAAAAGAAAAGGGCGGATGGGGTATACTAGAACTGGAAATATTTGGTAAGTCTCTCATATTCGAATCAATTTGGAGATGTTTAAACACAAATGACTTATAGAGAGAGATCATTAGACATAAATACCTTTGATAGAAGGATTTAGAGGAAATTCTCATTTTGGGATGGGAGGAAAATCAAATAAGATCAAATATTTGGAAAGGTTTTAACAAGAGTTGGCCTTTCTTTACAGAGAATCTCAAGTGGTTTTTTGGAAATGGAAATAAGATCTCGATTTGCAGTCAGAATTTAGTCGGCCTGTGTCGGACCTCAAACCTTAGCACCGCGACTATAGCACACATTAATTACAAAGGTTATTTTTATATGAGTAAGATAATTAAAGCATGGGAACAGGATGTCCCAAGGTGGAAGACAAACCATGATATGGGACTTGATGGGAACAGAAAGGAGGAATGGAAAAGTTATATAAATTCTATAAAATGTTTGGGTTTGAGAAGGGGCGAAGGGGTAGACCAAGTAACTTGGGAAGTGATAGCAGTCCAAGCTGCTAATACCCACATTTTCACTACCTTTGCATATAAAAATGCATGGTTTATTTATCAACCAAATAATTCTCCATTTCACAAATTCTAATGCAGAAGCTTTTCTTTTAAATCTCTAATCAAAACCTTATTATAAAAACCTACCTTACAAACTTCATGTGCAGAAGTTGTTCTTTTTTTTTCAAAGCCTATGGTTAAAATCATATTATAAACCAGTTTCATGAAATGGATATTAATACATCAACTTTGGAATAACACCCATAGTATAAACCCTCTCCAACACATACATTAACGTATATTTTGGCTTGCATTTCATTAATACATCATATATATGGTGCCCTTTTATACAAACGTTCAAATTTGTCTTTTTAAAACTTCAAAGAAATTCTTCGGCTATAGCATATCAATCCACCATAAATCTGGACCGACACACCAACACAAACCAAAGTGCCAAAACAAAAATACATCTGGCCCCACAACATATACATTTCCACCCTTCCAAAATCTAATATCAAATATGAATATTTGATATCAACTCCGACTTTGGTTAAAACCTAAAACCAAATAAAAACATGTATTAAAGTTCTCGGGTCCCACAATGTTTCTTTCCTTGCATTAATTGTCGAATAGATTCGGTGGTCCATATTTCATCGCATTTCAAACCTGAATTTGGGTGCATATCCGACAGATATCGCACTCATTTCACTTCCGAATTTTAACAACCAAATCATACGCGAAATGGTTTTTATTACAAAACATCCAATGCCAAATGTCATTCTTAGACAACTATCGCATTCAAAATGGATGAAACCACTTACCCCCCTCCATCAATGTGAAAACCATTGTTTTTTTTTCTCAAAACCGCTTCACAGTTCCATCATAAGCTCACCATACTATTGCTCACGGTTCCTCTTCTAACCTTGCATCTTTGTTCAATACGGAATCTCTGAAATTTGGTTAAATATTCCATCGACTCCATTCCACTGTGGTTTAATTCAAAATTTCTAATAGGGCCAGGTTCCACTAATCTCCAAAACCCTCTTTTCATTCATTATCTATGTGTTTCATAATCCGTCATTTATGAAATGTGATAAAACCCTCAAAACAACTTCGAGCCCTATATTTCTACATTGTATATTCACAACAGAACACAAATTTCCTCCTTTTAATGCCTTCAAAGATGCCAATTTCAATTTCGAAATGCATCCAAACAAGTTATACTTCAATATAGAAGTCCATGGAAATTCTTTTTAATAGCATCGATCCATACTGTAATCGATGCTAATTCCTCAACATACTCAATCACTCAGAATTCAATAAATGAATAATCATTCCTAATCACACAATCTCTCAAACATGTAGTGAATACCAAATGACAGAATTCCTCTGTTCCTATCAATTCATTTGCACACACAATATATACTCAATACAAACTCAGAAATTGAGTTTTCCTTGTATTAAAACCAATATTTACATAGGAATTTTCCTTCCTCTGGCCTGATGTTCAATCAGTGGCCTTCTTCCCTAATTTTTCCCGAAGGCTTACAATCCAAACCCTACTTCTCTATCTATTTCCTATCTTCCAAATGTGTCGTTTATGTCTTTGAGGCTTACATTTTATACAAAAGGCCCTGAAACTATTTTTGGTTTCAGTTTCTGCATTTTCTCAACAATTCCCTATGAATCCTCTTTAATCATAAAATCACTATTTAATCCCTAAGAATCCTCTTTCCTCCACAAATAATGAAACAAAATGTAATTTAGGATTTATAGTTAATTCCTAAATATTTTAATCTCTATGCACTCCTAATTCTCTCATGTTCTCCAGCATTCGAGAACATTTACAAATTACTCACAATATTTAATTAAAAATCATTAAAATAAATCAAATCATTACATAAGAAATAAATTCCCTTAAAAACAAAAAACTCCTAAATCTAATAAAATGTATGGAATTTTCTTGAGCCTAATGCCCCTACATCAGACTCCCAAGGTCAAAAATATTCATGATCTCTTGATCATTTCTTTTAATCTTTGCCTCTTGGATCCCATACTTTGTTTCGTTGTTGTCCATAAGTTGTTATTCTTCCGTTGTACTTATCCAAGCTTCCATATCTTGTTTTGCATCTTACCACTTGCTATGCTTTCACAGTCTGTTCTTATTTTTCCTTTGTTGAAATTTCTTTGCTTTCTTGCTGCTGTGTTTTTCTTCTGAGACACCTTCATCATCAATATTATGATGCTTTCAATTTCTATGTCCATTTTATCCTTTATCTGGAAATTACTCTTCCTTCTGTTGCTGCTTTCAATTCCTATTGCTACTAATATTGTTGCTTTTATTGCTATTGTTGTTGTTACTGCTGCCAATGTTGCCTCCAAGATTTTTTCTCTCTCCCAAACTTCTTGAATATCTCTTAAGATATCTCCCTCTACAACATTCTTCTTTTTTTTATCACCTGCAAATTTACTCCCTAAAAATGAATTATCATTTGATTCTTTATCTGCAGTAACATATTCATTTAGTCTTCTTCGTGTACTAGTAAGCATAATTAAATTTGACAAGCTAGTATCTGATCCTATTTCTTTCACAAATCCAGGCATTTTTACTTTAGTGTCTGCAATTCCTTTCTCTTGTTCAAATGTTTCTAGAAAACATTCCAGCCACTTTCTTTATACTTGTTCCACACCACCAATATGCTGCAATTTAGTTTCAGCATAACCTTCTTCTTCTTCTTCTTCCTTGAAAATCTTCAGTAATTGTCCATCACCTCCTTGATTGATTCTAGAAATCAAATCAATTTCTTCAAACACTGTATCTTCATCCTTTATCAGAATAGAATTCTAATTCTATATCACTGTGGCAGTTCTAAGAGTGTGTCCTCCAATCTTATCTTGGCCAATTAGACAAGTCAACTCCTCCCTGTCACTAACAGTAACAAGTTCCTTCATGACCGTTTCACCTTCCTTGGAATATATGAATTCATTTTTCTGCAACATTTCATCTTCATTCAAGAAAATTCCAAGAGATGGATTGTCTTCTGCAACACCTGTAAACACAATCAAATTGTCAATTTCAAAATAACAAGACCCAATGGTCTCATTTGATGATCCAGTCACCAAATCTTCTTCCTACAGTTCTAAGCCTCTGTCAAGACTCAGAAAGTATTCAATATTTTCCTTCTTAGCTTCCAAGGTCATCTTCATTGTGTCAATCACCATAATAGAATGATGATCCTCCACTATGTTTTTAGCTAACATAGTTTCATTAAATTCTCCAACATTTTTCAATTTTTTCCCTTCTTTTCCTGCATAATTAGCACATGAATTATCAACATTAAAAATACAAGGTTTCAATGTATCTTCCTCCTCTGACAACAGATCAATGTTTTTTTCTGTGTTTCCTTCCAAATCCTTTGTTAGCACATCAATATGCTGATTTAGATTCTCCATCACACTGTCAACTAGTCTCTTCTTCTCATCATCTATTTCCTGACTGTCATTTATGACAATTTCTCTGTCTTTCATATTCAACAATTTACTCTAAGTGTGGATTCTCTGTCTCTCCAATTATCTTCTCTGAAGATCAAATTTCTTATACAATTAAGCAATTTCAATTGGAGTATAATTAGGAAATTTCACCTGACGTTCCTTACTTTTATTTGTTCTTACCAATCATTAGATGGTATTTCTTCTTCTGTTTCCTGAGACCGCTCTATCTCTCTTTTCTTCTGAGATCCTACTATATTTGCACCCTTCTGAATAGAATTCAATTTTTCTTCCTTAACAAACTCTAAAGTTTTTTCATCTTCCTATGTTGTACCTACAATCATACACAATTCATTAGTTAAAAAAAAAAAGACATTCCAGTCTCTTTTTCTTCTTCAAGCACTTCTCCTTGAACAAATTTTCATGTGGAATCCTCAAATTCCATTTTTGGCTCAAAAAATCTGAGTTCTTCCTTCCATAAGGCAATTCACTTTTGCCTCCACCTCATTTTTAATGGTTTCGAAATTAAATTCTTTCCCTTTAGGGGAAATATCCGTCCTCCACTCTAGTTTTCCTCTTCTTGTAACCATTCCTTTAGTACTTCCAATTGTACTTTCATCACTACAATCTCTCTTTCTCTGTCCTTCATCTCATCTCTGTGGAATTCTTTAGAACTTCTTCCCTGATCCTTCATGATCATCCTCATGAGCTCCTCACTCACCATGAGTTGCACTAAGTCTCTACAACAACAAGCTTTCCCTGCTCCCACTTACCTCACCAATCCCTTCTCTGGACTTGGTATTTTGGTAAGCACTGGTTCACTATCTCTAGAACCTCTTGAGGACTCCCTTCTGCTCTCTCTAGACTTATATCCTCAACTCACTTTCTCTTTTGATAACACTTCAGTTGTTCTCCTTATCCAACCTTTAGCTAGAATATCAGGTTCACTGCCATCATCATCAAAACTTTGTATTTATCTTATTTGTAACCAAAACTCTTCAATCACAATTGTCAAATTAGATTAAAATTATCTCACCTGTAAGATCTTTGCATGTCCTTTTCCTTCATTGACTTGGACTGTCTTCATTCATTTCTGCAAATTTCTGTTCTCTTCAACTCTGTGTATCTGCTACATATCAGATTAAAAATCTGATCTTCTCTTTCTTTTCCCATCAAACATTCATTCAGATTTAATTAAAAGATCTTTAATTCTCAACAGAGCCTTTCTAGCTTTGATACCACTTGATAGAATTCCAAGCTACTAATACCCAAATTTTCACTACCTTTGCATATAAAAATGCATAGTTTATTTATCAACCAAATAATTCTCCATTTCACAAATTCTAATGCGGAAGCTTTTCTTTTAAATCTCTGATCAAAACTTTATTATAAAAACCTACCTTACAAACTTCAAGTGCGGAATTTGTTCTTTTTTTTCGAAGCCTATGGTTAAAACCATATTATAAACCAGTTTCATGAAATGGATATGAATATCTCAACTTTGGAATAACACCCATAGTATAAACCCTCGCCAACACATACATTAACGTATATTTTGACTCTAATTTCATTAATACATCACATATATGGTGCCCTTTTATACAAAGGTTTGACTTTGTCTTTTTAAAACTCCAAAGAAATTCTTCAACTACAACATATAAATCCACCATAAATCTGGACACACACCAACAAAAACCAAAGCACAAAAACAATAATACATCTGGCCCCACAACATAAACATTTCCACGCTTCCAAAATCTAATATCAAATATGAGTATTTTATATCAACTCTGACTTTGGTTAAAACCTAAAACCAAAGACAAACATGTATTAAAGTTCTCGGGTCCCACAGTGTTTCTTTCCTTGCATTAATTGTCGAATAGATCCAATGGTCCATATTTCATCGCGTTTTAAACCGGAATTTGTGTGCATATCCGACGGATATCATACTCATTTCACTTCCAAAATTTAACAACCAAATCGCACGTGAAATGGGTTGTATTACAAAACAGCCAATGCCACATGTCATTCTCAAACCACTGTCGTGTTCAAAACGGATGAAACCACTTACCATCCTCCATCAACGTGAAAACCATTGTTTGTTTTTCTCAAAACCGCTTCACGGTTCCATCATAAGTTCACCATACTAATTCTCACAGTTCCGCTTCTAACCCGGTGTCTTCGTTCAATATGAAATCTCTGCAATTTGGTTAAATATTCCATCGACTCCATTCCACTATGGTTTATTTCAAAATTTTGAACAGGGCCATGTTCCACTAATCTCCAAAACCCTCTTTGCATTCATTATCTGTGTGGCTCATAATCCATCATTTATGAAATTCGATAAAACCCTCAAAACAACTTCGATCCTGATCTTGCTGCACTGTATATTCACAACAGAACACCAATTTCCTCCTTTTAATGCCTTCAAAGATGTCAATTTTGATTCCAAAATGCATCCAGACAAGTTATACTTAAATCTAGAAGTCCATGTCAATCCTTTTTAATAGCATCGATCCATACTGTGATCGATGCTAATTTCTCAACATACTCAATCACTCAGAATTAAATAAATGAATAATCATTCCGAATCACACAATCTCTCAAACATGCAGTGAATACCAAATGACAAAATTCCTTTGTTCCTATCAATTCATTTGCACACACAATATATATTCAATACAAACTCAAAAATTGATTTTTCCTTATATTAAAACCAGTATTTACATAGGAATTTTCCTTCCTCTGGCCTAATGTTCAATCAGTGGCCTTATTCCCTAATTTTTCTTGAAGGCTTACAATCCAAACCCTACTTCTCTATCTATTTCCTATCTTCCAAATCTTTCGTTTATGCCTTTGAGGCTTACATTTTATACAAAAGGCCCTAAAACTATTTTTGGTTTCAGTTCCTGCATTTTATCAACAATTCCCTATGAATCCTCTTTAATTCTAAAATCACTATTTAATCCCTAAGAATCCTCTTTCCTCCACAAATACTGAAACAAACTCTAATTTGGGATTTATAGTTAATTCCTAAATCTTTCAATCTCTATGCACTCCTAATTCTCTCATGTTCTCCAGCATTCGAGAAAATTTACAAATTCCTCACAATATTTAATTAAAAATCATTAAAATCACTCAAATAATTACATAAGAAATCAATTCCCTTGAAAACACAAAACTCCTAAATCTAATAAAATGTATGGAATTTTCTTGAGCCTAATGTTGCTGCATCAGGAAGGTACATCTGCAGAGGATCATATCAACACAAAGAAGGCTTATACATAACTGCTAAATAAAAATTGGATTACAAACTAGACAATTGGTTTAAAATCATGTGGAAGGTAAACATGCAGGTTAAAATGGTTATTTTTATATGGTTAGTATAGAAGGACAAAAACCTGACTTGGATAAGTTTACAGAGGAAAGAGTGGCATGGCTCAAGAATGTGCACTTTATGTGGGGAGGAGGCTAAAGATATTTTCAACCTTTTTTATAGTTGTACTTTTTCCTGGGAGGCACTCAACACGTTATGCACATTTCTCAAGCTACAGACCCCTATGTACTAAACAATTGTTGACTACATTTAGGGTAATTCTATTTTTATTTCATTGGTACATTTGGTGTGGAAGGAACAAGAAGATATTCGAAGGGCAGATGTGCCCTTCACAAAAAATATGCTTACAAATCTATAGCTCACTGGAAAATATGAAATTAAAGAAGAAACCTCCTTGTGATTTATCGAAGAGGCTGCGCCCTTTTGAAATACACTACCCTACATGCTTCTTCGATGGTGTATCACAAAATCAAAGTTGTGGTTGTGGTGCGTGGCTCATAATTTCCCCAGATTTCCATTATAAAATATATTAGAATGGGGGAAGAGTTACTAATACGAGGGTAGAACTATTAGCTCTGTGGGGTTTGTTATGGTTTTCCAGTCAACTATATCTGGAAAAGCTATGGGTGTTTGGAGACTCAAAAGTAATTATAGATCACATGAATAAGGGATCCCACCTTAATCGTGATTATCTTACACACTGGCTAGAGCGTATTTATGTATTGAAGTGGACCTTTACTACTATATCTTTTTTTTCATGTATATAGAGAAAAGAATAATGAAGTGGATCGATTATCCAAAATGGGATTGAATGGCATTTTTGGTGAAATGCACTATGAGTTATATAAGTCTTTCAGCCCCGTAGCAGAAGGTAAGATAAATCTTATATAAGACTCATTATGTTTAGCTCTTTTTGAAATAGAATAATATGGGAACACACTGCAAGATAAACAAATGACCCAATGTAATGACATCGAGAGGTAACGTTAAAACAATGTTCTTGACAATTTTTTTCTTGGATAGCATACATAGAGGAAGAACCTCTTTTTTAATGAAAATTTAATGGAACTGTTATAAGTACTTGATCCAATCAAAGCTATATGCCCTACTACATTATATAAACTAGAAGTATTTTTCATGTTGAAAAAAATATCATCAAAGACCGACTAGCATATTTCACCATGTAGAACAAATTTTTTGGGGTTCCTCATCGATGAAGGATTTTTTGAAGAAAAAATATCGAAACAAAGATGAAAGAGGATCTGCATTTGCTCGACCCCACAAGATTTAGAGGCACCCAATGAAACATTAAGGTTTCCTCCCATGATAAGATTCTGTCGATTTATAAATGATTTGCAGGAATAAATGTTTCTCTAAGGAAGATAATATTCCAAGAATTCAATTTCTTTCAATGTAAATGAAGTTATCTACCCAACATATGGAAGAGCTCGGACGACAGCTTTTTGCCGGAATCTGGTAAAAAACAAAATTCAAAAAATCAAGTAATTGGAGTGTTTGAATTGCATTTTTGATAGTGGAAATGGATTCAGCACTATCAAAAACACTTAGGGCATCCAAAACAATGAAGTTTAACAACTATAAACAAGGTTCTGATAAATATTTGCCATATTTTTTCAAAATCTTTGCCAGATTCTAGGCTATTTTGTTGCTTTTTTAGACTACGACAATGTAAATATTTTGGAAACACTTCCCAAGCCCTTACTGTTAAATGACAGGATTTTCATTGGTACACAATGGGGGGGAGGGTGAGTTCATAGTAAGTACCCTAAAAATTGAAGACCGATTACCTACCACCATATCTACTTTGGCCCATTCTTTTTCTTTGGCGAGTTTTCATTTGCAGCCTCGATGATGGTAATCTTGGGACAAGAGATGGACTTGTCCAAGACCAAGTTCTAAGGGTTTCTGATAACGCCTATTTTTTAGCGGAAAAAGGTGATAGAAGGATATACACTCACCTGACATCCATGCGAAGGAATGAGAGGGGTATTCATTTGGACTAGTAAGTTGTAAGGTAGAATTGATAGAGGGAAGAAAGCTTGAGAGAGGGCAACAGGGGGAAAAGGGTGTGGGTTAGAAGTAGACCATCTAGAAAAATTTGATGAGGAGCATAGAAACAGAAGCAAAAATCAAAAGAAGATAGTATAGAAGTGCCAGGTCCGAGATGCTCTGGAGAGGATACAGAGACGCCATCCATATTCATTGGTTCCACGTGTGCAGGCATAAGAGTGCACACCAATTCATCCTAGCACTGAAGAGGAACTCTTGTTCCCCTTCTAGAAGAAGGGATGTTGTTTCGCATGTTGATGTCCTCCCAAAAAACCTAACTCTATCCCATCGGAGTAGATTGATCCATATGGAATTTTCGAGCAAGATTCCCATAACAGTGACATCTATAGCACTTAAAAGGGACACCTTCATAATCAACCTCCTAGATTTCGTCTTCACCTTCCCCAAGTTGCATCTCATCAAGGATACCTTCTGTGAGGACCACCAAAACTAGAATACGTGCCATTATCAACATGAATGTAGTTATATATGATAAATCTTGGCCCAAATAAGAACCGATGTAGTTCCGAAGATCGTGGAAAATTTCATATACCTAATTCTGTAGAGGAAAACCAGGTAGGTGAACCCAAATTGGCACCACATCTAACCACTACTTGGTGTTAAACATAGGATACCAGACTTTGAAAATTATAGGTGATGCGTCTATGTTCTAAACCCTACCTTCGATGGTTAGAGCATCACATGGAGCTCAAAAATGAATATGAATCTAATTATTTGACAATAATTTAACTCGTGAGGGAGACTAAACAACTAGAGAAATATCCTGACAATCCCATGAATTTAAAGTTTCTATAAATAATCGTCATCTCTTCACCCTTCCAACAAGAGAGGTCTCAGCTAAAAATGTTTCCCTTTCCATTTTCACATCGCCACCTAGGACCAAATCCACATGAGGCCTTCTCTTCTGCTAAACATAGTGAAATTTCTGGTGGGAAGATTTAATAATATTTGATCTACTACTAAGGCTAGGGTTCTAAAAAGGGTTTTCAAGAAACCCTACAGAAATTTTCATAGGGACCTTGGATTCCAAAGGGAAAGAAAAAGGAAATTGTGTTTATTATGAAGTTGTGGGGTTTTGAGGCAAGGTAGGGTTAAATTTGGCTACTAGTAAACTGACGTGATTAGAGAAGTCTGGCCAAAAACCCCTAGAGAAAACAAAATCCAAACTGAGCACAACGGACGTTGCAAATCCAAACTAAAAATGGGGGATTATTTAGGAAATATTTTAGAGAAATCATCTAAGGCAGTTTTTTGCTTTAAATATGGGAATTCTCTATCGATGTAACATAATAGCTTGGATAATAGTTTTTTTGTTGGTAATTCAAAAAATCAAGTAGTTGGAGTGTTTTAATTTCATTTTTTATTGTGGAAATGGATTCAGTATCATTGAAAACTCTTAAGACACCCAAAGTACCGAAGTTTAACAACTATAAACTAGATTTTCAAAAATATTTGTCTAAATTTTTCATAATTTTACCAAAATTTCTAAGTTATTTTATAGATTTTTTTAGACTACTACCCAAATATGGGCCAGAGAACCAAGACTCTAACCATAGGATGTATGAAAATTGACACCCCAAACCTCGACCAATAGATGAGTAGACACGAAAATATCACTGACATAAAACTGAGGAGGGCATTCACAAAAAAAGACGATAGGTAAGTACAAATACATGTGGGAATATAAAGTGGGGATTGAAACAAACCAAGAAAGAAATCATTCCCAAGAAAAGATATAAATATGCCATAATAGGGAGAATCCTATGGCTCATTATCCACCGGTTCCATGTCTTACATGCATTGAGAAATTGAGGGAAAAAAATGCCAGGGTTCTTTAAACAACGCATATCCCATGACAATAACAATGACAGATTGTTGGGAAAAATACTGAGAGGGGGGGTGAATCAGTATTTAGGGCTGAACAATTTTTCTTTTCTTTCTCTTAAAACCATATGTTACAGTACTACATCCAACATGTATGTCCAGATATCTTATTATGTCTTTACTTAGAGAATTGCATAAGATAAGAATTAAGCATGAATAGAAATAACAGAACAAACCATCAAACATAAACAACACATATGAACACCAATATTTAAGGTGGAAATCCAATTCGAGAGAAAAACACCGCTGCTGTAATCTCAGTCTTCAATATTTATTATAGAGAAAACTTCTTACAATATATGCTGGTGCAGACTTATACCATCACGCAGGCACCCACCGGTAGAAGGCTACAACCTTCTCTCATTTACCAGCCTCTCCTGGAAGGGAGCTACTATCCCCTGCTCTCATTTACCAGCCTCTCCTGGAAGGGAGCTACTACCCCCTGCTCTCGTTTACCAGCTACCACTGGAAGGGAGCTACAACCCCCTCACTGAAGGCTTTGACCCTCAGCACCACTGCGGACCACGTTTCATCAATTTTCATACTGGATCCACCAGTTTCCACATGACATACCTTGCAGGCCACCATATTTATTCATTCAGTACACTCACACCAGTTCTTCATGATTTCTTCCGTCATTCAAAACCAGAGATTCATCATCGTCAGATCATTCTATCCATGGGTGCATCGTAGTTTCATATTTATCAATTAAGAACAGAGCTCACCCATACAGATATTCCTTGAAGAAATTTTTCATTCACAACCCTTACGATGCGCACCTCGTTCTCTATTTTTCTTCTCGTTATATAGTTTTGCCTTTATTAAAACCATGAGTCAAAACCATGAACCGCTAATGGTATTCCTCTGTTAGTATTTCTTTTGTTTTATCCCATGCAAATTTTGATCTCTTTTTAATTTATTTATCAATTTTAAAGAAATTGACAAATAAATATATTTACAACTTTTGAATTCCCAAGCCTTATATCTAAAGTTTAACCCTTCGGACTTTATAGAAATATCCAATGCTTCCAAGTAAATTAATCTTACGATAAACCTTTGACCCTGGGCCCACATATATAGTCAATAACCAATCCAATACGTGCACGGTACCATAAGTAAATTTCGCGCAAGTCCAGCGTCCGATCACTGTTAGATTAGCAAGCTTCCATATCAACGACATATATTCATATCGCTCGACCTCCGATGCCGAACGTTAACGTGAGATGGCCCACCGTGCCTATGTTAATCTTCATGCACCTTCAACAAATGATGATCGTCCGATGACCCCTTCCCAGATCAACGACGCTCAACGATATCGCTGGGCATCCTGGGTCGAACTATAACGCTCGATGAAAAGTGGTTTTGTGAAGTCGTACAGGGACGTGTGTCGAGCACTCTATGGAATCACTCCGAACCTCTTGAATACCGCTTGCCCGTTGAGAGCGGTGCGATAAAAACCAGAAACCGTCGTTACTGTTCCTCTCGCAAGGTTCCGCCTTCTTCACTCAAGGTTCCACTCCCCCTACTCGATTATTGTAATTTGACTAATTTGTATCACAATTCTTCATGAAGACTTCTGTTATTTAATGCGGTGAACGGACCGATTAACACTGCAGGGGCTTCATTCCTTATTTACTGTGACATCGCTTGCGCTCTTCATCAACAAATTAACCCATTATTTTGTTTATTGAGGCTTGACACCAGTTCGATGCAATCTTCATAATAGGGATCATATCCATAATATATAACACAAGAAATTCACACCAGATTCCCTTTACAACCTTAAATTCATTCTTGATTTGTGGTTCCACCTCTTCATGCTCCATTCTGGTTCCACAAGCACCAATGTACAGTTGCCATGCCATGTTTTATTGTTCTAGATCATACCCTAAGAATTCGAACAGGAAATTTTCCAACATATCTCCTCTTTTACGCCTCGACTTCCCTTCTTCCTACTTTGTCTCTGCTTGTCTCTGCTCCTTGACCGATACTTCCTCTATTCTTCTGATCAGATGCTCCTTTGTAGACAAAGCCTTTGCCATCAATGACAATATTCCAACACAAAGGACCCGAAACCAATATAATAGACCCAAATGATGCGAAATAAATATCAAAACCTCGAAAGTAAGAATCATGAGGAAGTTAGTGAGGGTTCTGATCCTAAAGCTATAAGTAGTAGTCACTCCTAAATGTGCAAAGATAAAATGAAGGTAGTTCATATCGTCAATATTTGGGAAGATTTGTCTTTCATTGTTGTGCTCGAAGTAGCAATTTTGTCTTCTAGTTATGCATACAACATCCTAAATGAATTATCACCAAAATATGTCAAACGGGTGCGTCCCAAATTTAAGGATTCGGAGTGCAGCACCCAAAAATTCTGCTAAAGTAAATTTTAACCACAACCATGTGGGACTTGCACATAATCCCGCTGATGCAATATCAAAAGGCTAAAAGCCATGTGCTAATCATTTAAATATTGGAAATTGGCTAGAAAAACATGTGAGTGTGAGGACATGAATGTCTATTTACAATTTTACAAAATAGATAATCCAATAAATAAAAACATAAAATGTAACCACATGAAATATTTACACATAAAATGAAATTGGAATAAGAAAGTTTACCATATTCTAATTTTCTAATTTATTGGTAAATAATTTTACCAAATCAAACTACAGGGCAACAAAAACTCTTCAAATTTAAAATTTTAAAATAATATATTATATAAAATTTGTATATTACAAAATTTAAATTATATATATATATATATATATATATATATATATATATAATGCCAACTTGCAACCGTGATGATAATAACATAGTGATAAAGATTATATAATAATTCCAAGTGCGTCTAAAATTAGTTGCTCTTGTAATGTAAAATCTCGTTTTAATTTAATATTATTTCATCATGTGGCCCGAATTTAATAAAATACAAAAAAAATTCATTTTGAAATGAGGAATTGCATATGAAACGAATTTAGTGATACGTTTGAGGGTTAGAAATATTCAATAATAGATGATATTAATAGAAATATTTACACATAAAAGGTAAGAAAATAAAAAAGAAAATGGAAAATTATAATGGAATAAGACCATTTTTTAATTTCAGTTTTGCTTTAAAAAAAGCTTAGAAAATGAAAAGTAAAAGTAAAAAAAATCATAATGGAATAAGAAAGTTTATCATTTTCTAATTTCTTTTTTTGCTTCCAAATAATTAAAAAAATTAGAAAATGGGAAAGGGAAAAAACCTTAGAAAATGGGAAAGGAAAAGTAAAAAAATAGAAAAGAAAATGAAAAAAGGTATTGGAATAAGAAAGTTTCCCGTTTTCTAATTTCATTTTTCCTTTCAAAGACTTGAAAAGCTTAGAAAATGGGAATGAGAAAGTAAGAAAATATAAAAAAAATTGGAAAATCATAATGGAATAAGAAAGTTTACTATTTTCTAATTTATTTTTTCTTTCAAAGGCCTAAAAAGCTTTTTAAATGGAAAAGGAAAGAGCTTGTCTATGTAAATATGTAATACATTGCTAATTTTAAAAGGAATGGTTATTTTTGAGATTTTATATATTTTTTAAATATGGTTATATTTATTATGAAAATTTCTAGATACATAAGTTTTTAAATTAGAAGAGTGTTTTAAATTCAAGTTTAGAAAGGAATATAATTTTTGAAAATAAATGATAAGTGTGGTTTTTAATTCAAAATAAATTTAAAAAATAGTAAATGAAAGGTATTATTTTCACAAAGAAAACAATTTTTTAAGATGTATAATGTTATTTTTTTCTCTAATTCCTTTCAATAATACTTTGACACGATCCAAAGACTTCAATTTCTCTCTACTATTATTATTATTATGATCCATATAATTTGTATGGTTGTTAACACAACTTGTAATTAATAACCCAATAAAATCATCCTAAGTCTATAATACAAAAGAAAATAAATTTAAATGAGAACGTTCAAAGTGTTATCCTTATAAAAACCACATGCAAGCATGGTTAAGTCAATTAATGTCTTCTAACATTGCTAGCAGCTAGTAGTTAAGGAAATGAGCACTAGTGTTTTAGCACAATGGGGATTTCTTGAAAAATTCATGAATCTCCCACACGTAAAACTAGGTCACCATCTATGTTACAATAGTTGAGATCTGGATGTTGGGGAAGCCATTGTGATCTGGGTGTTGGGGAAGCCATGACTAGTTGATATTTGTACAAAATAACAACCTGGAGGAAGCTGGTCATCTTCGGAAGTACTGTATCACAATAATATTTATAAAATGAAAAAGAAGAAGTAAGGAAAAAAAATTGGAAAATCATAATGGAATAAGAAAGTTTACCATTTTCTAATTTAATTTTTTCTTACGAAGGCTTGTTGTCCAGGTAAATCCCCTCTGCGGAAAGAGGTGATCCCTCCCGTCCTAGGGTGGGTCTAGCAACTACGGGAACATACTAACATCTAGCTTCCTAGATTGTAAATGAAATTTAGAGCAAGGAAGATGACCTACCTCGTTCTGATGCTATGTTGTCGTCTTCCATCAAAGCTACTTGATCCGTTGCTCTTCTTCAGCTCGATACACATTGCTATCAACGTTTGATTACCTGTATAGACAGTCAAGACAACACGACAAACATAACACCACAAAAAACATAAAACAATTACGACCTATATAACTAATCAAGGAAGGCTAGAAATATCATTATAGATGTAAACAAGAATGGAAGATAAACATCAGATGCATTTTATTATGATAAATACAAGGGGAATTTACAACCAAGCCTTGATGTTGAGGCTCTCATTTGGTAGGTCTGTATCCAAGCATGTTTGTCACACCCTCATGAAAAAAGGTCTAAGATCTCACTATGTTCTCAACACACACAAAAAATCACATTCTGCATTGTTCTCCCGAAGCTATGATTGCTTCTTCTCTATGCTAAACTTTTCAGCTATCTGTTCAACTAGAACATGTTCAACTAGAATATGTTCAACTAGCACATCAATGGAATATGGATATATTTATAGAGGAGAGGAGGAGGTTGAGATCCCTACAACAGTGGAAGGGAGGCCTTATCCCTTTCGAACCACTCCCTATGACTCATCCACGAAGTTGTTGTGATCGAAAATGTGCCTCTATTTTTTTTTAAATTCCATAAACAGATTGGCACAGGCAGCTCACTAAGACAGAGCACCAACTGGCGTGGGCTCAGCATTAATTTTCCTCATTGGTGAGAGGGCATAACGAGCTACGAACGCCAAGGAAAAAACATGTGTTTTTAGTGGTCTTCTTAGGAAATGGTCAACAGAGGGAATGTTGTCCTCATGGAAAGGGATGCAATGATGGTATTTGCAAGGCATGATACTTCTAATTAGTCACATAAACGACCCTCCAATGTGCAAGATGGGGATTGCAGGGACAGTGACAAATTACTGTGTAATACATGCCCCCTAAAGTATAAAGTCCAAACATGACTGAGGGGTGAAATGTTCAAATGCTTTACAAGTACATGCAAGGAACTAGACGCTGATGTTGGGAGACCTACAATTCAAGCATAGATACATATACATATCTGAAATCTTTGTTGAAAATACATGAATCCATGGTATAGTCGCAGCTATCCATCAAGAAAAGGATCATGTGAATGGATCCTCAGCATGGACGTAGCCATCTGAGTGAAGGGATCATATGAAATAGATCCACGGCATGGGCGCAGCCATCCATCTAAGGAATCATGTATATAATCATGAATGACTCATCACTCATTGCAACCTAGAATTTTGTGATCGAAGCCCAGGGTCTTGTGCTCTGACACCACCCGATCAAAGTACAAATTCCAACATGTGAATAGACGTGTTGAAGTCGAACATGCTAGGAAATCACTTGATTACCGTTCAATGATCTGAATTGTTAACAAGTGCGAGAGAAACCACCCATAATTCCAATGTATCTCAAGGTACTACTAGTACAATCCACATAATGTGAATAGTGAGTTGAAGTTGAACACCCATGAAATCACCTGATCGAAGGCCAATGATGTGAACCTGTCGTCAAATGCGAAGAACTTTCCATTAGGGCATGCAAGCTCTAAGGTACCATAAAGGAGTCTCTAGATCAACTTCTCGAATAATGAGCTAAAGTCGACAAGAAGCGATCTGTCGAAGGAGGGTCATAATGAATCCCACATAATCGACATGAAACGCAGAAGGTAATATGAGTGTGAATCAAGACTGAAATAGAGGATCAGGGAATGTACAAACTGTAGAAGGATTTTCTCTTGAACATATCGGCGACACGACTCTAGAATTTGGTAGCACTTGACACAAATAGGATTAGATGTCATGTTGACAAAATTGGTAATCGAATGAGAGGAAAACGGATTTACCAAACCCATGGAGGAAAAATGACAAAGTGAAGATATCCCAACCCGACACGAACTGCAGACAAATGTCATGTCCAAGAGTGACATATTGTCGACACAACTGATGAAAAACTTCCATTTTTCCCCACCATTTTTGGCGAGTACCTTTTTATTTTTACACAAGCTTGAAGAGGATACCATATGCTTGTCATATAATTTTGTCCTTCGGACAAATCCAAACTAGTACATTTTATGAGCCCTAGGACGGAGGAACTCGAGTAACGTCATTACGACGGAGTCCAATGTCATCAGTTTTTAATGAGTCTGAAAAAGGAAGAACTCGGCGTCTTTTCATGTTTAGATAGTTTGAAAAGACGCAGAAAAGAAAACTCCAGCAGTCTCTTTTCGTAAATAGTCCCTCAGATCCGAAAAGGTAGAAAACTGTGTCTAAGAAAACCTCCTAGACGCGATAGGCTAGGGTATTCCTTTTTTGTAAATAATCTATCCTAGCCCAAAAAAGGGGTAAATGTATACTTGGTAGATATCACTTCGTAGCCAATTTAACAAGCTCAAAACGACAAGAGAATTAGCAACATTTTCAGTTTTAGAGAGCCAGAACAGAGCTGAAAGTTGACCCCTCCTGGAGGAATGAGTGGTATAAAGGGTAGAAACTGGTTCCAGTAATGGTGGAACTACTTAGAACAAGTAAAGTTCAAGAGGCTGGCTAACAAGACCATTCATCGCAGCGGTTACTCTGGAATGGGTGAAACAATCAAGTGAAGGCATATGATCAGCCAAGAAGATAGTGACGATGGAGTGATAAAACCAAGGCTCATCTAGAAAAAACAGGCTGATAAAATGGAAATCACGAGAGGTAAAATGGGAAAGGTTTAATTTTTACACAATCTTGAAATCAGGAAACTCTGCTTGAATTTGGTTTCAATTTTACACAAGCCTAAAAACATGGGAAACTTTGCTTGGAATTGGTTTCATTTTTAAACAAGCTTGAAACAAAGATAAACTATACTTGAAACTGGTTTCATTGTTACACAAGCTTGAAACAGAAACAAACTATGCTTGAAAAAGTAAGCATGCCCCCAGCATGGTGACTCAATTTGAGTTACATTCCCCTCAAGTTGCAATCCATATGAAAGGAAGATGGAGTGAAGGTATAAATTACGATATTAAGTGAAAGACATGACGAGGATTTTACCAGATCTAAACAAAGACTCGAATTGAATGAGAACGTGTTTCATTGTTTTAATGAGGTTGACACATTAAAATAAATATCCTCATAAGAGCTTGTTTAATTTTTTAATGAGCTTGACACACAAAAAAAAACTCTGCTCTGACAACTTTGTTTCATTTTTTAAGGAGCTTGACACAAGAAAATGAACTATGCTTCGATGAGCTTGTTTCATTTTTTAAGGAGCTTGACACAAGAAAACGAAATCTTCTCCAACCATCTTGTTTCAATTTTTAAGGAGCTTGACACAAGAAAACAAACTCTGCTCTGATGACCTTGTTTCATTTTTTAAGGAGCTTGACAGAAGAAAACAAACTCTACTCCGACATACCTCATCATAATGAATAAGAAGTCATAGCTTCCAAGGTTTTCCCGTCCAATGCAAGGAAAACATCTTGGAATTCTGAACCCAATCCCCCTGGCACACGATGCACAATGGCACTATCACTAAATACAGGCATAGGATAGGTAGCCACATAATTGACATGCAACGGGAATGACACAACCGGAAGATAAATATCCAGCATGTATGATGGTGGGATAGCTGCCATATTAGGACCAAAGAACGCAAGTTGATCGATGGTCATGATCCATCCTTGGTGCGGAAAACACATCACACGAAAGAGGGAGGAGATAAGCACTCCCATGGCATAAGTATAATCGTGGCCCAAGAGTAAATTAAAGTCCAAGGGGCTAGGAACAACCATCATGTCCATATGGACAATTTTCCCTCCCAAAGTAGCAGGCAAGTTCGGAAGGATCCCTAACGGTTGACTAGTTCCTATGTTAAATGCCAAAATATTTTGCGTAACGGGCACAAGTGGCGGTGAACCGAAAGCTTGCCAAGTAGTTGAGGATAAAATACTAACATACATGCCTTCATCTATAATGGTTCTAGGTACAACCACATGGGAGGCCTGTATCGTGATCTCAAAGGGCACATAAGAAAGAAAGTGATAACTTGCGAATCGACACCAATCAAAGGAAGCGACCAAACTACTTGGAGGGGCTACCATCGAATCGAGATGGTCTTCCCCTGGTGTTACGAGAGAAGAAGGAGCATCCTCTGCCACCTCCATCAGGGAGGCAGAAGGAGTATCCTCTGGGACCTCCATCATGGGAGGCAGAGGAGTAGCTTCCAAAGGTAAAGGGATGGGATAATATTTCTCCAAGTCTGAGGAATATGAAGAAACAAGAAGAACAAGAGGGATGTGAGATCCACTCTCAATGGAAAATATCTAGTGCACCGTAGACGAGACCAACTCAACTGATCCCACGACCAATGGTTGTTCAGGGATGGATTCATGATGGTGAATTTCTGAGGGAGTGGGATCAAGCAAGAATGACTCTTGACTGATCATTCGATCAACTGGTGAAGGACTCAAAGAAAGTTGTTTGTAACCAGCCGGAAGGAATGGTGCAGAAACAGTCGAGTTGTCCAAAACTCTCTTGGCTTCATCCATATATGGACAAAGGTGAATGGCATGGTGCTCTTCACACAACTTACAGGGATTGGCAAGCTTACCCCACTTCTTAGGAGCTTTACCAGCACTAGCTGAAGACGTGCCCCCAACCTAACTCCCGGAAGCCAAAGGCAATGGCGGATGACTGTTGGACCATACTTCGAGCACCTTGGGAATACCAGGGAAATCTCAAAGTAGATTGCTTCCCTGGCACAACATGAAAGGGAACTTAACTTTCCGTGAGGGTTGGGAAGGTTTATCGAGAGCAGGTGTTTTAGAAGCCAACAGCTGAAAAATTAACCTCTCGCTTATCTGATTTCTTCTTCTTCTTCTTAGCCAGCTGAGTACTAGAATTCAAACTTTCACTAGGTGAAGTAGAAGATGAGGATGAAGAAATAGGCGAAGAAGGGGAGAGGTTCACCTTCGAATCAATGGCATTGCTCAGGCGGAGGAGTCTATGGTACGGTAGCTGGAACACTTGAGACCACAGAGGTTGAAAACAGCCAAACAGGAAACCCAACAGTTAACCCAGGGAGGGATAATGTGGCCATATAAGTGTTACACAATTATTTTTCACTATCCCTGTAATACCCATCTTGCACATTAGAGGGTCATTTCTGTGACTAGTTAGAAGTGCCATGACTTGCAAATACCATCACTGCATTCCTTGCCATGAGTACAACATTCCCTCTGTTGACCATTTCCCGAGTAGACCACTAAAAACACTTGTTTTTGCCTTGGCGCTAGTAGCCCGTTATGCCCTCACGCCAATGAGGAAAATTAACACTGAGCCTACACTAGTTGGCACTCCGTCTCAATGAGATTCCCGTGCCAGTCTGTTTATGGAATTTTTTTTTAAAAAAGAGGCGAAGTTTTGATCACAACAACTTCATGGATGAGTCATAGGGAGTGGTTGAGCTAAATAGCCATGGCCTTCCTCCTTTGACATATTGTTTCCACCCTATGGGGAAACCTCCCAAGGCCTCCCTTCCACTATTGTAGGGATCCCAACCTCCTCCTCTCCTCTATAAATCTAGCCATCTTCCATTGATGTGCAGGTTGAACATATTCTAGTTGAACAGATAGCTGAAAAAGTTAGCATAGAGAAGATGCAATCATAGCTTCGGGAGAACAGTGCAGAGTGTGATTGTTTTTGTGTGTTGAGAACATAGTGAGATCTTGGACCTTTTTTAATGAGGGTGTGGCAAATGTTCTTGGATACAGACCTGCCAAAGGAGAGCCTCAACATCAAGGCTTGGTTGTAAACTCCCCTTGTCTTTATCATAATAAAATGCATTTGATGTTTATCTTCCATTCTTGTTTACATTTATAATGAGATTTCTAGCATTCCTTGATCAGTTAGATAGGTTGTAATTGTTTTATGTTTTTCATGGTGTTACGCTTGTCGTGTTGTCTTGACTTTCTGTACAGAAAATCAAACGTTGATAGTATCGTGTATTGAGCTAGAGAAGAACGACAGATCAAGTAGCTTTGATAGAAGAGGACAACATAGCGTCAGAACGAGGTAGGTCATCTTCCTTGCTGTGAATTCCATTTACAATCTAGGAAGGTATATGTTAGTATGTTCCCATTGTTGCTAGACCCACCCTAGGGCTAGAGGGATCACCTCTATCGGTATAGGGGATTTACCTAGACAACAAATTGGTGACTCCACTGGGGAGTTTCCTTTGAGTTTGTCACTCTTTGAGGTTTTAGTCGTTCAACGGATTTAGTCGAATGACCATTTCCCTGTTTGTTTCCTATGTTTTTCATCAATTACGATCTTTCATTTTTTGCTTGAAGTGGTGAGTCTGGTATTCGTTGGGAGAAATTCTTTGTTTTTTCTTGCTCAGGCATTGGTGCTTTTATTTTTCTGATAGTCACACCGATTGGTGCTAGTTATTAGTGAGCAAGTCGCACCACTTGGCTCTATTTTCACCCACAAAAGTCATGCCAATTTTAGGGTGTGTGAAAAATTGAGGTTTTTTCCCTAATTCCTCCACCAGTGTGTCTTTCCCTTCTGGTATTTTTCTCTATATGATTTAATCGCTCTCCCCTCTACTTTTTCACTTATGAGCATAGATTACATTTCTCATTGTTCAACTGAAAAGTCTTATTTCTTTGATTTCTTGATGTTAAAGGGAATGAATGCCTTGTTTTGAGCTCATGATTTCGAACTCCTTTTTGTGCTTGACCTCATATGTCTTATAGCCTTTTGAGGAATTTCATTATAAAGCGTTTAAAACAATGATTGCATTCTTAGTGTTTGTTTACATCTCTTTTGCATTCATCCTTCATTAAGAAAATTTGCGTTCATTTAGTTTTCGTCTTAGAGCTTTCTTTTCTTTAAAATGCATTAGATCACGTTGCATTGAAGAGTATTTTTTGAGATTATCATTGAACTTAGATTACATTGTTTAGTGATTGAAAGATAAAAATTTCATTGACTGCATTCTCTTTCATTAAAAGCATGCATTAAGTAGATTCTCATTTCATCGAAAAATGCATTGAGTGCTTTCTTATCATTTCAAAAGAAAAACGAAATTGTGCATAGATGACAATTGCATAGTTTTCAAAAAAGAGGATTTTGCATAGATTACATTGCATAATTCACACCATTGAATGTTTTAGATTGCTTTTGGATAGTGAAAGTCATCTAGTTTGGAAAATTTTTGTTTGCAGTGTTTTTGTTAGTTGCACCATTGTTTGAAGCTCTTTCCTTAACTAGATAGCATTCATCGAATTGAAAGATTTCTTTTGTCATATAGTTTGCATCTAGAGGTTTTATGAGATCCAACATTCGATAGGTCCTTGAAATCGAAACTTAAATTGAAGATCAACTTTAAAATTTACAGAATTAACCTAAGGCAACATTGAAACTTAACAGAACATCTAGTAGTCTAAGGTAGAGACGTGTTACGGCGTCTTTAAGCCTAGTAGCTGTCACTCGCCATCTGGCTACAGACAACGCTAGTACAGACTTATGCTCCTCGTACCATCACGTATATAAAGGGAGACCCCATTAGGTTGCAAATCCTTTATCCATGGGAAACCGAGTCTGCCGCCTTTTACCCGTGACACACTGGGCACAGCATTCAGGGAGATTACCTGCATGTATCTTAAGTCCTTGGTTGATTTCTCTTTCATTTTTACCAAGGTGTATATGTGAGTTCACAGATTTTTGGTACGCCCATTTACCTAGATTACCAAAGACGTCACTTTGATCTTTACTGACTCTTTTAACTGAAAAGATCATCGAGCTCATGTCCTTTCAAGCTCCTGTCCAACTTGAAAGCGATAGAGTCACCTTTTTCTTGTTTCTCGACTCTGAAAATATGAAACAATAGAGTCTGGTTTTAGTGTCTTAAAAATTAATCCCCCATGAAATTTTCCTGGTTAGAATTTTTGTCCTTACTGTTTTATTTCAAGGTCGTTTTTGATAGTAGCTTTTCCAGAGTTTTCCAGTCAAGGAGTCCCCTCTGAAGGGATTCCTAGTCTTTTTCCTGCTTTAGGAAATTTTGGTGCTCCTTATATGGCCACATTACCCCTCCCTGGGTTAACTTCTGGGTTGCCTGTTTGGTAGTTTTCAACCTCTGTGGTCTCAACTATTCTGGCTACTGTACCATCCACTCCTCCACCTGAGCAACGCCATATTGATTCAAAGGTGTACCTCTCCCCTTCTTCGCCTGTTTCTTCATCCTCATCTTCTACTTTGCCTAGTGAAATTTTGAATTCTAGTAATAAGGTGGCTAAGAAGAAGAAGAAGAAGACTAAGAAGAAGAAGTCAGATAAGCGAGAGGCTAATTATGTAGTTGTTGCTTCTAAAACACAGGTTCTTGATAAACCTTCCCAACCCCTGTGGAATGTTAAGTTCCCTTGCATGTTGTGCCAGGGAAACCATCTACTTCGAGACTGCCCTCACATTCCCAAGGTGCTCGAATTATGGTCCAATGGTTGTCCACCATTGCCTTTGCCTTCTAGGAGTAAGGTTGGGGGCACGTCTTTAGCTAGTGCTGGTAAAGCTCCTAAGAAGAGGGGTAAGCTTGTCAATCCCTATAAGTTGTGTGAAGAGCACCATGCCATCCACCTTTGTCTGTATATGGATGAAGCCAAGAGAGTTTTGGACAACTCAACTATTTCTGCATCGTGCCTTCTAGCTGGTTACAAATAGATTTCTTTGAGTCCTTCACTAGTTTATTCAATGATCGATCAAGAGTCATCCTTGCTTGATCTTGCTCCCCCAGAGATTCACCATCATGAATCCATCCCTGACCAACCATTGGTAATGGGATCGGTTGAGCTAGCCCCGTCTGTGGTGCACCAGGTCTTTTCCATTGAGAGTGGATCTCACATCCCTCGTGTTCTTCTTGTTTCTTCAGATTCCTTAGATTTGGAGAAATATTCTCCCGTCCTTGTACCTTTGGAAGCTACTCCTCCACCTCCCATGATGGAGGTCCTGGAGGATACTCCCTCTGCCTCAATGATGGAGGTGGCATAGGATGCTCCTTGTTCTCCCATAATACCAGGTGAATACCATCTCGTTTCGATGGTTACCCCTCCAAGTAGTTTGGTTGCTTACTTTAATTAGGGTCGATTTGCAAGTTATCACCTTCCTTCTTATGTTCCCTTTGAGATCATGGTACAAGCCTCCCATCTAGTTGTACCCAGCACCATTATAGATGAAGGCGTGTTTGTTATTATTTTATCCTCAACTACTTGGATAGCTTTTGGTTCTCCACCACTTATGCCTATTATGCAGAATCTGTTTCCATTTAACAGAGGAACTAGTCAACCGTTAGGGATCCTTCCGAAGTTGCCTGTTACTTTGGGAGGGAAAACTATCCATATGGATGTGATGGATGTTCCTAACCCCTTGGAGTTTAATTTAATCTTGGGCCACAATTATACTTATGCCATGGGAGTGCTTGTCTCCTCCCTCTTTCGTGTGATGTGTTTTCTGCACCAAGGTCAGATCGTGACCATCTATTAGCTTGCGTTATTTGGTCCTAATATGGCAGCAAGACCACCATCATCCATGCCAGATATTTATCGGACGGTTGTGTCATTCCGTTGCATGTCAATTATGTGGCTACCTGTCCTGTGCCCGTATTCAGTGATAGTGTTGTTGTGCATCATGTGTTGGGGGCATTGGGTCCAGACTTCCAAGATGTTCTCCTTCCATCGAACGGGAAACCCTTGGAAGCTATGAATTCTTATTCATTTTGATGAGGTTTGTCGGAGCAGGCTTCGTTTTCTTGTGTTAGGCTCCTTAAAAAATGAAACAAGGTGGTCAGAGAAGAGTTCGTTTTCTTCTGTCAAGCTCCTTAAAAAATGAAACAGGCTGGACGGAGCACGGTTCATTTTCTTCTGTCAAGCTCCTTAAAAAATGAAACAAGGCATCGATGATAGTTCTTTTAATGTGTCAACCTCGTTAAAACAATGAAACACTTTCCTATTCAATTCGAGTCTTTTATTAGATGTCGTAAAATCCTAGTCAGGCCTTTCTATTGATCTCATAATTTAAACCTTCACTCCATCTCCCTTTCATATGGACTAAAGCTTAGGGGGAATGTACCTCAAATTGAGTCACCATGATGGGGGCATGCTGAATTTTTCAAGCATTTTTTGTTTTTGTTTCAAGCGTGTGTAAAAATGAAAGTGGTTTCAAGCAAAGTTTCCCATGTTTTCAAGCTTGTGTAAAAATGAAACAATTCCCATTTTACCTCTTGTGATTGCCATTTTATCAGCCTATTTTTTCCAGATGAGCCTTGGTTTTTTCATTCCATCATCCCTATCTGCTTGGCCGATCATATGCCTTCACTTGGTTGTTACCCATTCTTGAGGAACCACTGCGATGAGTGGTCTTGTTAGCCAGACTCTTAACCTTTACTTGTTCTGAGCAGTTCCTCCATTACCGCAACCAGTTGCTACCCTTTATACCACAGGTTCCTCCAGGAGGAGTCAACTTTCAACTCTTTTCTGACTCTCTAAAACTGAAAATATTGTCGAGTCGCTTGTCATTTTGAACTCATTAAATTGGCTGCGAAACAACATCTACCCAGTATACGTTTACCCCTTTTTCGGGCTGGGATAAATTATTTACGAAAAAGGAATACCCTAGCCTATTGAAACTAGGAGGTTCTCTCAGACACAGTTTTCTACCTTTTCAGATCTGTGAGACTACCTACGAAAAGGGACTTCTGGAGTTTTCTTTTCTACCTTCTTTTCAAACCCTATAAATATGAAAGATGTCGAGTTCTTCCTTTGTTAGACTCATTAAAAACTGATGACATCAGACTCCGTCGCAATGACGTTACTTGAGTTTCTCCTTCCTAGGGCTCGTATAATGTAATAGGTTGGATTTGTCCGAAGGACAAATTTATATGACAAGCATATGCTATCCTCTTCAAGCTTGTGTAAAAATGAAAAGGTACTCGCCATAAATGGTGGGGGGAAATGGAAGTTATTCATCAGTTGTGTCGACAGTATGTCACTCTTGAACATGACACTTGTATGTAGTTCATGTCGGGTTGGGATATCTTCACTCTGTCATTTTTCCTCCATGGGTTTGCGAAATCCGTTTGCCTCTCATTAGATTACCAATTTTTTCAACATGACCTCTGATCCTATTTGAGTCAAATGCTGCCAAATTCCAGACTCGTGTCGCCGATATGTTCGAGAGAAAATCCTTCTACAGTTTGTACATTCCTGATCCTGTATTTCAATCTTGATTCACACTCATATTACCTTCTCTATTTTTTATTGATGATGTGGGATTAATTATGACCCTCCTTCAACGGATCACTTCTTGTCGACTTCAGCTCATTATCCAGGAAGTTGATCTAGAGACTCCTTTCTGGTACCTTAGAGCTTGCATGCCCTAATGGCAAGTTCTTCGCATTCGACGACAGGTTCACATCATTGACCTTTGATCAGGTGATTTCACGAGTGTTCGACTTCAACTCACTATTCACATTCCATGGATTGTACTAGTAGTACCTTTAGAGCCATTGACATTATGGGTGGTTTCTCTCGCACTTGTTAACAGTTCACATCATTGACCAGTAATCAAGTGATTTTCTAGCATGTTTGACTTCAACACATCTATTCACATGTTGGAATTTTCACTTTGATCGGGTGGTGTTTGAGTGCAAGACCCCGGGCTTCGATCACACAAGTCTAGGTTGTGAGGAGTGATGAGTCATTCATGATTATATACATGATCCTTTAAACAAATGGTTGCAACCATACCTTGGGTTCTCTCGTTTTGATCCTCTCTATATGGATGGTTGTTCCCATACCATGGATCTATTTGACATGATCCCTTCATTCATATGGCTGCGTCCATGCCGAGGATCCATTCACATGATCCTCTTCTTAATGGATAGCTACTCCTATACCATGGATTCATGTATTTTCAATAGAGATTTCAGTTATGTACATGTATATATGCTTGATTTGCAGGTCTCCCGATAGCAGCGTCGAATTCCTTGCATGTACTTGTAAATAATTTCACCCCTCACTCATGTTTGGACTTCATACTTTAGGGGGCATCTGTTACACAGTAATTTTTCACTATCCCTGCAATCCCCATCTCGCACATTGGAGGGTCATTTTTGTGCTAATTAGAAGTGCCATGCCTTACAAATACCATCATTGCATCCCTTTCCATGAGTACAACATTCCCTCTGTCGAACATTTCCTGAGCAGACCACTAAAAACACTTGCTTTTTACTTGGCGCTGGTAGCCCGTTATGCCCTCGTGCCAATGAGGAAAATTAACACTGAGCCCGCGAAAGTTGGTGCTCTATCTCAATGAGCTGTCTGCGCCAATCTATTTATGGAAAGTTTAAAAAAAAAAGGCGAAGTTTCGATCACAACAACTTCGTGGATGAGTCATAGGGAGTGGTTCGGCTAAATAACCATGGCCTTCCTCCTTTGGCATCTTTTTTCCACCTTATGGGGAAACCTCCCAAGGGATAAGGCCTCCCTTCCACTATTGTAGGGATCCCAACCTCCTCCTCTCCTCTATAAATCTCGCCATATTCCATTGATGTGTGGGTTTAACATATTCTAATTGAACATATAGCCGAAAAAGTTAGCATAGAGAAGAAGCAATCATAGCTTTGGGAGAACAGTGCAGAGTGTGACTATTTTTGTCCATTGAGAACATAGTGAGATCTTGGACCTTTCTTCATGAGGGTGTGACAAATGTGCTTGGATACAGACCTGTCAATGGAGTGCCTCAACATCAATGCCTGGTTGTAAACTCCCCTTGTCTTTATCTTAATAAAATGCATCTGATGTTTATCTTCCATTCTTGCTTACATCTATAATGAGATTTCTATCATTCCTTGATCAGTTAGATAGGTTGTAATTTTTTTATGTTTTTCGTGGTGTTATTCTTGTCATGTTGTCATGACTGTCTGTACAGGTAATCGAACGTTGATAGCATTGTGTATCGAGCTAGAGAAGAGCGACGGATCAAGTAGCTTCGACGGAAGATGACAACATAGCATCAGAATGAGGTAGGTCATCTTCCTTGCTCTAAATTTCATTTACAATCTATGAAGGTAGATGTTAGTATGTTCTCATAGTTGCTACACCCACCCTAGGGCTAGAGGGATTGCCTCTGTCTGCATAGGGTATTTACCTAGAGAACAATAAAGAGCAGCAATATTTCATAAAGCAGGAAAAGGACTAGGACTCCCTTTAGAGGGGACTCCTTGATTGGAAAACTCTGGAAAAGCTGCCATTGGAAACGACCTTGAAATAAAACACCAAGGACAAAAATTCTAACCAGTTATATTTCGTGGGGGATTAATTTTTAAGACACTGAAACTAGTCTCTGTTGTTTCATATTTTAAGAGTTGATAAACAAGAAAAATGTGACTCTATCGCTTTCAGGTTGGACAGGAGCTTCAAAGGACAAGAGCTCGATGATCTTTTCAGTTAAAAGAGTGAGTAAAGATCAAAGTGACTGCTCTAGTAATCTAGGTAAATGGGTGTACTAGATCTCCATGAACTGCCCTATACACCTTGGTAAAAATGAAAGAGAAATCAACCAAGGACTTAACGTACATTCAGGTAATCTCCTCGAATGTTGTGTTTTGTGTATCATGGGTAAAAGGTAGCAGACTCGGCTTCCTATAGATAAAATATTTGAAACCTAATGGGGTCTCCCTTTATATACACGACGGTATGGGGACCACAAGTCTGTACTAGCGTTGTTTGTCGCCAGATGGCGAGCGAAAACTAGTAGGCTTGAAGATGCCAAAACACGTCTCTACCTTAGACTACTAGATGTTTCGTTAAGTTTCAATGCCGCCTTAGGTTAATTCAGTAAATTTTAAAGTTGATCTTCAATTTACGTTTCTATTTCAGGGCCCTATCGAATTTTGGATCTCATAAAACCTCTAGATGCAAACTATATGAGAAAAGAAATCTTTCAATTTGATGAATGTTATCTAGTTAAGGGAAGAGCTTCAAACAATGATGCAACTAACAACAACACTGCAAATGAAAATTTTCCAAACTAGATGACTTTCACTATTAAAAGGTAGTCTAAAACATTTAATGATGCGAATTATGCAATGCAATCTATGCAAAATCCTCTTTTTTGAAAACTATGTGATTCTAATCTATGCACAATTTCCTTTTTCTTTGAAAGAATAAGAATTCACTCAATGCATTTTTCGATGAAATGAGAATATACTTAACGCATTCTTTTAATGAAAGAGAATGCACTCGATGCGATTTTTATCTTTCAATCATTAAACAATGTGATCTAAGTTCAATGATAAATCTCAAAAATACTTTTCAATGCAATGTGATCTAATGCATTTTAACAAAAATAAAACTTTGAGACGAAAACTGAAACAACACAAATCTCCTTAATGAAAGTATAAATGAAAAAAGGGTGCAAAACCACACTAAGAATGCAATCGTTGTTTTAAATAATTTGCAACAAAATTCCTCCAAAGGCTACAAGACATATGAGGTAAATCACAAAAAGGACTTCCAAATCATGAGCTCAAAACAAGTCATTCATTCCCTTTTACATCAATCAATCAAGAAATAAGACTTTTTAGTTGAACAATGAGCAATGTAATCTATGCTCACAAGTGAAAAAGTAAAGGAGAGAACGTGTACATCATACAGAGAAAAGGACCAGAAGGGCAAGACACACTGGTGAAGGATTTAGGGAAAAAACCTCAAATTTTCATACACCTTGAAATTGGCACAACTTTGGTGGGTGAAACTAGCACCAACTGGTGCAACTTTCTCACTAACAACTAGCGCCATTGGCCAGTTGGAGAGTGTTGCTAACTGACAACTAGCGCCAATCGGCGGGACTATCCAAAAAATAAAAGCGCTAATCAATGCGACTGTAAAAAAAATAAAAGTGCCAACGCCTGAATAGGAAAAAATAAAGAATTTCTCCCAACCAAGGCCAGAATCACCACTTCAAGAAAAAACTAAAATATCGTAATTGATGAAAAACATAGGAACAAACAGGGAAACATTCGTTCGACTAAATCTATCAAACTACTAAGACCTCAAAGAGTGACAAACTCAAAGGAAACTCCCCAGTGGAGTCGCCAATTTGTTGTCCAGGTAAATCCCCTCTGTGGACAGAGGCGATCCCTCTAGCCCTAGGGTGGGTCTAGCAACTACAGGAACATACTAACATATACCTTCCTAGATTATAAATGAAATTCAGAGCAAGGAAGATGACTTACCTAATTTTGATGCTATGTTGTCCTCTTCCATCGAAGCAACTTAATCGGTTGCTCTTCTCCACCTCGATACACGCTGCTATCAACATTTGTTTACCTGTATAGACAGTCAAGACAACACGATAAGCGTAACACCATGAAAAACATAAAACAATTACAACCTAACTAATTGATCAAGGAATTCTAGAAATCGCATTATAGATGTAAACAAGAATGGAAGATAAACATCAGATGCATTTTATTATAATAAAGAAAAGGGCAGTTTACAACCAAGCCTTGATGTTGAGGCTCTCCTTTGGCAGGTTTGTATCCAAGCACGTTTGTCACACCCTCATGAAAAAAGGTCGAAGATCTCACTATGTTCTCAACATGCAAAAACAATCAAACTCTACACTATTCTCTCGAAGCTATGATTACTTCTTCTCTATGCTAACATTTTTAGCTATCTATTCAACTAGAATATGTTCAACTAGCACATCAATGGAATATGGTTGTATTTATCGAGGAGAGGAGGAGTTTGGGATCCCTACAATAGTGGAAGGGAGGCCTTATCCCTTGGGAGATTTCCCCATAAGGTGGAAACAAGAGGCCAAAGGAGGAAGGCCATGGTTATTCAGTCAAACCACTCCCTATGACTCATCCATGAAGCTATTGTGATCGAAACTTCACCTCTATTTTAAAAAAATTCCATAAAGAGATTGCCACGGGCAGCTCACTAAGACAGAGCACCAACTGGCATGGGCTCAGTGTTAATTTTCCTCATTGGCACGAGGGCATAACGGGCTACCAACGCTAATGTAAAAATAGGTGTTTTTAGTGGTCTGCTGAAGAAATGGTCAACAGAGGGAATTTTGTACTCATGGCAAGGGATGCTATGATCGTATTTGCAAGGCATGACACTTCTAATTAGTCACAAAAATTACCCTCCAATGTGCGAGATGGGGATTGCAGGGACAGTGAAAAATTACTATATAACAAGGCCTAAAAATATTTTTGAATGGAAAATGAAAGAGTTTGTTTGTGTAAATATGCAATGCATTGCTAATTTTAAAAAGATTGACTAATTTTCGGATTTTATTTATTTTTTAAATATGGTTATATTTATTATGAAGAATTTTAGATACATAAGTTTTTAAATTAGAAGAGTATTTTAAATTCAAGTTTAGAAATGAATATAAGTTTTGAAGAGAAATGATAATTGTGGTTTTTAATTCAAAATAAATTTAAAAAATAGTAAATGAAAGGCATTATTTTCACAAAAAAAATTTCTTTTTAAGATGTATAATGTGATTTTTTTTTTCTCTAATTTCTTTCAATAATACTTTGACACGATCCAAAGACTTCAATCTCTCTCTACTATTATTATTATTATAATCCGTATAATTTGTATGGTTGTTAACACAACTTGTAATTAATAACCTAGGGAAATCATCCTAAGTCTACAATACAAAAGAAAATAAATTTAAATGAGAACGTTCAAAGTCTCATCCTTAGAAAAACCACACACAAATGTCTTCTAACATTGCTAGCAGCAAGTAGTTAAGGAGGTAAGTCAATTAACGTCTTCTAACATTGCTAGCACCTAGTAGTTAAGGAAATGAGCATTAGTGTTTTAGCACATTGGGGATTTCTTGGAAAATCCATGAATCTCCTACAAGTAAAACTAGGTCACCAACTATGTTACAGTAGTTGAGATTTGGGTGTTGGGGAAGCCATTGAGATCTGGGTGTTGGGAAAAATTCTACCATCTTATAATTTCATTTTTCCTTTCAAAGACTTGAAAAACTTAGAAAATGGGAAAGAGAAAATAAGAAAATACAAAAAAAAAATGGAAAATCATCATGGAATAAGAAAGTTTACCATTTTCTAATTTAATTTTTTCTTTCAAAGACTTAAAAAGCCTTTTAAATGGAAGAGGAACAAATTTATCTGTGTAAATATGTAATACATTGCTAATTTTAAAAGGAGTGACTATTTTTGGGATTTTATATATTTTTTAAATATTTATTATACAGATCCAACAGTGGAAAATGTGACAGTTGTTTACTTGAATCAACTGCAGAAAATAAAAAGGTCCACTATAGTGAGAAGTGGAATGATTCAAAAGTAAACATCTTCCGTGTAATTATATTATTATAAATCAGATCCTAAAACAATAAATTACATTTTTAAAAGATAACTCCAAATGATATATTAAAACGAGATACAACAATTTTTAAGCATGAACAAATTATTATACTCTTTATTAAATGAAAAATTCACAACAATTTTCAAATTTGTTATGTTTCATATAGGTTGCAACAAGATGACACTACAATATTATTAGAGGGAAATCATGTTCCAACTCCCATCGAGTCTTGGAAGTTGGTGATCTAACTTAATTGGAGTTGTCTTTAGTGCGACTTTTTTAAGGCTTTTCTGGTGGATTTTTCCGCTCTAATTTCTTTAAAATATGGCAAAAATTTATTGAAAACAGAAATTTGATGGGTAACTTGCACAATCTAAGTGTATTAGGTGTTCTTTTGGGTGTTGGATCTATATTTATAGTAAAAAAAGTAGTTTAAATAAGAGAAGTCAAGATTTTACCTCAATATTTCACTCGATTCGAGGACGAGAAACTCCAAAAGTTAGCACTAAAGACTACTCCAACACTATTTATTTGGAAAATAAATATATAAAATATATCTCAAACAATTTGATAATTATTCAAAATATTTGTAATATCTCTTAGGTGTAGGATTTGTGTGAAAGACTGTAACAATGACTTGTAACAAAAGTTTAATATCAATAGTAAAATGAAATATTGAAGAAAATTTAGAAAATAAATCCCTCATGACAAGTTTCTAAATTTCAAAAGATAAGTATATACTTTACTATACTTAAAAATTATCTTTCCAGCAATTAGTATTTTGAAAAGCACATCGAAAATTGTTATTCGCCACATTCCAAATATCCTTCACACTTCTACTATGAAAAGTTTCCATGATTCTTTTGTTATTCCTAACTAAGTGAGAGCATTTACAATAAATTATTTTTCCTATTTAAATAAAACTTCTAACTAAAATTCCCTTTTCCTTTTATTTTCAATTCCCGAGTATTTTCAAAAAAGTCAAGGTGATTATTTTCTAACTCTTCCTTTTTTATATAATATGTGTAGGTCTCCACGAGAAATCAAGTCATGGATGTTTATTCTCATTTTATTATGCCAAAAATAATTAGGAAAATAAAATAATTGTTTTCTCCCATGTAAAGATTTATACAAATTAAAGTTCAGGCCAAGTGTCTCAAAAATGTTTAAGTATTTGGTTTCAAAGGCTAGGCATAATTGTTACAACTCTTCATGACTAAACATAAGATATAGTTAACTTAGGGAATTCGAGTATTGATTTTTCATGGTGGTTAATACCGTTACAATGGATATCTAATTAACCCAACTTTTTTACCTCTAATTAGAGGGTAACAACTAGTAAGGAATAAATATTAACACCATATTGCATACCCCTAAGTAGGTCCTTTTGATTGACTAAATCCATGACCCATTATTATGATAACACACACATCTCGAAGATAAACCATGTTTTTTCAACCTATTACATGGATGGACTAGTAATAGGAAAAAAAAGACAACATATACCTCCTCTCTAATAGCAGTTATATCACAACTCTCTGAAAACGTTTCGAACTTAGGCCCCCTTTTTTTTCTACTAGTATGAGAAGGATATGAAAGGTAAAGGCAAAAAAATATAACTATGAAAAAAATTATGAAGGTAATATAAAGGTGATAGAAATTTGAGAATATAAAAAATAAATGACAACCTCTACATAACCCTAAATGGTCCCAATGGACCATAGAGATCACTTGGCTCCCTTACCAAATTTAATTAAACTCTTATGTGGTCTAAATTAAAAAAGTGATTTGTCCTCTTTTTTATAACTTTTATCAATTCTACATGTATCATCTTAACTTTTCCTTCAATTTGTCTATAATTAGTTAGATCTACTCTTCTTCTTTTTTAATTAAAGTATGTTAAACTAAAACTTTGTCTTATAATTTGTTACAAGTTATACATACAAATATTGAAAGAAAACATCCTTATCAATAATCCTTATCAATATTTGATAATGGTTATTATCCACAAAATACACAATAGGTAAATACTCTTCCCAACCACTTTGTTCATCCATTGAATAGATACAAAACATATACTCCAACACTTGAGTCACTCTTCACTCTTCAGGTATGTCCATGTTTCCTAGAGTAATATTGAGTTCCATTCCTAATGCCTCCTCAAAACCATTAAAAAACCTTCCATAAGTACTAAACCTTTATCTAAAATGATATTCTTTGGAAATTTGTGTAGTATCACTTTCTCCTTTACAATAAACTCTTTCCATTTTTTAATGCTTGAGAGCTGTTCTTCACTAGACTAAAATAATCATTCTTGGTCAATGTACCCTCTACTACCATGATTGCATCATGCCTTCCTAACATTATAGGCAATCCCGCTATGAAGTAGATCGGAACCACTTCCCATTTTGATTACGTTATTTCATTCTACCGCAATAATTTTACTAGGTGTTGATGGTCAAGCTTCACTTATTGACATTTCCAGCCTCTATCCATGTTGGTTACTACATATTTCTTCATTCATTCCAAAAATATAATAGCTTCAAATCCATTCTCGTATTTTTCTCTGTAAGGTGAGTGATATATACTACGATATCCAATTCCTTGAATACCAACAAATTTGAATTTCTTCATTTCGAGGGGTGTAACTCCTTCGTTAAGAAATCAATTTCCCATTATTATCTGAATTATATCGTTCATTCACTAGGATTCTCATTACCTCATTTTAAAATTGTGATTGTACTTTTACATAAACGTCATCAATTTATTTTAATTTTAGTACATTTTCTCTAAGATTTATATTTAGATGTAAAACTAGGAATATCGAACATCCACTTCTTTATTGAATATTCATTTAATGTATACTGTGTCGAAGTCATAGTCAGTTAATGATTTTGGCGATGTCCTCGATCTAGAATCCAAACCACTTTGTGCAATTATTTACTAAAACACACGGTAGTCTATCTTAATTTCAAACATGATTCCTATCAAATAATCCCTCCAAAGCTTAAATTTATGCACTACTATCTCAAATTCTAAGACGTGAATGACATAATTATTTGTATGTGGTGTAAGATATCCTAAAGCATAGGTAGTCTCCCTACATTATTGTATCACTAATCCATCAAATCAATATTTCGAGTTAACAATACATACTGAAAATATATGTTCTATGTATAGTTTATCTAGTATTAGAGTTGTCATCAACAATTCTATAAAAACATTAAATGATTTTTCATCCATACAAATGTCTTATCTTTCATTTGCAACTCAGCGATATGATTCAAAATATTTGAAACTCTTAAAAAAATATTCGATAATTCATTTGAAATATAACATTATATAAAATTTCATGTATCTTAACACTTCATAGATGTTAAAAAAATAGAGAAATTGTCTAAGAGGGCCCATTTTATTGGCAAGTCTAACTTTAGAAATTTGTTGTTCAAAACCTTTCTACTAGAGAAACCAAATATTAGAATAACCCAAACATATAGAGAAAAGTATCTCCACACCATGATAAATAGAGAAAATAAAGAAATATAGACCTCTTTAATAGGGAATCCTCCTTTTCTAATAAAAAAATGTGAAAGAATGAGATGACTTGATTTTATAATTAGGCATCCTAATAATATGTAGGAGAAAACATGTAAAATTATAATTAAATAATTTTGTAAACATAAATAGCATAACCATATAAATATAATTCACTATCTAGGGCTTAAGATTGGGATCCATCTAGGGCTTAGCATGCCTTTCCCCATCAAGTAAGAATTTCTGCCAACGTTGGACTAAGCATGGTTGTTTTTACATGAATATCTCATCTTCCAAAGTTCCCTATTCAAATAGTACATTCTTCCTTAAGAGGAAGTACTTACAACTATTTTTTCATAATTTTTTTATCCATATTTCAAGGATTTTTTCATGTTTTATATGGTTTTCCTTTCTTCATTTGTCTCTAGTAAAACAATTTTACCCAGGAACATATCACTAATTATGTTTCTTAAGAATACAAAAAATGAAGACTTGATGTACATGTGAGGAAGGATGTGGCTCTGATTTGTAAGCCATACTTCCAATCCTTTGCAATACCTTGTAGGGTCCATAATAACCAGGTGATACATTATTGTCCTTCGTTTGTTTCTTGAGGGACTAAAAAACCTACTTGTTGAAGATGTCAACAAGATGATAAGAGGATGTGTATAAAATCTAGTGCACATGTGGCAAAAAGTTTGGACAAAGGCATAGAAGTTCAGGTGAAGATGTGAACATGATGATAACAGGATTTGTCTACAACCTAGTACACATGTGACAAAAAATTTGGACAAAGTAATAATAGTCGAGAGACAGAGAAATAGTGAAGGTGATGTTTTAAGAAGTACACATAGGTTCTGTGAAGTAAAGTCACGTACATACGTGGGTATTGAGAAGAGAAAGCATGTAAAATCTCTAGACCATGCTATTCTAAATACTAAGGGTCTTTACCATGGTATTGGCCCATAGTACTGAGCCCAGCAACGGATATTTGAACTCGTGATATGTATTTATGCAGGAATGCAACATAATACACATATAACCATAAATAAAAATATGCAGCAGAAATAACACTTCATTTTATTAATATCAAAGAACTGAAATTTATTTACAGACATAATAGAAATAAACTAGCTAGGGCGTTGTTAGTTTATCTCTAAAATTAGATGTGGTGGATACATGTCTTTGGAATGTGTTACAATGAGGCTCGAAGGCTTATTTATTGTTGAGAAACAATGGAAAACTCTAAACATCCAAAACCTAACGCTAGAAGATGAAGCTCCAAAACTATGGGCCGAGTTTGGGTAAATTGGTACATCAACTTCCCGAGGTTGTAACTTTGGCATATGATCTCTATTTGACATGATCAATGCCTCATTAGAAATATCTATCCGAGGAATACAACTTTTGAGTGAGAAACGTCAGTTTACAACCCATGTTGCTCCAAATTTTCCCAAAAAACATCATTTAGGGTCTCAAAATGACTTCAAAAGTTCAGGACCTGAAAAACTGCTAAAAATGGTAGACCATGCTACAATTAAGGAAACTGAAGAACTGAAAGAAAAAATGGTGGGGCCCCAAATGGAATAGGTGAATGGCCACCAATATCCACCTGGATCATTCTTCCCCCATTAGGAAGCAAAGGTATCCATTACGTTGAGTTCCTCCATGAGATGATGAAACTTCTGCTAAACTTCGTCCCTAGTGAACCACATGTTGTAGTGCAGGTGTTGGCCATAGTTTACAACCCAATATATTTGGATATTATTTTGGCGATTGTTCTTGATTTGCATGTTCATGATACAATTCATGGTGGCGTGTTCCATGCAGTCTGGGTTTAAATTTGTTGGTGTGAGTTGTTCTTCAATGTCGAAGGTGTCCAGTAGAGGTGGGAAGTAGGGCCGAAGGTGGTCCACATTGAATACTGGGTGCAGACCAAGGAATGGTGGAATACTGAGCTCGAAGGCATTGGTGCCTACAGCCTTGGTGATGGTGTATGGACAATATCGGAGCGGGTGAATCTTACGGTGACGTCCAGTGAGGTGCTCCTTATGAAAATGTAGCCACACTTTGTTGCCCACTTGGAAATTGCGTGGCACCTGATGTTGATCACGTCGTTGCTTGTACTTAGCATTAGATCTGTCCAATATGTCATGAAACTGTTGGCGAATTTGTTGAATCTGCTCGATGAAGCTATTCGCTTTGTCAAATTTAGACTGGACATGAGCTGAATCGTTCTGAGTAGCTGCCAATGGCATAGCTACGTCAATGGGACATAGTGGCTTTAATCCCAAGCCCACCTGAAAGGGGCTGTGACCAGTTGAGGTGTGGAGAGCCTGACTATAATTGTGTTGTACATAGGGGAGGATCTCATCCCATATTCGTGGATGCTTTGAATCGTATATCTGTAGAAAGTGTATAATCATTCTGTTGATGACCTTTGTCTAGCCATCAGTTTGGGGATTGAAAGTTGTGGACTTGGTAAGCTTGGTGTCCAGCATTGACCAGAGTTTGGACTAAAATTTTGTTGAGGAACCTACTGTCCAAATCTGAGATGATAGATTGTGGCATCCCAAAGTGCACCCACACTCGTTCAAAGAATATTTTTGTAGTGGCTTTTATTATGATATTCTTCTTATAGGCTGCCATAATGGCCATCTTCGATAATCTCTCGACGACCATGAAAACACAGTCGTTTCCATGCTTAGTAGAAGGAACACCCGACATGAATGCATGGAGAAGGATTCTCAAGGTCGACTAGGGGTAAGTAGCAGAGTATAGAGGCCTTTCTTCTTGATGGTTGATTTAGCAATGGCGCAAGCAGTGTAGGATGTTATGTACTTCCCGACATCCTATCAAAGGTTCGACAAATAGAAATACTTTTGTAGTATTGTAAATTTTTTCTCATCCCTAAAACTCTCAACGACTTGACTATAGTGTCCTTCCCAAGTCATATTGGCACGCTCGATTAAAGGAACACAAAGGTGTCCTAGGTGACATAGCAGTGCATCTTAGAGGTGAAAATTTGGAACTTGCATACGCTACAAGAGTGACTTGTATGTGTGGCCGAATTATGGATCACTCTTGTAGAGAAGTAGCCAATCATAAGTCTCATGCCCATAAGGGTTGAGAACGGTGGTTAGTGCCATAATCAATGGTCGATTAAGGTAGTCTGCAACATTATTGATGTTGACCTTCTTGTACTTGATGTTCAAATGAAATTGTTACAGATATGTGGACCACTTTTGATGACAATCGTTCTGCAACTTCCCTTATGTATGTATGAACTGCAAGGGTTGGTGGTCTCTTTGGATGACTGTTTCCTTCCCCAAAATCCATTGTCGACAACCCTACACAATGGAATACATTTCTTTTCCATAAGTGGGTACTTTCAGATTGTGTCGGACAATGTGATATGCCACTGGATGCCCATGTTGAGTAAGAATTGTCCTAGTAGCATAGTCAGAGCCATATGTATCGATCTCAAATGGTTGTTGCAAGTCTAGTAATGTGAGAACTTGGGCAGAGAAGAGGTGATGTTTCAATTCTATGAATGCCTTTTGTTGAGATTCCGAACAAAAGAATTTTTCTTTCGCTCCTCCCTTGGTGACTTGACTCAAGGGCCAAGTGATATGAGAGAATCCCAACATGAACCTGCGGTAGAAATTATCAATACCCAGAAAGTTGTGAATCTCTATTAGAGTGGTTGGTGCTAGCCAATATCGAATGACTTGGATCTTTGTTAGATCCACATTCACCCCCAATTGATCAATAATCTATCTAAGATACTGAACCTAGGTCATGCCAAAAGTGCACTTTTCCAAATTGGCACACAAATTTTGTTGCCACAGTGTTTGGAGGACTTCTTAGATGTTGTCGAGGTTCTCTTCCTAAGTCTGGATGAAGATCATAATGTCATCCAAGTATACTACTACAAAAGAGTTGGTGCATGGCCACAATCTATCATCCATCAACCTCATGAAGGTTGTAGCAGCATCTGTCAACCAAAAAGGCATGACCAAGCATTCAAAAAGGCCTTCCTTGGCCTTGAAGGCAGTCTTCCAGACATCGTAGGGTTCGATTTGTACCTCGTGATACTAAGACTTCAAGTTGATCTTGCTGAAATATTTCACCGATTTGAGTTGTTCCATAAGGTCATAAATCCGTGGGATTAGGTACCTATTCTGGATGGTGATATTGTTCAACGCCCGATAGTTAATACATAGTCTCCAAGTCCTAACATTCTTCTGTACCAACATGATTATGCTCCCACAGGAAGATGAACTCTGCTGGATGTGGTCTTTCTGCAACAGCTCCTAAATCTGCCTCTTAATTTCATTATTCTCCAGAATAGAGCACCGATAGATTGGTCCATTGGGTAGTGGCACACCTTAGTTCAGATAAATGGGGTACTTGACCTAACAGTATAGAGGCACCCGTATGGGTGAGGTGAAAATTTCCTCACACTCCTCCATGACCTTGTCCATTTGTTTTTGTCTTGCGAAGGAGCCATGTCAGGAGGTTGTGGCCAAAATATTCTTCTTTCCCTGGGGGCAGATCATTAGGAAAACAAATTTCCCAGTTTTGGAAATGAGCATACTGCATTGCTTTCTAGTAACTGAAAAGATAGCAGTAGGGGGTGGTACCTCTGGTATCCTATACAACTTATTCCTGAAAGTAATAATAATAGTGCGAGGTCGGGTCTCATACACAACATGTCTCTTCAAAAAGTATGATTTTCCTAATAATAAATCACAAACATCAAGAGGAGAAATCTCACATAATACCTCATCCAAGAAGAGTGGGATACTGTATGGAAGGTAGCACTGTTGGCTAATGCAGAGATCTCATCCTTTGGGCGTGTTCTAGTCGGCCAGCCCAACTGCTTCACAACCTTTGCTAAAATGAGGTTCTTTTGGCTCCCACTTTAGAGAATGAATTGTAGTGGGGAACCCTTTACCCATATCTGGGAGTGGAAGAGCTGCTCATCCTCCTATGGATCTTCCGGTTCCTCCTTCTGGGTCTTCGTGGTGGCAACGATGGCGTTCATCTCTGCATCAATAATATGCTACCCTTTTCCATTCCCCTTGCAAGGTTATGATACAAAGTCATAGCATGCATCTGATTCAAAAGCCCTCATCTCGGCCACCGGTGTTTACTTTGTCTGACACTCACTTGTGTTGTTAGTGGAGCTCTTATGGAACTCACACCACTTTCCCATGTACTTCTTTGGCTTCACGATGTTGTTATTTTCTTGCGGATTTGGCAGGTTGTCTTTGGTCGCCATCCCTTGGATTTTTCCTTTCTTTTTCGGTTTGGAGGCACCTTTCCCTTGCGTTTAATTCACATATACAAAGTATCGCTTCTTCTATTTGAATTTCTACTCAATATTGGTAGCATGAGGGTATGCCGTACACGAGGAGATGTCGAGGAACTTTGTTTCCTCCTGAATGTATTTGTGCAGACAAGTGTTGTAGTTCAACACCAAATCTTTCTCTGAATATTTGATACCCGAGTTTTTTCACAGGGTATGGAACATATTCACCAACTCATGCACATATTGATCCCTTTTTTGTCGCAACGTAGTCCATTGTATGTACTTGTCTTCATAACTCGCCACGGGATAATATTTTCCCTTGACGGTGTCTTCGAAATAATTCCAAGTGGGTATGGCCGAGAACAGAGATGGTTTTGTCTCATCCTTTTTCTCACAGTAGGTTTCCCACCAGTCCTTGACATGGGGGGTAGCTTTCAGGAGTGCAAAAATAATCTTCTCCTGGCCATAAATGTCATGAACCAAGTAATATCCTTCTAATAGATTCAACGATCTATTGATGTCGTTTGCATCTATTTAGCTCTCAAATATGGGAATTTCAATTTTTTCTTGTACCTTAAAGGGATTCGCACCTCCAGAGTGGCTGTTGGATACAGATGCGTTGTCAGTGGGCGGTCATTAAAGTATCTAGGCAAATTTTTCCTATGTTTTTCGAGGGCCTCCTCGAGTAATATTTTGAGAGTATCTCTTTCTCCCTCATATTTCCTTTCATCCCCCATTGGCAACCGTTGCAGTTTATGAGGCTGATCTTCCAAATTTTTAGCTAGATCAAGCCCTAACTCCTTATACCCCGAGCTCATTGGGGAGATGCAAATAAGGATCAAGAAGAGAAAGCATGTACAATTTATGCACCATGGTATTCTAAATACCAAGGGCTGTTACAATGGTATTGGCCCATAATACTGAGCCCAACAAAATATATTTGAACCCATAAAAGAATACCATTGAAATTAGTCTGGTTTTCACTGATGGTATTGGCTAAGGATTAAGCTATATAAGTATTTGAAGATCAAATTATTTTGTGTGTGCAAGTGATGGATATTTGAGGAATATCTATATTTGAAGAAAGTGTGCATGTAATGGGATTTTGATGAATTATTTTTCTGAAACTAAGTATGCACCCGATAATTTGATGATGCATCAGATCCAATAGATATAAAATAAATATACATTGCTAATATTATTGTGTGATAATTGTATTAATGATGATAATGTTTTGACGTATTTTTTCTTATATGCTGACATATGGGTTTGTTTGAAGGTCTTATGTATAGAAAATATATAAGTCAATAATTTTATATCTATACATGGGTTTGATAACCTGAAAGGAGCATGCATAAGTGGGTTTGATAACCAGAAAGACATATACATATGTGAGTCTCATTTTGGTAAGTCATGTGTCGATTTTGTAGTTTAGACAGAACTGTACACAGGTTTGATTCCTGAAGAGTGTGTATACACATGTAATTGCTTTGTCCAAACCACATATATAAGATATGGTTTTTCTAAATATGATGTATGATCAGTCTATTTATTCGTGTTGTGTTTTTGTTATTTGTCAATGAAGTCTTACTTGATGATCTGGGATTAACAATGATGATTGGATTTGAATTGATTGATTGAAGAGTGATGATGTTGCTATTTGTATCTTAATTAATATATGTTATGGTTTTGCGATTGTTTCACAATGATTTAGTGGTTTAGTATGTAACATAGTGTTTGTTTCAAAATGGAAGTGATTCAGTTTTGAGGGTTCAATGTTTTGAGATATGTATGCAAGTATTATTCAAGGAAGTCATGTATACATGGGACTTTGCTAAAGTAATGTAGTGTATATATTCTGACATTTTTTTATGATGGTTTTTCAGTTGGTTCAATGATTTGATTTGTTGTTTTGGTTCAATGTCGATATTCTGGTGAATGAATTTACAATGATATAACTGCTTTGATTGTGTGAGAATAAGTTGATTTATTTGGTTCTCGATTTGTTCAGTGATTGGTTGATTTAGCCGGTTCAATGATTGAGAGATTTTTTACTGAATTTGGTTTCATCTTTGGTATTTGGTATTGGTCTTTAATGAATGTAGTTGGTCCGGTCTAAAAATTTGATGAAAATTGGCCTACAAGTTGTGTTGGTATGAATCAGGTGGATCTAGTGTGAAAATTTATGAAACATGGTCTGTGGTGGTGCTGAGGATGGGAACCTTCAGTGATGGATTCAAATATTCCTTCTTGTGGTAGCTAGGAAATCATATCAGGGGGTAGGAGCACCCTTCTGGTGGGTGTTGGTAATGATATCACAGGGTTAGAGCTCACTTCCAGTGGTTGTTGGAGAATGAGAGAAAATTGTAGCCAACTGCAGGTGGAATCCTGCGTGCTGGTATGATTATTCACTAGTACAATATTGTAATAATTGTTTCTTTATAAGAAAAAGAAGACAAAGATTACAACAACGGTGGTTTTCTCCCACATTGGGTTTCCACCTAAAAATCTCGTTGTTCATGTGTGTTTCTTATGTGTTATGGTTTATTTTGGTCTTAATACACATTGTTACTATTTAATTAATGCTTAATAAGGTACCAATACACTATTTCAAGTTAAACAGATGATGAATGAACTAAAAAGTAATTTTACTCGATATACAATAGTTGTTTGCAAAAAATTTGCGTACACATGCAGGTTTACTTCAGTAAAGTCGCGTACAAAAATATAATAAGTAAAGAAAATTTTAAGTGATTTTTAAATACTTATTCACCCCCCCCCCCCCTTCTCAGTCTTTTTTCCAATAATTGGTATCAGAGCATGTCCTTAAGAAGAAAGTTTAGCACTTCAGGGAGATCCATCAAGATGATGGGAAAGAAGAAGATAGCTGAAAGAAAGGATGACATTTCTATATCAAATGTAGTGACAATGACAAATGTCAGCAAATATTCAAGTTTGGGAGCACCTCACTTTATATTGATGAAGAATGAAGAAGACGGTAACAAAGAAGTATTAGGTATAAGATCTTGTTCTAATTGTGGTCCATTTCCTTGTCTATGCAATAATGGTGATAATGATTATGCCATCGAATTAAATGAACTTGCGCCAATAGGTAAAAGTGAAAGTAAGCACTATAAAAAGTAGTTACATTGATAAATAGTGCCTCTACAAGTAGAAGATCAAGGAAAATCAGAAACAATGATCAATGCAGATGTTCCTATGCTAAGAAAAGGTAATTATTGACACTCGAAAGAAAATATGATGTCTAATATAATGAACCTTTATGTTTTGTATCTAGTATGCAATGGCTACAACAAGGTTCCCCTATCATATGAGGAAGTAAAAAATAACAATAAGGATTTGAGTGACATATTTTTTAACATATATGATTTAATACTAAGTGAGGTTAGGCATTATACAATTTCAAACCAAGTGTGGGATAAGCTACAAGAAATTCATGAAGAAAATCCAAAATAAGATTGCTCATCAAGGAAACTATTAGGTAATCCTATGCTTAACAATGTGTCAAAGAATGAAAATAATGATAAAAACATTTTTATGATGTCAGATGAAGTTACTGATTCAGAAGAGGAGAGGTTAGAATGAATTATGATCTTAGAAAAAAACTTGATCTTGCTTTGAAAAATATTGTTAATCTTAAAGATAAGTTGCACGCATATGATAACAAGGACCATATTAAATCAGTAAATGTTGTTGTGGAATCTAAAATTTATTGTGAAGGTATTGAACCTAAGATTGTCTCTTTAAAGGAAGATATTACAAAATTAGATAAGTGGAATGAATAACTACTTCAAGAATTTGAAGAACAAGAAAATGAGCTGAAAGAAGAGATTCTCAAACTAAAGGAACAAGTAGAATAAGGAAGAAGGTATGAAGAAGCAGTGTATAGAAAAGGAAAATAAATATCAAAGAATGGAAGTTGAGGTAAACATTTTAAAAGGAAAATTCGAAGAAAAATATCAACATTTGAGATTTCAAGATAGTATTAAGATTCTGGATAATATTATTAGTAATCAAAGGCATCCAACTATTAAATCTAGTCTTGGATTTTATGAAAGTGTTAAAGGAGAATATAATTCACAAGCTACTGATAACAATCCAAAGGATAATGAAGAAAAACCTGAAGTGTTTAGTAAAGAGATAAGAAGCCAACCTAATCAATAACCAAGGATCATGAATCCTCAATGAAATCATTTGCTTCTAACGACAAAAGTGTCAATTAATTTTCTCCTCTGATTAATAATGTTGAATGCTTTATATGTCATAATTATGGACATGTTGCATCCAATTGCAGAAGCATATTATTTCGGTCTCAAGAAAATATTATCTCCACTAAAAGAACATGAGCTCCCTGGTACCTAGGTTTCTTTAAGGGATATTGTTTTTCTTGCAACATATTTGGTCACAAAGCGATATATTTCAATAGAAAGAACACAAGACATAAATATAATGATTCTTCTTCTCCATTTTTTTGACATATAAGATTATATGCATGTAACATGGTTAGAAATGTACCAAAATAATGCAAGAACAACTCAATGAATTGATATAGACAACATGGAAGGAAATCAAATAATAATATTGAGGAATATGGACCCAACAACACTTGTCTTAATAAGCAGAAAGAAGAAGGAAATATATGATATGGTCTTGATCTCTTCTCATTTGAAAATGAATATGAATGGTACATAGAGAGAGGATGTTCTCATCACATGATTGGTGGTAAGATTAAGATGGATTCTCTCAAGAAAATTCAAGATGGAAATGTTATTCTTTCAAATAGTGCTCCAACAAAAGTTCTAGGAAAAGGTAGAGAAAAAATTAATAATCATAGAAGAGAAGGTAATACTTTATTAGTTCAAGGGTTTAAGAAAAATATTATACGTCTAGTTCAAATGATAAATAAAGGATATGTAATTGTGTTTACATCAACGAAATGGAAAGTTATAGATAAAGAATATGGAAAGGTCATAGCAAAGGGGTATATAAATTCAGACAAATTATATGTGTTTAACTAATAAAATTCTCATAGGTATGATGAGGATTTAGACTCAGAATAAAAAAATATCGTACCCATTGTAGTTCATTGTTCTTAAAAGAATAATACTAACAATGATTGCAGAAGTGATGTGATGTACATGACATGATAAGAGTAGAAGATGATTATTAGGTCCTGAAGATAAATAATGTATAATTACAGGGGGAGAAATACATATGTTGTCTTGATGATGATTTTCATGATTTTTTTGATATTTTTGTTTCTTAAATTACTGATAGTGCATAGACTAGTGTAGTAATACTTAATAGGTACAAATAGTATAGGCTTAGGGGGATATGTAGTTCTGAATTTTCAGTACTTTAATTTTTGTATGTGGAGCCTATAAAGAAAAGTCATATATATACGTGATTTATGATTTGAATAGTCACGTATGTTTTTCTATGATGAAGAAACATTGGGACAGGCTCAAGAAAAGTCTCTGAGATGCTTCAGATAGTTATTATCTAGCTTTCTTGTTCTAATATTTATGATTACAATTTTTTGATGTTATTTATAAGTGATTTTGGATTTTATGAGTTACTGATGCTTTTTTGGATAACCGATTGATGAAATTACTTTGATTTCCTTACTGATGTATGAGTCGATATGATCATATTTGAGAATGAACAATTAGAATGGGTTTAAGGATAATTTGTTATGCTTATATTAATGTATTTTTGGAACTATGTTTGCTTATAAAATCCTTGTTACATAATTATTCTTATCATTGGTGATGTTGATAAGGAGAGTTATGTTTATGAATTTCTTGAATGATGATGCATGGGCTACTTATAATGAAATTATGGATGATGCTTATATATTATTAAATTTGTGATCATAGAAGACCCTCTAGTGATGGTGCATGCATATATGATATGTTGAGGATTTTTGTTCTTAATGTGGAAAGAAAATGCATACCTTTCTATGTTAATTTTATGATGATGTTGTTGTCATGGATGATTCCTGATGATTACACATGCTACATGTAAATGATATGATGCAAATGGTTTTCTGAAGACATGGTTACTCATATCTTATTTCTATATATTTTGGATGCTACTTGGAGACATGGAATATGCTTGGCTCTCACATATGTTGTTGATGGATGAAAATATATGTTTCTTTCAGGAACATGGATTGAGGCTATTCGTACAAAGGGAAAGAGAAATTTTACCTTGATGAGGTAAAAAGGATGAGTCGATAGCTAATCTCTACGGAAAAGTCTTATGATCTTGATGTTTCATACTTGGTGACAGGATGATGATATTGAAAATATGCATGTTGTTGCTCATATTTCTATTGACAAATACTTATGGTGCAAACCCTATTCAGTACATGATGGTTTTTTATGACTATCATGGTATTTATACCTCATAATAGAGGTCTTTGGTATTGGTTATAAATGTCATATATGTATATTGATATAAAGGTGATGAAAATATCCATGATGTCATCATTGTAATACTCAGTCATGTATGTACTATTGGGGTCAAGTCAATTATGAATGTAATCCCATTTTGGGTATTTGAGGTAATGATGAATTCAAATACGTAACACCATTGTGTTGGGTGATTGATGTAAGTGTTAGTCCTTGGTGATGGGAAAATTCATATTTGGTTGAGTCACAGAGTCATGTACTTAATTAAAAATAACATGTAGCATGGTTAGTATATAGTGCATATCATATCTAGAGTGCTCATGTCTCTATAAGGAAAGAGAAGCCTTCATTCAAAATTTGCCAACCCTTTGCCCTTGATGTCAAACGGGGAGTGTAACTTTGTGTTTGCAAAGTTTCGTTCTTAACTTGAAGTGTTTTATAGGTATCTACAGGTTTTGGTGACCACACACCAAATTGGTTTCCATCAAGTCCAAAGGGGGAGATTGTTCACATTATGACTAATGTGTTGTCCTTGATGGAAACCTATATGTCAACATGACGATAAAAGGATATGTCTACAAAATATTACGCTTGTGACAAAAAGTTTGGACAAAGTCACAACAGCTCAGTTGAAGATGTCAAGATGATGATAACAAGAGGTGTCTACAAGCTAGTACACATGTGCTAGAAATTTTGGACAAAGGCATACTAGTTCAAAGATTGAGAAATAGTGAAGGTGATGTTTTGAGAAGTGCACGCAGGTTCTATGAGGCAAACTCATGTACATATGTGGGTATGGAGAAGAGAAACCACATATAGTTTCGACACCATGGTATTCTAGATACCAAGGGTCTTTACCATGGTATTTTCCCATAGTATTGAGCCCAAAAACAGATATTTGATCTCCTCAAAGAATACCATGGGAATTAGTGTGGTTTTGACCTATGGTATTGGTTAATGCCTATGTTATATAATGAAATGAAGATAAAAACATTGTGTGTGAAAGTCATGGATATTTGATGAATAGTTAGATATGAAGAAAGTGTGCATGTAATGGGATTTTAATGAATTATTTGACCTGAAACTAAGTATGCACCTTGCATTTTGATGATGGATCAATTCCAATAGATCTGAAGTGACTATACATTGATAATATTCTTATGGGATAATTTTATTGGTGATGATAATGTTTTTATGTATGTTTTCTTATATGTTGAGAGATGGATTTGTCTGAAGGTATGATGTGGATGCAAGGTATAAGTCAATAATTAGATATCTATACATGGGTTTGAGAACCTAAAAAAAATGTGCATGCACAATTTTGATAACCTAAAAGGAACATATATACGTGAGTCTCATTCTTTTAAGTCAAATGTCAATTTTGTATTTTGGACCAAACTTTATGTGAGTTTGATTTTGGAAGAGCATGTATACATGTGGAAGTGTTTTGTGGAAAGTGAGTGTATAATCTGTGGTTTTAATGAATATGATGTCTAATCATTCTAATTAGTGTTGTTGTGTTTTTGTTGTTTGTAAATGAAGTATTACTTTATGATCTAGTTTTAACAGTGATGATTGAAGTTGAATTGATTAATTGAAGAGTGATGATGTTTCTAGTTGTATGTGATTGAAGATATGTGATGGTTTTGTTATTATTTCAGAATGATTCAATGGTTCAATGTGTAACACAATGTTTTTATTTTTATTTTTTTTCAGAATGACAAGGATACAGTTTCAGGGTTCATTGTTTTGAGATCTATACACATGTATTATTTAACAAAGTCGTGTATACACGTAGGTTTTATAAAGTAAAATAACATATATATTCTGACATTTTGTTGATCAAGGTTTTCAGTTGGTTCAGTGATTTGATGTACTGTTTGGGTTTAGTGTTGGTATTTTGGTGAATGAAGTGAAGTTACACTAATCTAAGTACTTTGATTATTTCAAAATAATTTAATTGATTTGTGTATTAGTTGGTTCATTGATTAGTTGATTGAGTTGGTTCAATGATTGAGTGATTTTTTACAATGTTTGGTTTCAAATTTAATATTTTTTATTGGGCTTAAATTATGGTAGTGGGTCTAGTCTGGAAAATTGATGAAAAGTGGCCTACAAGTTGTGTTTTTTTGAATCAGGTGGATCCAATGTGAAAATTTATGAAATGTGGTCAATGGTGGTGTTGCGGTTTGGAGCCTTCAGTGAGGGAGTCGAATCTGCCTTATAGTGGTATCTAGGAAATCACATCAGGGGTTAGGAGCTCCCTTTTGGTGGGTGCCGACAAATAAGATCATGGATTCGGAGCTCCATTTCGGTGGGTGATGGAGAACGATAGAAGGTTGTATCCTTTTGCAGGTGGGTGCCTGTGTGCTAATATCAGTCCACGCCACTAAAATATTGTAAGAAGTGTTTCTTTATAATAAAAATAAGACAAAGACGAAAACAACAATGGTTTTCTCCCTCATTGGATTTCCACCTAAAAATCATGGTTTTCATCTGTGTTTCTTATGTGTTATGGTTTATTTTTATCTTATTGCACATGGTTCCTATTTAATTAATGCTTAATAACATAGTGATACACTATTTCAAGTTAAACATATGATGAGTGAACTGAAAAGTAAATTTAATAGATATATGCTAGTTGTCTACATAATAGTCGCGTACATGCAGAGGTTTACTTTAGTAAAGTCACGTACAAAAATATGAATAAGAAAAGAAAATTCTAATTTATTTTTAAAACTTTTTCACCCCCCCCCCCCCCCCCAAGTGTTTTTCACAACAATCTGTTTATATGCTTATAGCCTCAAAAATAATTAATCCCACAACTTAAATTTTTCTTCATTTTTGATGTTGATTTTCTTGTTCTGTCATCCTATTCTATATGCTCAAACCAATTTGTCCTTCAATTGTTTCAGAGCCTCTTGTTGGTTTCACATTTGGTACTCCATGACTTGAATTTTTCATTTCATTTTAAGGGTGGTGTGATCACTAGAGGATGATATGTATAAGTTTCCATAAATGAGCTTCATAAAGTGTGGAAGCATGTGTTGTACCACCATTTCGTTAATGGAAAGAGCTTAAGACATTAGGTCTCTTTGTTAGATGTAAGGAAATAAAAATATCCTTCTATACAATTATCCAAAATCCTAGGCTTATCATCATATTGAGGATGGAAACATTAGTAGTGAGTAGATTATATACAAAATAAATAAAATAATGTGATCCAAAAATGTACAGTCAAAACTAGATCTCTATCACTTACAATAATCTTGGGATTTCCATGTATATTTGGGACTATTTTTAATAGGTGATGTCTCTATTGAAATTTCTTTGAAATAGTAAAAAATAGAGACAATGCATGCACAATTTGTTAGTTAATTAACTATTAGCATGATGGCATTGTTTCTTTCCTATTTGGGTAAAGCATTTAATAAAATTGATTGAAATATCTTCAAAAAATTTAATTGCTATAACTATTGGTTGTTTTAGACATGTGATATTCATTTTATCTCCCTTATTTTATTGGTAGGAAACACATTTAGCCACAAAATTTTGAACAATAATTCCAAAATCTTCCCAGGAAAATCATTTTTTAGTCCTATGAGAATTTTTCAAGAACCTTGAATGTCCTCCTATAAGAGAAGTGTGTAATTGCAAAAGGTCCTTTTCTTTGAGCTAGATATTATTACATAAAAATAGATGATTTTAATATTACAACATATCATTCTTCCACATAAATTTATCAGATGCACTTGTGTCTTGTAACGTGCTCCTCCCACATTTACCCAAGCTAACTGGTCCACTACGGTAAACATGTGACAAATATTTACTAAGACATGATTCAACTCCCAAAGAAATGTTAACCAACCACCTCAGGTGCTCAAACCTTCAGTTAGCTTTCTTTATGACTAAATTAGATCCCTAGTTGCATTGATGACAAACCCTCCATTCGACATAAACCCTCCAGTTTCATGCACAAGCCTACATCAATGCGAATGCAGACATTTATAGGAAGTTTTGTGCTAGTGACCTCAAATTCTTAGCCACATTTTAAGGGCCAAGATTCAGGGATTTGCCCAGAACTTGTTGGAAATATCAGAAATGATAAATAGCAATATGAGAAGGCCTCTGATGAAAAAACTTAAACAAGGACCTGATGCAACAAGGCCTAGCCATGAAAGACGTGAACATGTAATATACAACTCATATAAACACATTTTGAGCATAGGGACTTCATACTTATTTGAGAATTGTTAAGAATGTCTTATTCCCTCTCATAATAGCTACAATATAATCTACTAGTGCATGAATACATTGTTTATTCATGTACTAAGAAAAACATTATGAGAGCCATAGTTAAAGTATGTCATAAACCATATTTATGGCCATCATTTAACCAACATAATTACAATGATAAAACAACCTTTAATATCACTTAATAACAAGAATATTTACACATGATACACATTTCCAAATATCCCTTATTAACATATGCAAAATGAAACCATGTTCTGGACTTTCATGTACCACCTGACCATAGATTAGGCTGAACCAAATCTTTATTTTAGCCAATCACCCTCGTACCATATTCCAAGCATGATTGTGGGACTCACAACCAAACCAATGAGGGAATCTTGAGGATTTACCATGTATCCCACCAAGCGATTCCCCGACCAAAACAATAACACTACAAGGTTTACTGCAATCCCACCATATACTGGTCAAGGGATCACTAGGCCATAGACAACCATGGATACCTTCAGATTTCTCCACCTAAACTATGAGGAATTTTCCCGTCTCCACCCTCTAGTATTTACTTTGTATCCCACCATTCAATGGTTGAGGATTCACTATTAAAGGGATTCCTATGCCTTTTTTTCCTCTTGAGACCATCCCATTCAGTTTCAAAACCTTCCAAAAATCCATGTTAACCAAGTAAGAGAGATCGCATCACACCATGGCGATCTGGAAATGGAAAGGAAAGGTTCAAAACAACTATCAAACCTAGTAAAACTCATGCCAATGATAGAAAGAGAGAAAAATACACACGTGCATGTATCATCCATGCCAAAAATATGAAGGAAAACATACATGAAAATTGATACCTACTAGTAATCATATTTTCGTTTCTTGATCCAACTCTTCCTTGCTTCATTTTTTCTTACCTTTTCCTTATTTGTACTTTCCTTGATTTCCTTGATCAAATGCTAGATTAATCAAAGAAAATTATAAGTGTGCAAGATTATGTGACAGAGAGAATACATAGAGAGCTCGAAAATAGAACTGACAAAATCTAATATATAGAAAAGTTGTGAACTGATCCTCAGAATTTTTTTTATCAGTGAGACCTATAATTTCTTCAGTTTTCCATTATTTTCCTTCATTTTACTCCTGATATGAAACCTATGACCTTTCACCTTCCTTTTCTACTAATTTCTTTTATTTTCATAAATAAAATGTCAATTAATGCCTCTTTCCTTTTCAAAGTCCTTGCCATTTCCTTTGCAAATTTCCCTTAGCCATAATAAATCAAATGAGCACCCACACTGGGATGTTTTTCCCAACATTCAACCTGGAATATGTTTCCATGATCATGGTCTTATTTTCCTTTATTAATTTTATTACATGAAGTTTTTAACCTAGGGATGTTAGAGACCCCTCCCCCTTAGAGGAACACCACCCTAAGTGTTCGTTGACACCTACGACCAACAAAACCACTAAAAAACTAAAACATACTTCTTATGGAACTTTATAACTTAGCTCGATGCACTATTCACAATGAAGAACATACTGAAAAACGTAACCAACATGAAAAACATGAAAACGTAACAACCATAGTGCTTATTGGAGCTTTATAACACATCTTGTGGTGATATTTACATCCATATAGATATATACAAAAAATTATCTTCCTGAACGAACAAATAATGAAGGATACATAGTCTGCATCAGTTCAACCATATCCCTTGTAGCTTCATTAGGCCCACATTTCTTCCACTACACTTTGACTTGCTCAATTTATTGGTTCCAAAGCATGAACATATTTATCTGCAAAATAAATTAAGGTTCCTAATGAAATTCTTCTTCTGGTTCCACCTAAAATACATACCAATCAATAACATGATCAACATCCTTTATATATTTTTTAAGAAATGAAACATGGAAAACATCATGGACTTTCACCGTTAGAGGTAGTGCAAGTGGATAGTCCATTGTTCCAATCCTCTGAAGGATCTCGAAAGGTCCACAATACCGATGTGCTAACTTCACACATGACCCAATCCTCAAGGATCTCTTCTTGTGATTAATTCGTAAGTACACATGCTCCCCAAAATGAATCTCCTTAATCTCCATGTATTGGTCTGCATAAATTTTCTTTCTATCCTATGCTTCCTTTATATTCTTCTTGATAGCCTACATTTCTTGTTCCATTTCTTCCAACATGTCTAGTCCTATCAACACCCTTTTCACAATACCATTCCAACCAATGGGAGTGTTAAAACTCCATCCTTATAGTCCCTCAAATGGACTCATCGTTAGTGACTCTTGCTACACATTCTTTTATGAAAACTCAACTCGAGGTATATGTTCTTCCCACTTCCATTTCTTATACATAACATACATTCTAAACATGTCCTCTAAAATCCTGTTGAAACTCTTTGTTTTTCCATTTTTCTATGGATGATAAGTTTTGTTGAAGGCCAACTCTATACCCAAACCTAAAAATAGCTCTTTCTAGAACGTAGAAGTGAAATTAGCATCCATTGCTGAGACAATATTCTTTATTACAACATGCAACCTCACTACATCACTGATTAAGACCAGTGCCACATCACTAGCTAAATACATAGACTTCACCGAAATGAAGTGTGCTACCTTTATCAAAATGTCCACCACAACTATGATGGAATCATGACGGCTAAATTTCCTCGAAAAATCTCTAATAAAATCCATATAAATGACCTCCAATTTTGACTTTGGAATCAAAATATTTTGCAGTAATCCAGCTCAATTCTTACACTCTCTTTGACCTATTAACAATCCAAACATTTATCCACAAACTCTGCCACTTCCTTATCTAGTTTGGTTAGTAGTAAAACATATTCACCATTGTTAATGTTTTTGGTATCTTAGATGACCTAAACACAACTTAACATGAAATTCCCTAAACATAAGGTTCTTGAGCTCATTGTCGTCTAGCATATAAATCTTGTCCCTAAATCTGACCAAATCATCTGTTGTGAGAAGATAGTCCACATACTAATCACCTGTACCCTATTGTAACCTATGCCTAATCTTGTTTTACTATCATCTATTTATCGCACTTTCAATATATGATCTTGTAAATATTTTATATAAGAACTCATAGTTGTTATATGATTCACCTACACTCATCTTCTAAGAGCATATGCAACCCTGTTCTCTTTCCCTTTGATGAACTTGATCTTCATGTCAAATTCACTGATCCTGGAACACCATATAACTTGCATGGCATTCATATTCGGTTAATAAAATAAGTATTTCAATACACTGTGGTCGCTCATCAATACAAACCTCATTTCAAGAAGATAGTGCATTGACATCTTGAATGCATGAATGATCGCTAAAAACTCAAGATCATGTGTCACATAGTTATACTCATGCTCATTTAGTTTCCTTGATACGTGATATACCACCTGTCCCTCCTACATAAGGACTCCACCAAGCCCTCTCTTGCAAGAATCGTTAAACACCACAAACTCTTTATCTAGATCTTCAAAATTTAAAACTAGATCATTTATCAACAATTTCTTCAAATTATCAAAACTTCTTGCAAATTCCTTTGTCCATTAAAGTTTATGTCATTTCATTGGCAATGATGTAATAGGATAGGAAGTTCGTGAGAAGTTCCTGATGAACCTCCTATAGTAACCTGTTAATCCCATAAATTACCATACCTCATCCACATTCCTAGGACCTTCCCACTCCATGATAACCTTTATATTTTTCGTGTCAACTACTATGCTTTCCATGGAGACGAAATTCCCCAAGAAATGTACCTCTATCTAAAATAAATTGCAATTCCTAATCTTGGCATACAATTGATGCTCTCTTATAAATATTAGTAATGATTCTAAATGTACAACATTCTCTTCCTCATTCTTAGAATATATAAGTATATCATCAATGAACACAATAAAAAACTTGTGCATATAAGGACACAACACACTATTCATCAACCATATAAAAGTATTTGGAGCATTATTCAAACCAATTGGAACTATAAAAAACCCATATTTCCCATACATGGTATGGAATTTTTTCTTCTAAATGTCCTCTTCTCTTATGCATACTTGATGATATCCTAACCGCATATCAATCTTTGAGAACACTATTGATCCCTTCAATCAATCAAACAAGCTACGAATCCTACACAACAAATACTTGTTCTTGATTATTACCTTGTTAAAATTTATGTAATCAATGCATAGTGTGAGAGTACTATCCTTCTTCCTAAAAAATAATGTTGGTGCACCCCATGACGATAGACTTGGCTTAATGTATCCATTATTAATCATTTATTTAGTTGCAACTTGATTTTCACTAACTATGGAGTTCTGATCATGTAAGGTGCCTTAGATTTTGGTGCTGCCCTTCTTATCAACTCAATAGAAAATTCCAGTAATCTATGAGGCAGAAATTATAAGATATATGTGCCTAATACATGATGACACTTCTATAAAACTGGGTACTTGTTCAGGACCTTGAAATCCTCAACATCTTTGAATTTATCACTAGCAATATGTACTACAAATAATACACACCCTTTCATGCGATTGTGCTTTTCCTGCATTGATCTCACCATTCTAACTAATGTTTCCTTCTTCATACCCTGCAAGATTCTTTGTTCTCCATTTTCATGTAAGCACTCAATCACCATATCATAACAATCCACCTTGGTCCTATCAAGATATAAAGAGTCCATATGCAAAAAAATCATGTACGATCGCAATGAAAGTACACTCAAATTTGTTGATGCAGTCATACCATTCAACTTAAATGCGCAAGATTTTACCTAATCATTAACTCTCTTCTTTGTACGTGTAGCCAATTTCACTAACCAAAGATTTTCATGCACTTCTTTATTCAAACCACAATTATAAAACAATTCAGGATTAGCATAATTATAATTAGATCCATGGTAAATCAAAATAGACTACAACTTTATCATAACAATTACCATCCATCTTGATAATATATTCCTAGTGATCCACTTTCTAGTTATCCAATGTTGCATAGATACACAGTATTCTCTGCCCAACGTCCCCAACAGTCAATAATTCTTCAATAAGTTCCTAGCAATGCTCCAAGAATACTTCTTCCAATATGCCTCAAGATGTCTTCACAATGGTTCCTCCAAATGCTTCACGATGTTTTCAAGCAAGTTATGGCTTCAATAGTTTAGATCAATATTCAATCAAGTGTCCACTAGGTGACTTCTCTTCAATATCACAAGTCTTCAAGATTTCCCGCACTAAGCCTGGTCAAAAAATTCCTTCTTCCAACCAAGGTCACAGTTATGAAGTGCTAAATTTTATTTTCACTTGTTCTAAGACTTAATTCACAGGTCCGATAATATACTACCAAAAGTATACAAGGAAGTGTTACCACAGGTCAATAAGTGTACCTAAAAAGGGTGACGGACCAAGCCCTAGAGTCTGCTTATTCCAAATTGTTTGTTAACCAATACTGCTCCTTATCACTTCAACACCCAATGTTAAAATAGTGCCTCAAGGTTCGAGCCCTTAAACAAATCCTCAACGAGATTCTAAGATACCACTAATATAAGGCTTAGTTAGAGGATTTCTAGAGGTTTGAATTTTGTGAAGGCTATATGAGGTAAGGTATGTCCTCCCATAGGCATCTATCCAAGCCTTCAAAATTGAACTTTCTAGTTACATGATCAAGCCTTACCCACAAATTTGAGCGTATTGTCTTAGCTCACTAGGCAGGTCTCCTCAAGCCTATAAATAATACTCCCACAGGTACAAACGTTTACCACAAAAATCCTACAATATAGGTCTAAAAATTTCCTCTAAACAGGTATGAGGGTGATGTAGGATAGTTGTAGAGATGACCCAACACCACTCTGAAATCCAATGACATAATTGTACACTTCAGGTTGTTTTCTATAGGTTTGTCAACAATTTCTTAAGTGATTTGTCCAAGAATGAACTGTAATGTATCCGTTTGAACATAAAATATTGAAGTATTCGTCGACCTTCTTGCTGTGTTTATCCTCCTTTATCAACTCTTGTAACATTCTTCACCAAAAGTTTTGAGCTTAAATATGGAGCATAGATTTATATTTATAGTTTTTTTTCCCTATGAAGAGACATGAAGCTTGAGGAAGAGTTTACTTGGAAAAGTAAGTTCATGTCAGCTAGCATAAAAAAAATTATTGCTTTTCAATTTAAACATTCATTTTCTCTTCAACGGTATGGAGTTTGGGGGAAATTAGATAATGGTTTTTAAGCTTATGTGGTTGTTTATTGAATAATAGCAATTCATATTTTCCACAGTATTACCAAAACTTTGACGAAGTTTTGAATCCCAATGGGGATCCATCTTCAGCACAGATGTGAATTGGAGCTTGAGAGGAAAACATACCAAGATAAATTGTGAAAGAAAAACCTACCAAGATTAGGAGAGTTGAGCATTCAATTAATTTATTATTCAATTTATTAATTAGATACTCATTGGAAAGCTACAAATATCCTCAATAACATGATGTAGTAATTTATTTAAGGTATGACCTATAATAGTCCCAAATTAATTATTTCTTTGTAATATACCGGCTTATGGGTAGGACCCACAGCCATGTGTCCGGGTCTATGTAATGAGGGGTGTTGCGCAAGGGCCCCCGCCCTCAGATGCTCCGGTGGGGTTAGGCCCACCTTTAACACCCTGGGATGCCACCCTCACTAATAGTTTGAGCTTTTGGTGTAAGGTTTGGATCAATGTGGTATCATAGCCAAGGTCTCAAGGTCGAGACTCGCGAAGCGTGGTGGGTTGTAATATCCCGTGTGCGGGTAGGGCCCGTAGCCACGTGATCGGGTCTGTATAATGAGGGGTGCTGCGCAAGGGCCCCCGCCCTCAGATGCTCCGGTGGGGTTAGGCCCACCCTTAACACCCTGGGATGCCACCCTCACTAACAGTTCGAGCTTTTGGTGTAGTGGTTGGATTCACGGTCCTCCAAAGCTTCCTCAATGAAGGAAAGAGGAAACTTCTAAACATAAATGTCCCTTGTGCTAAGCAGCACAAGCTATCCCAGTTGCACAACTAGAGAGAGCAGAGCAAATTCAAAATCTTCAACATAATGAGAAAGGGATCTCCTTCCCTCTTTTATGCCAAGAGGAGGCTTCCTTGTCATGGACCCCACCCATTAGGGTTTCTCTCATCCAATAATATTCCTCCCACTAAAATTGCACTGTCCCACTTGGTGACTCACTCCCTCCATGCAGTGTTGTTTGACTTGGTCAAACTGGGCCTAGTCTTCTTGTATTTTCCCATTTTCACACTAGGAGATGATAAATAGGCCACTTAAGTGACCCCTTTGCACATTTTGAGTCTTTATTATGCTTCTTCATGGGCTCCCTTACCCATTTTATTCATTTTATAACAAGGAAAGCCAAATTAATATTCCAATTAACTTAATGAAAATTTTGGAACATTACAGTCCTCCCCTCCCAAAGATTGCTTGTCCTCAAGCAAGTGCAAGAGTAGACTGATCCTTCTTCTCCTCTCCTGTAGCTCCCATGTATGATGATATTCTCCAAGGAATAGGATGCTATCTCATCAATGAAGCTCCCACAATGCCTCTCCTTAGCATGTAATTAGCTACCAAGCTATCATCTTGAAAAAGTGAGGTGCTCAAGAGAGTGGCAAGGTGTTGTCTAGAAGTCCTCCCAAGGTATGGATTCTGAAATGTATTGGGAGACATTCTCCCCATGTGTATCCTCCATCCGCAAGCAATCAACCATGAAAAATGAGTCACCTTCCAACTAGGCAACTCTAGGAAATCATCCTCCATCCTCAGCTCATGTAGAATGGATGGGCTGGAAATCTGATCATGGTAGGCTTCATGGCCTACCCCACGCTATCCTCTTCTCCACTTATGGTAAGTGTGGAGTGAAATCTGAACTTGGGCTGCAATAGTGTTGCCCTCAAGTGGCAAGCTGAAGCTTAGATCTCCAAGGATCTCTCCAACAATGCTGTAAATCAAGCTAGCCCAAATCATCTCATATGGTATGAGTTGGAAGTCATCATCATATGGTATCCAATTAATCATATGGTTCACCTCATGGAGAAACAAACATTTTGTCATGGTGACCATATCCTCTTCCATACTCTCCTTAGAGTATGCACTGCAAAAAGTATGGAGGTCGTCTCCCCCAAGGAACACACCCTCCCAATGTGTTTCACTTCCATTATGATACATGTGGGGCTGTTGTTGATATATGGATGAAACATAATGATCTTCAAAAGAGACCCAAGCCATCCCATCAAATCCAACACCCCTGGGGTGCCTCCCCAAAAAAGCTCAAGCTCTCCAAATGGCTCCTCCCATTTGAAAGCAAGAGATGCAACATGGCAATCAAGGCTGACCCACTTGTTTTTCTAAAACATGCAATGTGAGAAGTATGGGGAATCATATTCCCTATGGGCATCCTCAAATCTTGTGCCACTCCTCCACTGGTGCTTCCCATTTCCAACATTCCACTAGCAGAATATGGAAGCATAAATCTGTGAAAGCAAGTAGGCGAAACATAGCTCAACACATGGAACCAATGCAGGGCATCATTGGCCTGCCTCAATAGATAGTAAAAAACGTGTCCCTTCAGCCACTTGTTTGCTGCCACATCCATCCTACAAGATGAGATCATGAAAACATAATTTGGTGCTAATGGTGCACACCAAAAATCCTGTGGCTTTCCCCCACAATCCACCAATAATACGACCATCATAATTGCTGCAATTGACCATAAGTACAACAAAACCTAATGTGCAAGAAGGAAATATCCTCCTTGATATGATATACTACTCAAAAAGATAAGAGAGTGAAAAACATTAAGCAAATAGTTACCTCCCTCATCATGTACTTCGGTCTTTGAGCTGAAATGGCTCAAGTGAAAATTCTCCCTTACTGCAACAGCATAGGGAAGTGGTTGTGCCAACCATAACATCATCTCTCGGGCTATGCATCTGACAATATTCTGATATACATCCATTAGGATGCCCTCCCAAGTGGACTCCTCCATCAACAAATAGTATGCATGAGAATGCATGAAAGGAGAATCCATAAATGCTGCATGTGGGTGTCTCTCCTTGTGCTTTTGAACCCAAGCCAATAAGATCAATATATAGCAATGGATTCTACCATCCATTAATCCCTCATCCTCATCTCCTACATGCCTCCAAGGTACATCACTTGTGAAGTGGTTTTGGAAACACTTCAACAAGTAAACCCAACTCTGAAGTGACAACGCTGCTGGCTTGTGGAGTAGGGCCACTCTCATCTCAAAGCTCAACTCTTTGACATGGATCTTGTCAAAGACTCTACTCATCATGTTTCTGAACATATAGAGTCCCTCCCATAGATAAGGTACTTCTTGGGCATCTAAGGCCAAGGAGCAATCCCTTTTCACTGTGCTAGTGCCTCCTCTTGTTCCTGCAACATCTAGATATAATCTGAGAAACAAGAATGTTTACTGCTCCTCCATACTCCCACCATAATAAATATGTGAAGGTAGCACAATGAGTGGTAAGAAGAATACAATCTCATCATAATGCACCCATGCTCCTCTCTGCCCCATGGTGTAAGTATTCTGCCAGTCTTCTTCCTCCTCCATATCCCATGAAAAAGGATAGTTCCTATGCTGACCAAACTCTCTCAAGAGTAGCCAACGCAACATTGCCTCTTGATACCCTATATCAGAAATTTTCAAAAGGCTCACCATCCTCTTTCTTCTCATCCACATCCACTCAACTTCTTGTGGATGTCCCCCTTCATCCTGCATCTTGGTATCCTCCCAACAAGGGTTACCATCCTCCCAAAACAGATTTTGGCTTTTGCATTTCATGGGACATTGAAATGCAATCTCTTCCATGATAAGGTTTCTAAAACCCAACCTCAATGGTGGTACACAACATATCCATGATGTATAAGGATGATGGCACAATGCAGTGACAATTTCCTGCTCTAGATAATCAACATGCAATGATGTACAATCCTCCATAAGAAATGAAAACTTAGGCATACCTTGGAGAGTTTCAGAAGAATCTTGTGTTGCTACAAGAATCTCTTCCTCAATAGTGATGGATGCCTAAACAGCTGGAGATGAAGGTTGCTTCTTGATCACTATGATAGCACCGGTATGTACCTCTGCAACTGGTGGTGAGGGCTCCTCCCTCTTTTGACCAAATCTCTTGATCAATCTCTGAGAAAAATCAGCAAGAGTAGAAACCCTTGCATGGTCCCAATGGCTGAACCACCAAGTATTTTCTTCACCCTCAAGGTGCAGCACTGCAACTTCTACAACCTCTTTGTCCACTACAGGATGTAGCAGGAAGAAAGCCTCTAGCTTCTTTACCCAGACCTCTGCTGCACATGTGAGTGATCCATCAAATGTGGACAATAGAAATCTATTTCCTCTCATCATCCCATAGCTATGGGGTCTTCTTTCTTGTTTCTGCTGAATTGTGGAAAAGATAGAGTCTCTTGGAAGGCTCTAGGTTTTTCTCTGTACTCAGCAAGATACTCACTTAGAATTTTGAATTCCAAGTGTTTCTCATGCTCTATTTCTCCTCCTTGGTGAGAGTAGGAAGTGCATGGTCCTTCCTCTTCTCTTTCTTCAGTCTTCTCAACCTCCTTGGAGAGGCCTTTGATGGATCTAAAAAATGATGAGAGTAATCTCATCCTCTACATAATCTTTATCTCTTCTGTCTCTGCAATTCGAACTTCCACAGGCTGGGCCAAGTTCGAAGCTTTGATACCACTGTAATATTCCTTTTTAGAATTTACGGGAAAATGGTCCTCAAGGATGCTGTATAAGGAAGAAAATGTAAAAATAAGATGAAACGGGACTTGGATCCCTTTTTTCACCCTTCATACATTACTCTCTCAGAATATGAGCTCAAATAAATAACCTTAGGAAGGTTATTTAGATCCTCCAAACTTGTATATCCCAAACAATGCTCAAAAGGGAGAGCTACAGCAATACATAAACTTCTACAAGCAGCAGCAGTGAAATATCAATAAATATGGAGTAAGAAGAGTGCATAGCCTTATATTATGTGTAGGAGCAAATATATATACAAGAACTTGAGGTAAGCTCTCTCAAATTAGGCCAAATCAGCCCCAAGACAAATGTACATGCAGAAATGTAAGCACCCAGCTACATAACCCAGCAACAAGCTATGACTGTGAAATCCATAAGGGAAAATGATTTAAAACTGATATGTATACAAGGATATGAAAATAATAGGCTCAAATAAAGTGGGGGAGCAAGATCTCAACCCCAGAAAACAATACTACCATAATCCTCCAAGGGATTGGCCAAAATACACTAAATGGAAAAATGTTGGAGTTGCTGGGTAGCAGCAGCAACTCAATAACAATACAAGAATGGAGAAGGATGGAAATACTAAAAATGATGTAGAAACCTCCTCCAATGATCTTCTAAGTGAAAGGATGCTCCCTTCACTGAAGATTACACTCTCTAATCCACAGTGTGAACCCCTCCTGCAAGTGCCCACTGGAAATAACACAATATAGGGAAGAGACTGCGCTGTGAATGAGGTGAAACATATGGCCCAATACCAAAATATGAAAATAAGCTCCGGGATCTTCCTCACTGATCTCCCAGAAAAAGAATGAGCTCCTCCTCTGCAAAACTAGCTGCGGAAGTGGGTGATAGTGAATCCTCACTACAACCCCCAGCAACTCAATGTTTCTGCAAAGCTGGAAAATGATGTAGCTAAAGATGGTCACCTTGGCATCAAGCCTGGATGTGAGGAGAATGAAGAATAGGTCCTCCAAAACTTCCCAATGAAGGAGAGGAAACTTCTAAACAAAAATCTCGCTTGTGCTAAGCAGCACAAGCTATCCCAGTTGTACAACTGGAGAGAGCAGAGAAAATTCGAAATCTTCAACATAATGAGCAATGACTCTCCTTCCCTCTTTTATGCCATGAGGAGGCTTCCTTGTTATGGACCCCACCCATTAGGGTTTCTCTCATCCAATAATATTCCTCCCACTAAAACTGTGCTGTCCCACTTGTTGACTCACTCCCTCCATGCAGCGCTATTTGACTTGGTCAAACTAGGCCTAGTCTTCTTGTATTTTCCCCTTTTCACACTAGGAGATGATAAATAAGCCACTTAAGTGACCCATTTGCACATTTGGAGTGTTTAATATGCTTCTACATGGGCTCCCTTACCCATTTTATTAATTTTATAAAAAGGAAAGAAAAATTAATGTTCTTCATCATATGCTCTTTTTTCCATAACAACCCTATTAAGGAATTTCTTTTAAGGAATACATGCATTAATTGGATTAGGGTTTTTCATGCATGGATTTAGGATTTCAATAGATGTTCTTCAAGGTCTTGCTAGGATAAAGATGTTCTTCAAGGTCTTGCTAGGGTTTCCTAGGGTGTTCTTAGGACATCTTGTAGCAAGGATTTTAAGCACCAACTAAAGCTCTTATTAGGAAAAAGGTATAGATGATTACGGCATCTTCAAAGGCATCACGGGCTTCATTGAATTACATTAGGCATTTCTCCTAGGAATTTCTCATGGACATATGCATAAATGCATCAATAATCTAAAGATATCCATTGTTTAGATATATCTAGGGTTTCATGGGCATTTTAGCAAGGCTCAGGGTAACATAAAGGCTAGGGCATGTCATCAAGGATTTCTTCAACATTATTAATAGCCCTAGGGTTGACTTCATTAATGGCTTGACCTCATATTGACTTAAAGTGACATATGCACTTAGAAATTTCTTCTAGGTTTTGAATGAGGATATGGAAACATAAAAAAGGAGTTATTCATCCATCACAAGAATATTTTCCATCTCTAATAATTCTATATTGACATCAATGACAACTTTTAAAATCAGTATCCTCCTTTTTCATTGATGGAAATATTCTTTCCCTTCTAACAATTTCTCCCCCTTTGACATCAATGGAAAATGAGTTTCCCAAGTACTCCCCCTTTCAAGATACTTCTTGAAATGCTACTCCATCGTATTTTCTTCATCAATAATAATTATTCATATATATGTCTCTCCCACTTTCATGGTGCTATTTCTTCAAAGAACTTGCTCCCCCTAATATTTTTCATGCCTTCATGGAAATGGATGAGGTAGATAATCAACCGAATCCTCCTGCTTGCATAAAATCCTTCTAGCTCTTTTTTTTGCCTAAGACAAGAAAGATTGTTGCCTTGTGATAAAGTGGAAGACATCTTCAACAATATCATGATTTTCTTCAATGGAATTATTCACTAGATATGATCTATCAAGATATGATCATCCATGTGTGACTCATCAAGGGTTTCATAGGGCTCTTCACAGATAGCTTATGCATGAATAGTCAAGAATCACAAGCTTCGCCTAACAGTATGCATGGTATCCCTTTTACTTTGGCAGAGTTTCATCATCAAAACTTGGAGTATGATATCTTCCAAATATGCATTCAACGACATGTGTTGTTCGCTTGAGTGTTTAAGAGACTTCCAATTTGCTTCTTTCTCCATACTTGTGTAACTTTCTTTTCTAGCTTGGTAGTCATGGTTTTAGCTTCTTTAGGGACCCAAGTCAAGTTACAATTACGATCCATATGTCCAATGTTATGAAATTTGAAGCACTCTGTATTGTTCATGAATGAGGAATCATGACTTCTTCTTGCAAAGTTTCTTCTAGGGAGATGATGGGGACCATTATATTTGTCCTTGTGGTATCTCCTACAATCCTTTGCCATGTGCCCAAAATTTGTACAAGAATAGCAAAACCAAAATATATACTTTGGTACTTGGAGGATGGAGATTTCCTAATGCACTTCCAAAGTAATTTTTTCTTGGGATCCTTTGATGATATCTATTGCCTTTTGTATCCTTTATACCATATGAAAATATTCTTGGAGTAGGGTTTCTTCGAAATTCATCTTGACTATGCACCTTGCCTTTACTAGAACTGGGAGCATCAAAATCTCTTCCAAGATTTTCCACATCCTTTTTGTTTGAAGCATTAGGGTTTGCATCTTTTTTACTCAGGTTTCACTAGCATAACCAAAAACTGATTTATCAAGGGGGGATATTTGATGCCTTAGGGTGTCGTCTAGGGTTTTAGAACTCTTCAAGTTCCTATTTAGCAAGTAAACTTCTTTTTTAAGAAAAACAAATTTTCCTTTCAACTTTTCACAGTCTTGATATTTCATAACTAGTCCATCCTTTAATTATTCCATCATCCTTGTTACTTCATGCATTTCGATTTTTAGAGACATGACATTTGATTTTAGTAGAAAAATCTCTTAATAATTTTATTTTAGCTGACATTCCATATCCTTTTTATGTTTTTCGGCTTCATCAACTTTTCCTTATAGGAGTGCCAAAGCTTCCATTACCCTTTCAACTCCTTTTTCTTGTTTCCTTGCTGAATCTTCCAGTTGAGAGTTAAGGGAGGATACTTCTTCCTTATATTGACCAAGTTTAACTTCTAGTTTGTTCAAGTCCTTGTGTCTTTGTTCATGATATATAGACAAGTGTCTTCCATTTTATTTTATTTATCCAATTCATTTGTCCTCGATATGACTTCCTCATGATGCGTTTTCTTGTTATGATGAAATTCCTCCTTAAGATTGTTGAGTTCCTCATATTTTTCTTATACTTCTAGCTTAACTAGGTAAACTTCCTTCCTTTTTTTTGTCAAGGTCATGGTCACCATCTTGTGATTTCTTTTTTTAGCTCCTCATTTCCCTTTTTCGAACTTTTTATCTCTTCTAGGGAAGCTACACATTTTTCCATGAGATATTCTGTGAAGTCCTCTTAATTTTCTTCATCTTCAAGGTATTTTTTTTTCTTGAAGTCTTCTCTCATATTTTTAGCTTCCTTAATGGGTTTTGGATTTCCTTCTTGCTGTCCATCATTTTTTTTACTAAAGGTCATGATTAAAGCTCCTTTTGAGTGAAGATATGGAATTTTTTCCCACATACCTTTTGCTGATGAAATTTTTTCCACTTTGGAATTTATAGCATATGCTATCCCACTCAATATTGCTTTCATCACTTTTGCTTGATATTCCTTGGATTCCATCATGCTTTCAATAATCACCAATTCCCAGACTTCAAAGTCTTCATCCGTTAAAAAATTATCCATTCTCGCCTTCCATATATTAAAGTTTCCATTAAACAATGGAGCTTTCCCAATTTTATTATCTTCTACTTTCATGGTTGAAGAAGAGACATCTTTAGACGGATTGGATGCTTTCTTCCTTGGATTTTCCATTTGTGTTCTAAGGATCTACCTTCAAGTTGTTATGATTATGACTAAATGTACTGGATCTAATACCAATTGTTGGAAATACAGAGAGGGGGTTGAATCAATATTTTTTTCAATTGTTATTTTAACCAATTAATATGACTTATATTTAGAGCACAAAATGACCAATATTGAATAAAGGATTTTATTAATAAGATTTAACGAGGACTTAAATCCTATTCATTACAATGAATTGAGTACAATAGTAGTTTATGGATCTAACCCTAGATAAAGACACCAATATTCAATCTCCCAAGCTCCAACCTATTCTTTTCGAAGCACCAAATTGGACTTCATGAGACTTTAACCTCTAGGGCTCCAACCCTATCTTCCCAAGGCTCCATCCTTGCAGCTTTCTGGAACCAACTTCTAGGGCTCCGACCCTATCTCTGGTACATGCTCCAACCATGACTCTTGAGGACTCCTATCCTTTAGGGCTCCAACTCTTTTATTTTATTCTTGAAGAGAGATTCAATAGTTCTTTAGGGTTCCCAATATATTCTTCAATGAGCCATGAAAACATCTTCACCTTAGATACTACCTTGAAATCATCTCCAAGGAACTTAGCTCATTAATAACAAACTATTTTCTTAGAATGTATCATTGCTTCTCTTCATGTCACCCAAATAAAATATTTAAGATGGGGGCTTCAACAAAGCATCATGTCTCCAAGATTTCCTCTAAGATTAGCTTTTACTATTCTTCAATAAGTTTTCAATATGCTCCTAGCAATGCTCCAAGCATAATTTTTCAAATATGCCTCAAGGTATCTTCATAATGGTTACTCCAGATGCTTCACAATTCCTTCAATCAAGGGATATATTCAATACTTTATATCAATCTTCAATCAAGCCTCCACTAGGTCACTTCTCTTCAAGCTCCCAAGTCTTCAAGATTTCCTCCCTAAGCCCGCTTCAAAAACTCCTTCTTCCAACGAAGGTCACAATTTAGAAGTGTTGAGGTTTAGTTTCACTTGTTTGAAGACTTAATTAAGAGAATCCCGAATATGCTTCCACAAGTATACAAGGAATTTTCACTATAGGTCAATAATTGTGCCTCCAAAAGTTGGGTGATCGAGCCCTAAAATTTGTTTATTTTAAATTATTTGTTCAACAATATTGATACTTATCACTTAAACACCTAATCTCAAAATCGTAACTCAAGTTCTAAGCCCTTAAAAAAATATTCAATGAGATTCTGACAAACCACTAATTTTAGGCTTAGTAAAAGGATTTCTGGAGGTCTGAGCTATGTTGATATTGTTTGAGGTAAGGTCTGTCATCCCACAGGTAGCTATATGAGCCTTAGTAATAGGATTTCTAGAGGTCTGAGCTATGTCAAGACTGTTTTAGGTAAGGTTCCTCATCCCACAAGTTGTTATCCGAGCCTTGAAAACTAAACTTTATTCTTACATGATTGAGCCCTATTGACAATTCTAACCTTTTTGTCTAAGCTTGATTGGAATGTCCCCTCAAGCCTCCAAATAATACTCCCATATGTCAAAAATTTTACCCCCGAATGTTTGCAATATACGGCTAAACATTTTCCTCTTAACATTTCTGAGGGTGATGTAGGATAGTTATACAAATGACCCAACACCACTCTACAATATGAGGGCACGGGTGTAAACTTCATGTTACTATCTACAAGTCTATTTGCATTTTCTGAAATGACTTGTCAAAAAATGAACTTTAGACTATCCTTTTAAACAAAAAATCTTCAAGTATTGCTCGACCTTCTTGTTTTGTTTATCCTCCTTTCTGAGCTTATAAGAGTAATGTAGTTTTATATTTATAGTTGTTTTTCCCTATGAAGAGACATGTCTCTTTAGGAAAATTCGACCTTGGAAATTAAGTTCATGTCAACAAACATAAAAAAAATAAAAAATTCAACTTAAAATTTCAGTTTCTCTTCAATGGTAGGGAGTTTGAGGGAAACTAGATACTCATTAGAAAGCTATAAATATCCTATATCAGCTAATGCAGTCATTTCTTTAAGATGTGACCTATAATGTTTCCAAATTAATTATTTCTTCATTATGCTATTTTACGATAACAACCCTATTAAGGAATTTATTTTAAGGAATAAGGGCATTAATTGGATTAAGGTTTTCATACATGCATTTAGGATTTCAATAGATGTTATTTCAAGGTCTTTCTAGGGTTTCTTAGAGTGTTATTAGGTAATCTTTTAGAAATGTTTTTAAGCACCATTTAAAGCTCTTATGTGCATTAGGATAAGGGTATATATTAGTGGGGAATATCCAAAGGAATCATGGACTTCATTAAATTACATTAGGCATTTTTCCTAGTAATTTGACATGGACATATGCAGAAATGCATCAATAATCAAAATCTAACTATTGTTTATATATAGTTAGTGTTTTATGGGAATTTTAACAAGGCTAGGGTATGACAAGGTTAGGGAATTCATCAATGATTTCTTCAACATTATTAATTTCCCTAGGGTTGACTTCATTAATGTCTTGACCTTTGTATGAGGTTATGGCATCATCACAATGGAGTTATTCATCCATCACAAGAATATTTTCCATCTCTAATAATGCAATATTGACATCAATGAAAACTTTGACAAAAAAATTTCCCCATTTTTCATTGATGGAAACATTCTTTCCCTTCGAACAATTTCTCCCCCTTTGACATCAATAGCAAATGGGGTGCCCTAGTACTCCCCCTATCAAGCTGCTCCTTCACATGTTTCTCCATCGTATTTCTTTCATTGATGATGGTTCTTCATAGATATGTTTCTCCCACTCTCATGGTGCTCTTTCTTCAAGGAAATTTCTCCCCATAAGATTTTGCATGCCATCATGGAAACAGATGAGGTATATGATCAACCGACTCCGCCTACCTACATAAACTCCTCTAGCTCTTATTTTTGTTCAAGAAAAGAAATATTTCTATATTGTGATCAAGTGGAAGGCATCTTCATAGTATCATTATTTAATTCAATGGAGTTACTCTCAAGAGATATCTATTAAGGTTTTCCATGTGTGGCTCATCAAGGGTTTCATAGGTCTCTTCTCAGATAGCTTCTGCAAGAATTTTTAATAATCATAAGCTTCCCTTAATAGTATGCATGGAATCCTTTTGGCAGAGTCTCATTATCAAAAAATTTGAATTTCATATCTTCAAAATATGGCATCATCAAATAAAAAACATGTGTTGTTGGATTGAGTGTTCAAGAGACTTTTTGTCCCAATTTTATTCCTTCTCCATAATTTTGTAACTTTGTTTTCTCGCATGGTTGTAATGGCTATATCTTGTTTAGGGACCCAATTTAAGCTACAATCCCGAGCCATATTTATAATTTCATGACAGTTAAAGCACTCCATATTGTTCGTGAATGAGGAATCATGAATTCTTCTTGCAAAGGTACTTATAGGGAGATGATGAGGACCATTATATTTTTCCTTGTGGTATTCCCTACAATTATTTTCCATGTGCCCAAAATTTGTACAAGAATATGTTGGAAATATTTTCATTGATTGCAAAGATACATATAGGAGAAAAAACAGAATCATCAGTTATAAGGTAAAGGAGCATATCAAGCATTGCATAGTAGAGAGGAAAAGGAGCATCAATAGAAATATAACCTAAAGTAGAGACAGAAAATGCATCAAAGAGGTAGTGAATGAAACTAAGAAGGCACCAAAGGAAGCAAGGCAATAGAGGCAACAAAACAATGAATGCAACAGAGGTAGAAAAACAACGAATGCAGTAGAGGTAACAAATGGAGCAAAGAGGTAGAGAAAGAAGCTAAGAAGGCACCAAAGTCAGCAAGGAAGCAGAGGCAGCAAAACAAAAAATGCAGCAGAGGCAACAAAACAACAAATGCAGCAGAGGTAGCAAATGTATAAAAAGAAGCAGAGATGCACCAAGGCACCAAAGGCAGCGAGGCAGCAATGCAGCAGAGAAGCAACCAAGACAGGAAGAGGAGGAAAAACATGTAGAAACCAGAGTTATAGAGCGGTACATCGTAAACAAATAGAAAATATATTAAGGTAGAAAGGTCTTTGAAGAATTCCAAGTGAGGTGAACAGACGGTCACGATTAGATTGCAACAACAAAGGAAATAGATGGAGGGTTGATACCAAAGCAGGAAGAAGAGGCGAAAAAGAGCCATGTGAAGGCGAGAAATTGGTTGGGATTAGATAAAAAAAACAAAGGCAAGAAATGGACAGATATAATTCATTATAAGATAAGCAGGGCAGAAATACAATTGAATTGCAAGAAACGATGAGGACCGTAGATCTAGGAAGATCAATGGTGATGATCACATTGGCAGAGATCAAAAGTAAAAATCACAAAGTATAGTGGGTAATATTTAAGACGTCGAAAGGTAAGTTAAAAAAGTTGTGATGTGAAGTGAAGAAGGGAGACATGGCGACATAGTGCAATATCGCACATCGAAAGAAATAGAGTATAACTACAAAGTAAATATTATAAAGTGTGAAGTACGATCAGATGAGGACTGTTAGATCTGGTGGTAGATCAACAATGGACGAAGAACCGCATAGTGCACACTACAATGCTTAACAATAGCAATAAGGCGACTGCAATCTATGTTAAATATTCTATGATGCGAAATGGAGGGACACGTATCAACCCTGCACAACATCGCACACCGCAAGAAATAGGAGATAAATTCAAATATATCGTAAGGAATGTTATGTTGGTTGTGATGCAGTAAGTTTGATGCGAAGAGATGTGATGAAGGAAATCCACGTGGCAGCACCGTACACGAACATAGATCACAGATCACAAGGTTTAAGGTTTATCGCTAACGGTATAGTGGGAAACCTACGAGCAAGGATTTGCAATGAGATATGATTGGTCAAGCGCTGTGAGACCCAATAGGCTTTTCTATGTGTATGTTATATGTTCCATAATGTAAAGCTTGCACTGTTGGCTGCTAATTTTATGTATGGTTAAATATATATGTGTTGTTGATCATTTCAACATATGTATCTTTAAAGCCTAGATTTGTAATCCACCACGGGTATAAAGGGAGTTGTATGTGGGCCATAGCCCATAGGTCACAAAGGAATAATTTGGACACAATTCAAAGGATGAGGAACACGGTTAGTACAGTGATGCAGCAGCATGAGTAGATGAGAAGGTTGAACGCAAAAGAAAAGGGTACTTATAAAGAAAAGGTCGAATATAATGGAAGAAACTAAAAAGATAGAAGACATGAAGCAGAAAAGGACAAACGCACTGCAAAGAAAAGAAGTTGAAAGGGCTAAGTAAATATGTGATTGTAACTAAAAATGTCTTATTTATTTTTAGATTGTTTTTGATACAAAGGAAAGTCTTCGTTATTAAAGGAAAACTCCACTATAATACTGAAATGTGTACATACTATTATATTATTCTGAATGTGCTGGGAAAGAAAATGAGAAGGTGGAAGGCAAAGATTCATACCTGTTCATTTCATATTCCCATACCGAATTCAAAAAATTATGAGGTGATCTGTATAAATGATGTTAATTTCATATGCATAAACAAGTGAGAGAGTGGAAGAATAAGAAGTAGAAAGAGAAGATAGAGAAGCTGTGTAGATCCAGAGATGATATAAGGCAGATATGAAGGGTGGAGGAAAACAGTGAAGAAGGAATAGAAAAAAGTTGATATCTAGGTAAATCAACATGTGTTTTCATTGTAGTGGGAGGAAGTTGGTGCTTCCATATCAAGTTGTAGCTTGATACATGTCCAGTTCTAGCTGGCTGAGGTAGGAGCCTCCTGTGGGTTGTAGCCTGTAGAAAATAGATGGGAGTTGGAGCTTCCTTGCAAGTTGTAGCTTGCAGATTTCAGGTAGTAGCCACCTGTAGGTTGGAGTCTACAAAAAATAAGTGGTGAGAGGGAGTTGGATGGTGCCTTTGCATCACAACAATAATAATATGTGGTTTTCTCCCTTATGGGTTTCCACTTATATTTGTTGTCTATGTGCATGATGATTATGTGTTGATATTATGTATTTAATCTTCTTAACACCTGTTATTCACTTATTAAGATTGTTTTTCCATTATACATTAAGCTAATTATGAAATTAATGTGTAAATAATTATAAAAGAAAGTTTAAAATTCCATGAATGCATTAAACTGATTCAGCCCCCCCTCTTAATTTAACTACGAGTTCAACAGAATACCAATAAACAAAAAATATGCTTTGGTACCTAGAGGATGGAGATTGCCTTTTTGTACTTCCAAATTCATTTTGTCTTGGGATCCTTTGATGATATCCATTGCCTCTTGTATCGTTGATACCATCTGCAAATATTCTTTGATTAGGGTTTGTTCTAGTGCCATCTTGACTATTCTCGTTGCCTTTACTAGAATTAGGAGCATCAACATTTATTCCCAGCTTTTCCACATCCTTTTTGTTTTAAGAATTATGGTTTGCATCATTTTTTCTTGAGGGTTCACTTGCATAACAAGGACCTGATTTATCAAGGGGGGATCTTTGATGCCTTAGGATGTCCTCTAGGGTTTGAGAAATCTTCAAGTTCTTATTCAACAAGTCAACCTTTTTTTAAGAAAGATAATTTTTCCTTTAAACTTTTCATAGTCTTCATCTTTCATTACTAGTTGGTTCTTTATTTCTTCCATCATCCTTGTCACTTCATGTGTTACAATTTTTAGAGAGATGAAATTTGATTTTAGTAGGAAAATATCTTCATCCTTTTCTTTTCGTTGACATGCCATAATCATTTGATCTTTTTGGCTTCATTAGCTTGTCCATCTAGGAGTTCCAAAGCTTCCATTACCCTTTCATCTCCTTGTGCTCGTTTCTTTCCTTCTTCCAGATGAGATTTAAGGGAGGATACTTCTTCCTTCTATTGAACAAATTTTGCTTCTAATTTGTTCAAGTCCTTATGTCTTTGTTCAAGATAGCTAGAAAAATTTTCTTCCTTTTTATTTTCTTTATCCAATTGTTTTGTCATGCATATGACTTCTTCATGATGGATTTTCTTGTTTTGATGAAATTCCTCCTTAATCTTTGTGAATTCCTCGTATTTTTCTTGTACTTGAAGCTTAAATATGTCAAATTCCTTCGTTGTCTTGTCAAGGTCATTGTCACCATCTTGTGGTTTCTTTTTGAGATCCTCATTTTATTTTTTTAAAATTTTTTATTTCTTTAGGGAGGCTAAAATCTTTTCCATTAGATCTTCTATGAAGTCCTCTTCATTTTCTTGATCTTCTAGGTCTTCTTTGGTCATTTTTTTGTCTCTCTTATTTTTAGCTTCCTTAATGGGTTGTTTATTTCGTCTTTTCTTTCCATCATCTTCTTGACTAGAGGTCATGATCAAAGCTCCTTTTGAGTGAATATCTTGAATTTTTTCCCACATACCTTTTGTCGATCAACATTTTTCCACTTTGGCCTTTATAACATCCCATAGCCCAGTCAAGATCACCTTCATCGCTTTTTCATTATATTAATTGGATTCGATTGTTCTTTCAATAAACACTGATTCGCAAACTTCAAAGCCTTGAGCCATTAAAAAATTATTCATTCTCACCTTCCATATGTCAAAGTTTCCATTGAATAATGAATTTTTCCCAATTTTATTATCTTATGATTTGATGGTTGAAGAAGAGACATCTTTAGAATTATTTGAGAATTTCTTCCTTGGATTTTACATTTGTGTTATAAGGATATACCTTCAAATTGTTAGGATTATGAGTGAAGGTACTTTATCTGATACCAATTGTTGGAAACGTTGAGAGGGGGGTGAATCAATATTTATTTTCAATTGTTATTTTCACCATTTAAGATCACTTAATTTATAACACAAAATGAACAATATAGAATAAAACATTTTATTAATCATGTATAATTAGGACTTAAATCTTGTTCTTTACAATGAATCTAGTACAATAATAGTTTATGGCTCTAATCCTAGTTGAAAAACACCATTCTTGAACCTCATAGGCCCCAACCTATACTTTTCCAAGCACCAATTTGGAATTTATGACGATCCAACCTCCAGGGCTCCAACCTTGTCACATTGAGGCACCAACCTCTAGGTCTCCAACTCTATCTTTGTTAAATATCCAACCTGGTTTCTTGAGGACTCCTATCCTTTAGGGCTCCAACCCCTTTCTTCGATTCTTCAAGATAGAATTAATATTTCTTCATGGATCCCAATATCTTTTACAACATTCCCTAACAATATCTTCATATTCAACACTTCCCTCAAATGATCTCCAAGGCACTTAACTCATCAATGAAAACTTGTTTTCTCAAAAGGTGTCACCGCTTCTCTTCTTGTCACCCAAAAAAGATATCCAAGATTACTCCATGAAGGATTCAAAAAAGAATAATGTCTACAATATTTCGTCAAATATTAGCTTTTACTAGTCTTCAATAATTATTAAATAAGTTCCTAGTAATGCTCCAAGAATGCTTCTTCCAGGGTGCCTCAAGGATTCTTCATAATGGTTCCTCCAAAGGATTCATAATGTTTTAAACCAAGGGATGGCTTCAATAATTTAGATAAATCTTCAATAAAGCCTCCAACAGGTGACTTTTTTTCAATATCCCAAGTCTTCAAGATTTCAACCAAGGCCACAACTTCAAAGTGTTGAGGTTTAGTTTCACTTTTTGTGAGAATTAATTCACAAGTCCAAGAATATTCTGCCACACTTCTTCAAGGAAGTGTTACTACAGGTCGAGAAGTGTGCCTCCAAAAGGTGACTGACTGAGACCTAAAGTCTGTTTGTTTCAGATTGTCTATTCAACAAGATTTCTCCTTGTCACTTCAACACCCAATCTCAAAACTGTGCCTCAAGGTGTTAGGTCCCTATATTACTAGTATATTCCTTTATTTGTTGTTAGTGTAACCCCCTTATTGTTATTATTGTGACCTTAAATTATTATTTTTAGGTCGGCTAGGATTACATTGTGGCCCCAATAGGATTACATTATGGCCCCATGAACTCCTATATATAGAAAGGAGGTTTTGTAATTTGTATGATCCAATAATTGTTCATCAATATAATGTATTGGAGGTTTCCCCCTCAAAGTGGCTTATTTCTAAGGCATTGATATCTCTTTTCTTCTATTTTTGGAGCTGGTTTCACAACATTTGGTATCAGAGCTTTGGATTCTAGGGTTTCGCTGCTCCAAACAGGTCATTGTGGAATTTTCGCTATAACGCTTTTTCTATGAAGTTTCAAAAGCTGAAATTGTTAGGGTGTGAAGCTGAAATCCTGAGGAACATCATCAAAATATTTTAGTGCTTGGTTGCAACACTTTCAGAGATATGATCTTTTGAAGTTAGGTATTTTTGCAGGCTCCTCAATTTAATCTAAACAGGTCATCGTCGAATTTGCGCTATAATTTTTTTTCTACGAAGGTTCATAATCTAAAATTTTTAGGGTGCGAAGTTGAAATCCTAAGGAAACTCGTCGAAACATTTTAGAGCTTGGTTTGCAATCTTTTCGAAGATATGATCTGTGGAAGGTAGTTCCTTTTCATGCTCCTGAATTTCATCTCAAAGAGGTGATCGTGAGAAAATATTCATAACTCTCTCTCTGAGTATCGGATTGGAGTTTCATAAAAAGTGGTCGCAAGTACACGGACTGTAGTTTATTTTCTATCAATTTCAGAGCTAGAATATGAAACAGTTACATGTGGAAAGTTGTACAAGTTCGCTCTACTGAACCAGTCGATAATTAGCTCATTGTGGGAGATTGGACATAACTTTGCCTTGGAGAATCCAAATCAAGTGAGACCTATGGCATTCGAAATATAATTCATAAGGCCACCTCAGTGCCCAATTTCAATATTGAAGAGCCACAATCACAAATATAATTCAATTTCAATATCGATCTCCTCAAAAGTAAGAAAAAGGTCTGTATTGTTTTTTACGAATTTCATAAGTCTTGTTTGAAGAATCAATTTGAATTGATTCCAAGGGCATATTGTAGAATAAATATCAGTATTGGGTTAAAAGAAATGCCCCATAAAAATAATTCGACACCCATTAAGCCTTCAGAAGGCTCTACTATGATTCATGAATATGAATAATTGCAACATGATCTATCAAAATTACAAGAGCAAGTGCACCAAATTTTGCTCTCACAAAGAGAAACACAAAATTAAATGTATTTTTTGAAGAAAGGCGTGGAAGCGAAGATGGATGTCTTGAAGAAATTCGTGGAATCTAAGATAGATGGCATGGAATCTAAGATGGATGAAATGGAAGCTAAGATTGATGAGAAAATGAAAGACAACATGGAAAACATGAAGAATGATCTAAAAGCAAACATGGAAGGTTTGACAACGTTGATACAAGAAATGTTTCCTAATGGTGAAAATATAGTAGAGGAAACTCATGATGAGAACAAAATAAATGTTAATCGTGACTTCATAAACTCTAATGTTGGCAGTAAGAACGACCATATTTCAAAAATGGATATGAGGAAGTTTGATGGAAAGGATCCTGTAATATGCATACTACATATGGATCAATATTTTGATCTCTATAATGTGCAAAACACACAAAAGGTACGGATTGCAACTTTACATTTAGAAAAAAATACATTTGTATGGTATCAATGGCTTTGCTCCCGTAAAAAAATTGTCACTTAGTCAATTTTTACATAGGAAATGATAGCGCATTATAAGGATACAAATAACAACACCTTCTTTAGCCAATATAAATCTAAAACAAAAGGGCTTAGTGGGGGAGCACATTAAGGACTTCAAAAAATTGAATATAAGGGTAACTAATATTCCAGAGGAAAACATGATTGATCTCTTCATAGGGAATTTAAAGGATAACATCCAACATGAAGTTAGTGTTTTGGAACCTGAGTCATTGGAGAAGGCATTCAGGTTGGCAATAAAAATTTAATGTAAAATTATGGTGACATGGAAGCCTACGACTCACTTCTATAAAGAAGGAAGTGTTGCTACGCCTAGATTTCCACAACCTACAAGCTTGACACCAAAAAAATTGGAAGAAAAAAGAGCAAAAGGGATTTGCTACAGTTGTGATAGAAAATACACTAAAGTTCATAGGTGTGCTGAGAAGAAATTATTTTACATAGATTGTGAAGAGGAAGAAAAAAATGAACAAGAAGTGGATATACACCAAGAACTAGCCCTAGAAGAGGAAGAAATGAGTCAAACCATATCGTGTAACGCATTAGCAGGAATTACCACTCCTCAAACTCTCAATATAGAGGCACATATCAAGAAGAAAAAGGTAATAGTGTTGATTGATTCAGGTAGCACCCATAATTTTATTCATTGTAAGGTAACCAAGGAATTGAATTGTTTCCTATACCTAGCACCAGAATGTCAAGTGATGGTTGCAAATGGAGGAACTATAAATTTCTCTGGAAAATGCCATAATATCAAGCTAACCATGGGGGAATATGTATTGAATAGTTCAATGCTTTCCATTCCTATGGGAGGTGTTGATGTTGTACTAGGAGTACAATGGTTACAATCTTTGGGGACGGTAGCTTTTAATTTTCAAGAACTTTTCTTGAAATTTTTTTCAGAAGGAAAGGAAGTCGAATTACGGGGTATTTAAGGGAAGATGGGAAGGATAATAAGCTCTAATGTCATGACAAAGCTTCTAAAGAAAGAACAACGAGGCGCAATTGCACAATTATGCTCACTAGAAGTTCCGACATCAAAATCATCTATTTCTGCAGATCTCCAACAAGTCTTGGACAATCATTCCAAGGTGTTTGAAACTCCCAAAGGACTCCCACCTATCCGTGATCATGATCATGCTATTCATTTGATTCCAGGAAGTGTTCCTCCAAACATCCGGCCTTATAGATATCCTTACTTCCAAAAGAGTGAAATTGAACGCATGATTGCATAAATGTTAGAGGCGGGTATAATTCAACCTAGTCAAAGTTCTTTCTCTGCTCCTGTAGTATTGGTACACAAGAAGGATGGATCATGGCGAATGTGTCCGGATTATAGGGAGCTCAATAAGCTCACAATTAAAGATAAATTTCCCATTCCTGTGATTGATGAATTATTGGATGAATTACATGGAGCAATTTATTTTACCAAGTTGGATCTTCGTTCAGGATATCATCAAATTAGAATGAAGACTAAAGATATTCCAAAAATAGCATTTCTAACTCATGAGGGTCATTATGAATTTTTGGTCATGCCTTTTGGCCTTACCAATGCACCTTCTACATTTCAAGGGTTGATGAATTCCATTTTCAAACCCTTCCTTAGAAAATTTGTGCTAGTATTTTTTTGATGATATACTAATCTACAACAGGTCTTGGAAGGATCATGTTGAACATGTTGACAGGGTGCTCAAACTATTGCAGGAGAAACAATTATATGCAAAAAAATCCAAATGTTTCTTTGGAGTACAAGAGGTGGAATATCTGGGTCATATTGTATCTCACGAGGGTGTTAAGGTAGACCCTAGCAAAATTAAAGCCATTAAGGAATGGAAATTCCCCACAACCATAAAGTAGTTGCCAGGATTTCTCGGGTTAACAGGGTATTATCGCAAGTTCGTTAAGAATTATGGGAGAATAGTAGCACCTCTAACAACATTATTGAAGAAAGATGCATTTTCATGGACTCCTGAAGCAACTAAGGCCTTTGAACATCTTAAAGAGGCAATGTGCCTAGCACCGGTCTTAGCTACGCCAGACTTCACAAAAACCTTTATCGTGGAATGTGATGCCTCAGGAAATGGAATTGGTGTTGTTTTAATGCAGGAAGGAAGACCCATTGCTTTTGAAAGTCGTCCAATCAAAGGAAGTATTTACAGAAACCTATTTATGAGAAGGAAATGTTAGCAATACTGCATGCACTAAATAAATGGCGAACTTACCTAATGGGAAGACACTTCAAGGTAAAAACTGATCATGATAGTCTTAAACACTTTTTGGAACAAAGACTATCTTCCGAAGAGCAGCAAAAATGGGTCACAAAGATGTTGGGTTATGACTTTGAAATAATCTACAAAAAAGGAAAGCTTAATGTTGTTGCAGATGCACTCTCAAGAAAGAATGAAGAGGTGGAAGCATTGCTTTGTGCCATTTCTATTATCCAACCAGATTGGATAACCGAAGCAAGAGATGAATGAAGAAGGACAAAGATGTATGGACACTCATTCAAAAGTTGCAGCAAGATCCTAGTACATCTGATACATTTAGTTGGAAAAATGATTCCTTATGGTACAAATATCGTTTATATCTTTGTAAGAATTCCCAACTAAAACAAAAGATTCTTCTGGAATTGCACACTTCTCCTTTAGGAGGACACTCAGGATTTTTAAAAACTTACCACAGGGTGAAGAAAGAATTTTTTTGGGATGGCCTTAAATCTGATATTCAAAAGTTTGTGGCGGAATGTTTGGTTTTCCAGCAGAATAAAGTGGAAACAATTAAGACCCGAGACTTCTACAACCTTTATCCATTCCAAGTCAACGTTGGGAGGAGATTTCAATGGATTTTATCGCAGGTTTACCTAAGTCTGAAGGAAAGAGTGTCATCATGGTGGTAGTTGATAGACTTACCAAGTATGCACACTTTTGTGCATTATCTCATCCATTTAAAGCAAGTACAATTGCTACTACATTTATGGACACAATTCAAAAGTTACATGGAAACCCAAGGGTTATTGTGAGCGACAAAGATCCCATTTTTACTGGAAATTTTTGGACGGAGTTATTTTCTTGTTTGGGTACTCAATTAGCTCATAGCTCATCTTATCATCCTCAATTTGATGGTCAAACTGAGATAGTAAATAAATGTTTGGAAGGATATCTTCATTGTTTTGTATCTAATAAGCAAACACAATGGGTCAAGTGGTTACCTCTCGCTGAATGGTGGTATAACACTTCCTTCCATATTGCAGCAAAAATGACCCCATTTATGGCACTTAATGGATATCATCCACCATCTATCACATCATATTTAAGAGAAAATTTGAAGGTTCAAGCAGTGGAAGATCAAATCGAGCATCAACAATAAGTTCTCCAACTCTTAAAGGATAACCTAAATTTGGCACAAAATCGAAAGAAATAACAAGCATATCAATATCGCAATGAGAGAAGTTTTTATGTAGAGGACTAGGTATTTTTATGGCTACAACCATACAAAAAAATTTCCCTCAAGCAAGCTAAGAAGGATAATAAATTATCTCCAAAGTACTATGGTCCTTACAACGTGTTTCAAAAGATTGGTACTATGGCATACAAATTGGAGCTTCTTGCTTCTTCACGAGTGCATCCAGTTTTCCATGTTTCAAGCTTAATGAAGGCTATAGGTGAAAATCTTCCAGTTCAAACAATATTTCCAGAACTTGATGAGGAAGGAAAAATCATATTGGAACCTGAAGCGGTCACGGAAACAAGAACTCGACAGCTAAGGAATCGATCAATTTCAGAGTATCTCATCAAATGGAAGAACTTACCCACTGAAGATTCTACATGGGAGGATGATAATTTTGTACAGAAGCACCCAGAGCTACTCAAGCGTTGAGGACAACACTTTTTTGAAGGAGAGGGGAATGTTAGGTCCCTATATTACTAGTATATTCCCTTATTATTGGTAGTGTAACCCCCTTATTGTTATTACTGTACCCATGTAACCCCCATATTGTTATTATTGTTACCTTAAATTATTATTGTTAGGTCAGCTAGGATTACATTGTGGCCCCACTAGGATTACATTATGGCCCCATGGACTCCTATCTATAGAAAGGAGGTTTTGCAATTTGTATCATCCAAGAATTGTTCATTAATGTAATTCATTGGAGGTTTCACCCTCAAAGTGGCTTATTTCTAAGGCGTTGATATCTCTTTTCTTCTATTTTTGGAGCTGGTTTCACAACATAAGGTCCAAGCACTTACAAAAAACTTCAACGAGATTCTAACAAACCACTAATCCAATTCTTAGTCACATGATTGTTGGAGTTTTGAGTAATGTCAAGATTGTTTTAGTTAGGTTCTGTCCTCCTTGAAGAATCTACATGAGCCTTCAAAACTGAACTTTTTGATTACATGACCGAGCCCTATCCAGAAATCCGTGCTTGTTGTTTGATCTTGAAAGTTTGATCTCCTCAAGCCTGCAAATAATACTCCCACATGTGAAAAATTTTACCTCCATAAGGTTGTAATATAGGCCCAAACAATTTCCTCCAAACACATCTGAGCGTGATGTACAATAGTTGTAGAGATGACCCAACACCACTCTGCAATCTAAGGGCATAGGTTTACACTTCAAGTTGTTGTCTACAAGTTTGTCCACAATTTCTGAAGCGAGCTATCCAAAAATCAATTGTAATGCGTCCTTTTAAACACAAAATCTTCAAGTCTTCCTTGGCCTTCTTGTTGTGTTTATCCTCCTTTCTAAACTCCTGTAATATTCTTCACCAAAATTTCTTAGATTAAATGAGGACTATAGCTTTGTATTTATAATATTTTCTCCCTATGGAGAGATATATATCTTGAGGAATATCCAACTTCAACAAGTAATTTCATGTCAGCCATCATAAAAAAAAATATTTTTCAACTTAAAAACTTAATTTCTCTTCAACAGTAGGTACTTTGGGGGAAAGTAGATACTCATTGGAAAGCTACAAGTATCCCCTATAAGCTGATGTAGTCATTTATTTAAGATATGACATATAATGGCACCAAATTTATTATTTCTTCTTTATATGCTCTTTTCTCCATAACAACCCTATTAAGGAATTTCTTTTGAGGAATAATGGCATTGATTGGATTAAGTTTTTTCATGCATGGATTTAGGATTTCAATAAATGTTCTTTCAATGTATTTCTAGGGTTTCTTAGGGTGTTGTTAGGACATATTATAGAAGGTATGTTAAGCACCGAATAAATCTCTTATTCTCATTAGGAGAAGGGTATATATTATTAGGGCATCTTCAAAGGAATCATGGGCTTCATTGAATTACATTAGCCATTTCTCTTTTTAATTTCTCATGCCCATATGAAAAAAATCATCAATAATCTAAAGCTATCCATTGTTTAGATATAGATAAGGTTTCATGGGAATTTTATCAAGGCTAGTGTATCATAAGGCCAGGGAATTTCATCAAGGATTTCTTCAAAATTATTAATTTCCCTACGGTTGACTTCATTAATGGCTTGAACTCATATTTACATATGCACTTAGGAATTTATTGTAGGGTTTGTACAAGGCTATGGCAACATCACAAAGGATTTATTGATCCATCACAAGAATATTTTCCATCTCTAATAATTCCATATTGACATCAATGACAGCTTTTACCAACAATATCCCCCTTTTTCATTGACGGAAATGTTATTTCCCTTCCAATAATTTCTCTCCTTTTGACATCAATAGAAAATGGGGTGCCAAAGTACTCCCCCTATCAAGTTGATTAGTGACATGTTGCTCGATCGTATTTTATTCATCGATGTTAGTTCTTCATAGATATGTTTATCCCACTGTCATGGTGATATTGCTTCAATGAATTTTCTCCCCCTAACAATTTGCATGCCTTCATGGAAATGAATGAGTTATATGATCAATTGACTCTTGCATAAACTCTTACAGCTCTTCTTTTTGGTCAAGAAAAGAAATATTTATGTATTCTGATAAAGTGGAAGCCATATTAATAATGTCATGATTTTATTCATTGGATTTATTCTTGAGAGATGATCTATCAAGATTTTCCATGTGTGACTCATTAAGAGTTTCATAGGGCTATTCTTGGATAGCTTCTGCAAGAATTGTTAAGAACCATAAGCTCCCCTTAACAATACACATGGTCTCCTTTTTGGCAGAGTTTCATCATCAAAACTAGGAATGTCATCTATACCAAAGATGTCATCATCAAATCAACAACATGTTTTGCTGGCTTGAGTGTCAAGATACTTTCTGACCCAATTTTCTTCCTTCTTCGTACTTGTGTAACTTTATTTTCTGGCATGGTTTTCATGGTTTTAGCTTGTATAGGGACCCAAGTCAAGTTATAATCATGAGCCATATGTATAATTTAATGACATTTAAAACACTCAATCTGGTTCATGAATGAGGAATCATGACTTCTTGTTGAAAATTTTCTTCTAAGGAGATCATGAGGACCATTATAGTTTTCTTTCTGGTATGCGCTACAATCATTTTCCATGTGCCAAAAATCTATACAAGAATAGGAATAAACAAAAAATTGTTGTGAAACTGATCTGGATTTATGCAGGAATGCAACAGAATAAACACATAACCATAAATACAGAGATGCAGTAGAAATAACACTTCATTTCATTAATATCAAAGAACTAAAATTTGCTTACAGACGGAATGGAAATAAAACTAGCTAGGGCGCTGGTAGCTATCTCTGAGAAGAGATGTGGCGGCTACAGGCCTCTGAACTGAGTTACAATGAGGCTCGAGGGCCTATTTATCATTTAGAAACAATGGGAAATCCTAAAGAGCCAAAACCCTAACCCTAGGAGATGAAGCGCCAAAACTATGGGCCCCGTTTGGGTAAATTGGTGTTTCAACTTCCCAGGGGCGTAACTTTGGCATACGATCTCCGTTTGACGTGTACCATACCTCGTTAGAAAGAGCTATCCGAGGAATAAAAATTTTGAACGAGCAACATTGGTCCATGTTTCTCTCCGTTTTCCCAAAAAACGTCGTTTAGGGCCTTAAAACGGCTCCGGAAGTTCAGGACCCGAAAAACTACTAAAAATAGCAAGTTGTGTCGAAACTGAAAAAATGAAAGAGACAATGGTGGGGCCCCAAGTGCAATAGGTAGGTGACCACCAATATCCACCTGGATCATTCCTCCCCCCTTAGGAAGCAATGGTCCCCATTGCGTTAAGTTCCTCCATGAGATGAGGAAATTTTTGCTGAACTTGGTCCCTGGTGAACCACGTTCCTTGGTACAGGAGTTGGCCAGCTTTGACAACCTGATACAATTGGATCTTCTGTTGGTGAGTGTTCTTGATTTTCATATCCATGATACAATCTGTGGTGGCCTATTCCATGTAGTCTGGGTTTAACTCTGTTGGTGTGAGTTGTTCTGCAATGTCCGAGGTGTCCAGTAGAGGTGGGAAGTAAGGACGAAGACGATCCAAATTGAAGACTGGGTGCAGACCAAGGAATGATGGAATACTGAGATTGAAAGCATTGTTCCCTATAGCCTTGGTGATGGTGTACGACCCGTATCGGAGCGGGCGAAGCTTGCGGTGGGGTCTTTTGAGGCGCTCCTTCTACAAATGTAGCCATAATTTGTCACCCACCTGGAAGTTGTGTGGCACTCAGTGTTGATCATGGCGTTGCTTGTACTTGGAATTGGCTTTGTCAAATATATCATGAACCTATTGGCGGATGTGTTGAATGCGCTCGATGAAGCTACTTGCTTTGTCAACTTCAGACTGGACATGAGCTGAATCGACCTGAGCAGCTGCAAATGGCATGGCTACGTCGATGGGACATAGTGGCTGGAATCCCAAGCCCACCTAAAAGGGGCTATGGCTGATTGAACTGTGGAGAGCCTGATTATAACTATGTTGTACATAGGGGAGGCTCTCGTCCCATGTGCGTGGATGCTTTGAATTTTACATGCGCAGAATGTGTACAATCATTCTATTGACGACCTGTGTCTGGCCATCTATTTGGGGATGGAACGTTGTGGACTTGATGAGCTTGGTATCCAACATTGACCAGAGGCTAGACCAAAATGTGTTGAGGAACCTACTATCCCAATCTAATATGATAGACTATGGGATCCCAAAGTGCACCCACACTCGTTCAAAGAAGAGTTTAGTGGTGGCTTCTGCTGTGATATTCTTCTTGCAGGCCGCCATAATGGCCATCTTCGAGAATCTGTCGATGACCACGAAAACACAGTCATTTCCCTGCTTAGTAGAAGGCAGGCCCGACATGTAATCCATGGATATGGATTCCCAAGGTCGACTAGGCATAGGTAGCGGAGTATATAGGCCTTGTTTCTTGATGGTCGATTCGGAAATGGCACAAGAAGTGTAGGATCTCATGTGCTTCTCAACATCCTTTCGAAGGTTCGGCCAATAGAAATACTTTTGTAGGATTGCTACTGTTTTCTCAACCCCGAAATGCCCAGCGACTCGACTGTAGTGTGCTTCCCACATCATCTTGGAACACTCGCTTTAAGGAACACAAAGGTGTCCCAGGTGACATAAAAGTGCATCTTGGAGGTGAAAATTTGGAACTTGCATACCCCCCAAGAGTGCCTTGTTAAGTGTGGCTGAATTCTAGGTCACTCTCATAGAGAAGTGGCCAATCAGAAGTCTCGTGCCCACAAGAGTTGAGCACAGTCGTGAGTGCCACGATCGGTGGTCGGCTGAGGCAGTCTGCAACATTATTGGTGCTACCATTCTTGTACTTCATGTTCAAATGAAACTGTTGCAGATATGTGGACCACTTCTGATGGCGATCATTTTTCAACTTCCCTTGTGTTTGTATGAACTGCAGGGGCTGGTGGTCTATGTGGATGATTGTTTCCTTCCCCAAAATGTAATTCTTCCATTGTCGACAAGCTTGAAAAATGGAATACATTTCTTTGTCATAAGTGGGATACTTGCGAACTGTATCAGACAATGTCTCACTATGATATGCCACTGGATGTCCCTGCTGAGTAAGAACTGCCCCAATAGCATAGTCGTAGGCATCTGTTTCGATCTCAAAAGGTTGTTTCAAGTTTGGTAAAGTGAGCACTGGGGCAGAACAGAGGCGATTTTTCAATTATGTGAACGCCTTCTGTTGAGGTCCCGACCAAAATAATTTTTCTCTCACTCCTCCCTTGGTGACCTAACTCAAGGGCCAAGTGATATGAGAGAATCCCAACACGAACCTTCGGTAGAAATTAGCAAGACCCAGAAAGCTGCGAAGCTCTATTATAGTGGTTGGGGCTAGCCAATCCCGAATGACTTCGATCTTGGTTGGATCCACATGCACCCTCCTTTCATCAATAATGTATCCCAGATATTGAACCTGGGTCATGCCAAAAGTGCACTTCTCCAAATTGGCACACAACTTGTGTTTCCGTAGTGTTTGGAGGACTTGTCAAATGTTGTGAAGGTGCTCTTCCAAATTCTAGCTGAACATCAGAATGTCATCCAAGTACACCACTAAAAATGAGTTGGTGAATGGCCACAAGATGTCGTCCATCATCCTCATGAAGGTTGCGGGAGCATTCGTCAACCCGGAAGGCATGACCATCCATTCGAAAAGGCCTTCCTTAGCTTTGAAGGCAGTCTTCCACACATCGAAGGGTTCAATATGTACCTGGTGATACACCGACTTTAAGTCAATATTGCTGAAATATTTTGCACCTTTGAGTTGGTCCAGAAGGTCATCAATCCATGGGATTGGGTACCTATTCCGGACAGTGATATTTTTCAGTGCCCGATAGTCAATACAGAGTCTCCACGTCCCATCCTTCTTCTGTACCAACATGATCGGGCTCCCACAGGGCGATAAACTTGGTCGGATGTGACCTTTCTACAGTACCTCCTGAATCTGCCTCTTTATTTCATCGTTCTCCAGAACAGAGTGCCGATAGATTGGTCCATTGGGTAGCGGAACACTTGGGGTCAGATCAATCAGGTTCTTGACCTGACAGTGCAGAGGAACCCTTGTGGGTGAGGTGAAGATGTCCCCTTACTCCACAACCTTATCCATCTGTTGTTGTCGTCTAGAGGAGCCTTGTCTGGAGGTCGTCGCCACAGTATTCTTCTTTCCTTGGGGGTGGATCATCAGGAAAACAAATTTCCTGGTTTGGGAAATGAGCTTATTGCATTGTTTTGCAGTAACCAAAGAGATAGCGGTAGGAGGTGGTACCTCTGGTATCCTGTAGAACTTATTTCCCAAAGTAACAATAAGAGCATGAGGCCGAGACTCATACACAGCATGATGCTTCCACAAGTATGGTTGTCCTAATAATACATCAAAAACATCAATAGGAGCAACATCACATAATACCTCATCCGTGAAGGGCTTGATGCTATAGGGAAGGTGGCACTGCTGGCTGATGTGGAGATCTCGTCCTTGGTAAAGCCACCCGATGGTGTATGGATGTGGGTGAGCTGTGGTTAGCAATCCCAACAGCTTCATGGCGTCTACTAAAATGAGGTTCTTTTGGCTCCCATTGTCAACAATGAACTATATCGAGGAGCCCTTTACCCACATCTGCGAGTGGAAGAGACGTTCCTTCTCCTCTGGATCTTCTGGTTCCTCCTTCTGGATCTTTGTAGTGGCAACAGTGGCATTGGGCTCCACATCAATAATCTGTTTCCCTTTTTCATTCCCCTTCTCAGGTTCTGATTCAGAGTCAGAGCATGCATCTGACTCAGAAGCCTGCATCTCAGCCACCAGCGACTTCTTGGCCTGACACTCACTTGTGTTGTGAGTGGAGCTCTTATGGAACTCACACCACTTTCCCGTGTCCTTCTTTGGCTTTGCGGTGTTGTTATTTGCTTGTGGCATTGACAGGTTGTCTTGAGTCGCCATGCCCTGGCTCTGTCCTTTTTTCTGTGGTTTGGGAGCACCTTTCCCTTGCTTTTGATTCGCAGATCCAAAGTCTCGCTTCTTTTGTTTAAATTTCTGCTCAATCTTGCCATCATACCGATATGTCGTACCAAGCGAGGAGATGTCGAGGAACTCCATTTCCTCCTGAATGTATCTATGAAGACAATTGTGATACTTTAGCACCAGATGTTTCTATGAATCTTTGATACCCAACTTGGTGTACAGGGTATCGAACATATTCATCAGCTCATGCACATCTTGATCCCTTTGTTGTCACAGTGTGGTCCATTGTATGTACTTGTCCTCATAGCTCCCCATGGGATAGTATTGTTCCTTGATGGCATCTCGAAAACAATTCCAAGTGGGTACGGCCGAGAACAGAGAGGGTTCTATCTCGTCCTTTTTCTCACAGTGGGTTTCCCACCAGTGCTTGACATGGGGGGCAACTTTGATGAGTGAAAAAGTAATCTTCTCCTTATCAGAAAAGTCATGAACCGAGAAATATCCTTCTAATAGATTCAACCATATATCTATGGCATTTGCATCTATTTGACCCTCAAATATGGGAATGTCAAAAATTATTTCTACCTTAAAAGGAGTCGCACCTCCAGAGTGGCTGCTGGATGTAGATGCGCCGCGGGTGGGCAGCCGTTGAAGGATCTGGGAAAAGTTATCCATCATCGCGTTCCTTTGTTTTTCGAGGGCCTCCTCGAGCAATATTTTGATAGGATATCCTACTCCCTCATCTTTCTTTTCGTCCCCCATGGGCGTCCGTCAGGGTTTGCGAGGCTAATCTTGCAAAGGTTCCACCAGATCAAGCGCTAACTCCTTATACCCCGACCTCGTTGGGGACATGAAAAGAAGGATCGAGAAAAATAAGACTGCTCTGATAGCACTGATCCAGATTTATGGAGGAATGCAATAAAATAAACACATAACCATAAATACAGATATACAGCAAAAATAACACTTTATTTCATTAATATCAAAGAACTGAAATTTTCTTACAAACAGAATGGAAATAAAACTAGCTAGGGCCCTGGTAGCTATCTCTGAGAAGATATGTGGTGGCTATAGGCCTCTGAACTGATTTACATTGAGGCTCGAGGGCCTATTTATTATTTAGAAACAATGAGAAATCCTAAATAGCCAAAACCCTAACCCTAGGAGATGAAGCGCCAAAACTATGGGCCTTGTTTGGGTAAATTGGTGTTTCAACTTCCCAGGGGTGTAACTTTGGCATACGATCTCTGTTTGATGCGTACCATACCTCGTTAGAAAGATCTATCCGAGGAATACAAATTTTGAATGAGCACCATCAATCCATGGACCCATGTTGTTCTCCGTTTTTCCAAAAAACTTCGTTTAGGGCCTCAAAACGGCTCCGAAAGTTCAGGACCCAAAAAATTGCTAAAAATAGTAAGTTGTGCCGAAACTGAAAAACTGAAAGAGACAATGGTGGGGCCCGAAGTGGAATAGGCGGGTGACCACCAATATCCACCTAGATCTGAAACCAACTCCAAAATAGAAGAAAAGAGATATCAACGCCTTAGAAATAAGCCACTTCGAGGGGGAAACCTCCAATACATTACATGAATGAACAAATCTTGGATGATACAAATGAAAAAACCTCATTTCTATATATAGGAGTCCATGAGGCCACAATGTAGTCCTATATGACCTAAAAATAATAATGTAAGGGCACAATAATAAAAATTTGGGGGTTACAGGGGTACAACAATAAAAATAAGGGGGGCTGCACTAACATAATAAGTGACTACACTATTAATATAGGGACTTAACATGCCCCTCTCATTCAAACAAGTGTTGTCCTCAATGCTTGATTATCTCTTGATTCTTCTATATAAAATTCTCATCCTCCCATGTGAAATCTTCTACACGAAAGTTCTTCCACTTACTGAGATACTATGAAATTGGTCATACTTGTAGAGTTCTTGTTTCTGTGACTGCTTCAGAACTTCTTTCAATGTGATGTTGATCTTCCTATTCTTTCATTAGATTCTGCACCAAAGTTAGGTTATCCTTTGAGAGTTGGAGAACTTGTTGTTGATGCTCAATGTAATATTCCACTAATTTATCATCCATATTAGATATTATTTAATCCTTGAAACCATCCAAGTTAGCCCCCATTTCTTCTTTTAAACCATCTATGTCATCTTTGGCTCCTCTTCGTAAGATCGAAATTTGTTGCACTTGGTACCGTAATTTTGATATCTCATACCGAAATTCTTCCTCTTCATGCGACATAGTATAGCCTTATGAGGGCTTAATGGGTATGGAATGATTTTTTGGAGGCATTATAGAACCAAATACTGATAAAAATTCTAAAATATGCCCTAAGAATCACTTCAAACTGCTTTTTCAAACAAACGTTATGCAATTTAAAAACCAAATACACACCTTTTTCTTTCTTTTGAGGTTCTCGATATTGAAACTGAATTATCTCTGTGATTTCGAATCTGATATATCTGAAATTTGGTCCTGAGGTAGCCCTATGAATCGTCTTTCGAATGCCATAGGTCTGACCTAATTTGGGTTCTTCAATACAAAATTATGTCCAATCTTCCACAATGACCTAATTATGGACTACTTCAGTAGAGAAAATTTATAACACTTTCCACATGTCACTGTTTTCTCTTTTGGCTATGAAATTGATATAAAAGTAACTATATTCCATGCGATTTCAGCCAATTTTTACAGAAATCCACTCCGATGCTCAGAGAGAGAGTTATGAATATTTTCCCATGATCACCTCTTTAAGATGAAATTCAGGAGCTTGAAAAATCCTTAACTTCCACAGGTCATATCTCCAAAAATATTGTGAACCAAGCTCCAACATTTTGTGACGATGTTCCTCAGGATTTCTTCTTTGCATCCTAAAATGTTTAGCATTTGAAACATTGTAGAAAAAAGTTATAACAAAAATTCTGCGATGACCTGTTTAGGTTAAAATTCAGGAGCCTGCAACAGGCCCTAACTTCCACAGATCATATCTACGACCACATTATGAACCAAGATCTAAA